>CM054936.1:25197548-25495035 GCA_029168755.2 Tillandsia fasciculata | reverse complement strand
CCTATGTGTTCAATAATTGAGTATGCTGTGGGCTTTTCAGAATGCTTGCAAGAGTGG
Organism: Tillandsia fasciculata; assembly: GCA_029168755.2. Classification (NCBI taxonomy): domain Eukaryota; kingdom Viridiplantae; phylum Streptophyta; class Magnoliopsida; order Poales; family Bromeliaceae; genus Tillandsia; species Tillandsia fasciculata. The sequence goes on along the minus strand of CM054936.1, from coordinate 25,494,978 downwards.
ATGGTTTCTACCTGCTGATGGTGATGAAATATTTGGCATGGCAAAAGAGGTTTCGAAAGTATGTCTGTCTGGACAAAGTCATATCAACTTGATTTTTCTTCTCAAACAGCAGTGACAGTCAGTGCCATTCCAATATTTCATTGTACTCTCTTATAGATGTTTATCGAGCTTATTTGAAGTGGTTATAGTTATGATTTGGCTTATTTTGAGGTTGCTATTCTTTCTGATGCTTCCTTTTTCTGACCCTTCTCTCTGCAGGTTTTATCCTCAGTTGAAATTCTGCCGTTTAATTCATTCTTTTCAAGCAAAGGCTTGGTAGTGTTACTGTTATATTATTAATTTGAATTTATAAGAACCTTGAGAATTGAATCTTTGGTGATATAGTCGATTAAATTAAGGAAAATTTCAACTCTGCATGCATTTTGGAGAACTTATCCCAGTTTTTTTCTTTTTTTGTGATTGATTTACACCTTTTACCCTCTTACTAAAACTTGATCAGGTGTATTTTTTTCTTTGGCCTTTTTCGAATCGTAGGACATGTACAACCTTAATACCCTTTCATTTTTATCAAGAACTGCATTCCTTCTTTTTGATTAGAGTAATTCTTAATCATATGCATCTCTAGTGCGTGTTTTATTTTAACATAATTCTCAAAATTTACTAATAGTTGATAGGTGCCACTCAAAATTTTTTAAAAAAAATGATTAGGGTGTAATTTCAAAATAGTTTAAATTTTAGGGAGTGTCTATACACTTTAAACTTTTTTATTAACCAAGGTAAGTTAAAAGTTAAGAAACAAAGCCCTAACAATCACATAAGTTAAAAGGAATAGTTGGTGACTTTTATTTTTTGGTGGCGCATGCAAAGTCAAAGTTCTGAATTTTTTTATTTTTTATTTATCTTCAAAACTGCTTGGATTAGAACCGCTTCAAATTTTTTTTTTTTTTTTTTTTTTTTTAAGAGGATGGTAGTATGTTATCCGTTTCGTTTATTTTGAAAACTGAAAATATAAAGCAATTAGGTTTCGAACTCGAGACTTCGAGTATCAACTACCAAATCTTTTGCCACTTACGCTTACATTCTTGAGATAAATTCGAATAATTGGCATAAAATAAATTAATCGAACAATCTCTTTGGCATGTTACCTGATCGTGATAGTGAATATTTTTTATTTGGTTTCTTAACACCATCATACATAATTTTTTTTTATAAAAAATAAATTACTGAAAGTGATCCAACACAATACACTTGAGATCTGTGTATTCAAAATTATAATTTTTTATGAGATTTTACAAGTTGTTTGGTATTTTTTTTTTATTTTCTCCAATTTTTCAAACATATATATATTTTTAGTTATATGATGCAGCATTTAATCTTTAAAAAAAACACTATAAATCTATTAGAAAAGCTGACCAATAATAATAAAAGGGCAATACTACATATACGGGTATATATAAGTATACACCCTTTAGGGGTGTATATTTTACACCCTACTCCAGATTATATCCCACCCCATGGGGTGGGGTAAATTTTTCTCGTCACTCGATGTGATGAGTAAAATAATACCCACCCCAGGATGGGGTTGGGTGTAGGATATACATCCCTAAAGAGGTGTACACCTAGCATCTCTCGGGTGTATATCTCCTACATATACACTGAAAAGGTGTATATTATACACCTCACTTATTTAATAAAAAACTATCCGGATCTTGGGAAAGAAGACCGGAAACCCAAGATCCTCTCTCTCTCTCTCTCTCTGCAACTTGGGTGGCTACAGGGGCATACGGAAAGGAAGGGGGAAGGTGATTGTAGCTGGGAGAGATGAAAAAAAAAGGGGGATTAGGGTAACTTTTATTAGTCTCCGTTAGGATCGAGAATAAGTTATATTTGTCTCCTCTCTTTTTTATAAAATTACGATTTTATTCTTGAAATTTAAATTTTTTAATTTGAATGTTCAAATTTGTAGATTTAATTTTTTGAATCCTCAAAATGTGTGCCAATAGCTGAAATGCCCAACAACGACTACTTTTAAACGCCGCAATTTATACTGAAATCGTCGTAAATTAATTTTCAGTCTGATTTTCGCACGAAACTTGTATTTTCAGGAGATTCAGATATCGGATTTAAGATCCGATCACACCACCGTTTTCAGCTCGACGACGTCGTAAGACTGACGATATTCTTTTGCTGAGATCTAGTCTCATTAGTCACGTCATCTGTAAAAATTATACTTTTACACTTTTTTTGATAATTTAGATTCGCCGAACTGAAAATTGGATGACACCACATCGTTCAGCTCGACGAGACTGATCAAGTGGTGTTTTTTACTTCGTCCAAATTGGGTCCCATTAGGTCAGGCTAGGCTAATTAATTGGAAATTCAAATTTTCAAATTTAAAAAAATCTAAAAAAAAATATTTTAAATTTTTTAGATTTAAAATTTTTTGAGTATTACAAACCACCTCTTTGACATGTTATCTCACCGTAACTACTTTTTTTTTATTTTTGCTAACAGTCATCATAATTTTTTTTTTTTTTTTTTTTTTTTTACTTTTTTTTATTTGGTTGCTAAAATCATCATAATTTTTTTTTTTTTTTTTTTTTAATAAAACTTAATGAGCAATGCTGGTCTTACAACTCTAATTAAAGAATTATAATGCTAATCTTACGTTTGCATTTTTTTTATTATTTTTTTATGAGTAATAATAGCCGTACAACCTTTCAAGAGTTGTAATATTTAGACTTCCACCCTCCAATGTCCACGTTTTCCCAACTTGTCCTTTTTTTTATTTTTTTTTTTATTTTTAACTAAGAACCAAAAAACAATCCCTTCTCTCTCTCTCTCTCTCTCTCTCTCTCTCTCTCTCTCTCTGCGCCTTGGCCCTTGGTGGCTACAGGTAGGGTTGTCACGAGGCCGAAAACGAGCGAGTTGGAGGCGGCTCGTGTTCGACGAGCTGAAAAATTCGATTCGTGTTCGACTCGTTTATTAACGAGCCGAACACGAGCTGGCTCGCGAACAACAAGTTTGATTTTCATTCCTACTATTAGGTGTAAAGTTGAAAAAAAATTAAAAAATTAAAATTTTAATCTAATAATTAAAATTCGCAAAATATTAATAGTCTAAAATCTAAATAGTAATATATATATATATATATATTCGAGCTGTTGTCGAGCTGATCCCGGCTCGTGTTCGGCTCGTTTATTAAACGAGCTGAAAAATTTAGTTCGTGTTCGGCTCGTTTACTAAACGAGCGATTCGATCTCGAGCTCATTTCGAGCCGAACACGAGCTGGTTCACGAACAGCGAGCTGAATTACCACCCCTAGTGGCTACAGGGGCGTACGGCAATGAGGTGGGGGGAAGGAGAGATGAAAAAAGAAATGAAAAAAGAGGGATTAGGATAACTTTTAGTGCCCCTTAGGTTCGAAAATAAGCTATATTTGTCTCCTAACCCTCTTTTTACAAAATTACAGTTTTGTCTTCGAAATTTAAATTTTCAAATTTACAGATTTAACTTTTCGAATCCTCGAAATGAGTGCTAATAGTTGAAATGCCCAACAATGACTAATTTTACAGATTTCAGCATATAAACATCGCGACTTATACTGAAATGGCGGTAAATCAATTTTTCGATTTGATTTTCGTACAAAACTTGCATTTTCGGTAGATCCGAATATCGAATTTAAGATCCGATCGCACTACCGTTTTCATCTCGACGATGTCGTTAGACTGACGATATTCTTTTGTTGAGATCTAGTCTCATTAGTCACGTCATCGGTGAAAACTGCACCTTTACATTTTTTTCGATAATTTTGGTTCGTTAGATGACACCACATCGTTCGCTCGACGAGACAAGTGTTATTTTTTCCTTCATCAAGATTGGGTCCCATTAGTGATGGCTAGGCTAATTGATTGAAAATTCAAATTTTCAAATTTTAAAAATTCTAGAAAAGAAATTTAATTTAAATTTTTTAGATTTACAAATTTACGAGTATTACAAACCACCTCTTTGACATGTTATCTGACCATAAGAGTAAAATTTTCTTTTATTTAGTTGCTAAACATCATCATAATTTGTTTTTGTAAAACTCAATAAGCTAATGCTAATCTTACAACTCTTAAAGAGTTATAATGCTAGTCTTACTATTATTATTATTATTATTATTATTATTATTTATGAGTAATAATATCCACATTTTTACAATGTACTTTTCCTTTTTTTCTTTTTTTTTTTTCTTATAACTAAGAACCAAAATAGATGAAGTAAACCCTTGGCCCTTGGATCGGAGATTGTAAAGGTTACAAATCTTAAGGGTGTGTTTGATTTGGAGTTAAAGGGGGTCATTTCAAAATAGATTTAAGTTTTGGGGGTGTCTATACATTTTAATACTTTTAATTTTTTTTTATTAATCAAGATAACTTAAAAGTTAAGAAACAGAGCCATCACATAAATGAAAGGAAATAGTTGGTGGGTTTTATTTTTTCGTGGCCCATGGTAAGTCAAGAATTATTTTTTATTTATTACCTTCAAAACTGTTTGGATTAGGATTGCTGTAAAACAAATTAATCAAACAACCTCTTTCACAAGTTACCTGATCGTGACAGTAAATTTTTTTTTTTTTTTTTTTTTTTTTATTTGGTTGCTAAACGCCATCATATATAATTTTTTTTTATAAAACTTAAATTACTGAAAGTGATCCAAGACACTACACTTGAGATATGTGTATTCAAAATTATAATTTTTTATGAGGTTTTACATGTTGTTTGGTATTATTTCTTTTGTTTTCTCCGATTTTTCGTACATATATATATTTTAGGAATATATATAAGTATACATTTTTTTAGGAGTGTATATCTTACCCTCTTTTAAAGGTATATATCTTACACTCCATTCCATTTTGGGGTGGGGTGAATTTCACTCGTCATTCGATGTGACGAGTAAAATAATATCCATTCCAGAATGGAGTGGGGTGTAGGATGTACACCTCTAAAGAGGTGTACACCTAGCATCCCTCTTCAAGAAATTATTTTTTCTTGTGTTTTGACTTGTAATTCTTTTCTATGAAACTTCCGTAATATTTCCTCCCCTCTTCCGAAAAGCATATAAGAAATTACTCTCCGTGGATGTTTCGACATCTTTTTTTTCTTATTCTTCATCTTTTGCAACCAAAAGTGTTTCATCAGTCGACCCAAAAATATCTAATATATTTTAGATTCCAAAATACTGTTTAATGATTTTAATTTTTTTTTTCTTTTTTTTGTAAATATCCCTAATCGTGAGGAGTATATATAAGCAAAAGCCCCTAAAATTTATATAGCAAATAAACCCATTACTCAAGCTATATATATATTATACATTATATAATAAATCGAGTTAGTTATTGTTATATACAATACCGTATTTCACCTGATATAATAAAGCTCGCATGTTAGTTAAAGAAGTTCTATCTTAGCCGGATGGTCATCAGTCGACCCAAAAATATCTAATATATTTTAGATTCCTTAATGATTTTAATTTTTTTTTTTTTTTTTTTTTTTTTTTTTTTTTTTTTGTAAATATCCCTAATCGTGAGGAGTATATATAAGCAAAAGCCCCTAAAATCTATATAGCAAATAAACCCATTACTCTGTATTAGGACAAAGAAATTTTTTTTTTTTTTTTTTAAAGTGAATAATTTATTATTTTTAAAGACTATTTTTTTTTTTTTTTTTTGAGAAAAATGTGTTAGAAAAATAATCGTACTAAATCTGATTATGATTAAATTATCTAGCAAAATTGTGAATAAATAAAATTATAATACTCACAAGTTTAAACGCTACGGTAATTTCAGAAATTGTAGTAGAAAGAAGTCGAATAAAAAATTGATCCGGAGGCGTGCGAGGCACTGCCCTAAGGCGTATTTTCATCCTTCGTGCGATTAATCGGAGATACCACCCAACTCCCAAGGTACGACCGAAACTCCTCTTTCTACGAGCACGACCACGAAAGAGGCTTGACGAAGTTTCTTTCAACACCCGATAGTAAAACAATATAGAAAAATAAAATCGAAATATAAAACAAATATCTCAAAAGCTTTTTTTTTTATATATATTTCTCTTACTTGTGTATGTGTATGAGCGTGTGTATGTGTGTAAACATGTATACAACACTATATATATAGATGTAAGGTGAATGTTGCCCAACATTCACATCACCATAAAGAGAGCAATTAAAAACCCACATTGAGTGCAAAAAAAGTCCAAAATTAATTAGGAAATTAATAAAGATTAAATGATAATAAATAAAAATAAACATAATAAATAAATTTTAAAAAATTAAAATTAAATTAATAATAAAACAATTTATTGAAAATTTTGGAATTTTGCATTTTATTCCAACAAAAAGGTAGCACGCTACCCGCTTCATTCAACTGGTAACTGAATTTAGCAACATGGGTGAGATGTACAACATGGTCTCTCAAGGGTGATAAAAAAAAAAAAAAAAAAAAAAAAAACCCTCCCTTACGTCTGTCTAAATTCTTCCAATGTGCCAACACACTCCTAACCGATCTAATGGCAAAAAGTGGATCAGTATTACGATATTGGAAGATAACCATATTTCGGATATTCCAAATCACCCACCAATTCGCCGACAGTATAGTAAGAAATCTGATCGATCTGCTCCTCAGGTCCATCCCTTCTCAGCCAATTCTCCCACACATCGCTAACACAAAATCCAATCTCCTCGAACTCAGGGCCCTCCTCTCCCGACCGAACACGAATCTTGAGTAAATACACCTCAAGAGCAACATGGTCTCTCAAGGGCGATAAAAAAAAAAAAAAAAAACCTCCCTTGCGTCTGTCTAAATTCTTCCAATGTGCCAACACACTCCTAACCGAGCTAATGGCAAAAAGTGGATTAGTATTACGATATTGGAAGATAACCATATTCCGGATATTCCAAATCACCCACCAATTCGCCGACAGTACAGTAAGAAATCTGATCTGCTCCTCAGGTCCATCCCTTCTTATCTGCTCCTCAGGTCCATCCCTTCTCAGCCAATTCTCTCACACATCGCTAACACAAAATCCAATCTCCTCGAACTCAGGGCCCTCCTCTCCCGACCGAGCACGAATCTTGAGTAAATACACCTCAAGAGCAAATGGTTAACTGTCTCCAGCTGAACGCCACAAAGCAAACAACGGTAATTACAGGACCACCCCCATATTTCCAAGTTTATCAGCCGTTAGGAGCCGGTTCTTAAGGACCAGCCAGACGAAGACCTTGACTTTGGTCGGCATACGCAAACGCCACACCGAGAAGGTAACGTACTCTCGTAACCCCCATCATTAATTACATTGTAGGTGAACTTAACGGTAAAGGTATCCTTCTTATGCCATCTCCACACCACGCCATCCTCCCTATTGATCGGTGTGAGCCCCCTGTAACGACCCGACCCGCTAGCAATAATAACTCGTTGAATCCAGACCACAACCCAAAATGCTTAAGCCCAATAATTATTACTAGTGTCCATGTCTTATATATATCCAAACACATCCACACTCCTATTCGATGTGGGACTATTGGGGTGTCACAGACTCTCCCCATTTAGGCCTGACGTCCTCGTCAGCCCAAACACACACACAACAGCCCAAGATCACTAGGTGATGTGAGACTTGCCACGCTAGCCCTGTCATCTAGACCCAGGCTGAGCCAAAACTTGCCACACACTTTCGACTAGTTATTGGCTCTGATACCAAATGTAACGACCCGACCCGCTAGCAATAATAACTCGTTGAGCCCAAACCACAGTCCAAAATGGTTAACCCCAGTTATTATTACTAGTGTCCATGTCTTATATATATCCAAACACATCCACACTCCTATCCGATGTGGGACTATTGGGATGTCACAGACTCTCCACAGCCTCCTTATGTAACCGAACTTGGTCTCTCCCCCTGTGCCTCATCGATACGGCGCCTCTTAATATTTCCTCCATTTCCATCCATTATTGTCGAAGCAAGCACTAACTCTGATCGCCTTCCTATCCACACCGCTAAACAGCTTCGGAAACATTGATTGCAGGGTTGTCCTGCCGCACCATCTGTCAGTCCAAAAATTGATTGAATTCTCCTTCCCAAGTCGGTAGTACACCCCCCTTAAATATCTCTTTGCTATTGGTAACATTTCTCCACCACTGGGAGGCAGGCCTGAAAGAACCCCCCTCCCACAAAAGATCGAATTCTCTTGAAGTAATGCAAGCCTCTAATAAGTTTGTTCCACTGAAGGTCAAGTTCCGTGAAGAGCCGCCACCACCATTTGCAGAGAAGTGCGTCGTTCATTGCGCTCAGGTCTAAAATACCCAACCCCCCTTCAAGCTTACTTCTGCACACATTTCTCCACCCAACTAGTCGTCCCCACCCTCGTAATTCTGAGTTGCGGTACCAAAAGAAATCCCTCCTGAAATACATTAATATGGAGATACATTAATTGTTCTTTGTGTAGACTATTTAAGATGACATATAGGGTTTCTAATTTAGAGTTTAGGATACTGACCGGGGACGATTTATAATTATCTAGAAGCAGCATATGAAAATTTAGAATTTGTTTTTATGCAAAATAATGTTTAGAATGTATTTGTTCAATAAGTTCAAATTGCAAAAATAAAAAAAATAAAAAATAAAAATAAAAATAGGAGATGATTTTCTAAGACACCTTTTATTGGGTTTTAGAGGTTTGATGATCAGTAAGCAAGATATATATATATACATTATACAGGGGCTAATAATTTTTTTCTCTTTAGCAGTGGAGTATTGGACTGGGCAATTAATTAATTAATCTCAAAGCACGCAGCTGCCGCCCAAATTTATGGTGCTGTCGCATGCATGCATGTCATGTTACGTATAATGCTAGTCTTATGTTTTTTTTTTTTAATTATTTTTTTTTTGAGTAATAATAGCCGTTTAACCTTTAAAGAGTTGTAATCTTTAGACTTTCATCATCCAATGTCCACGTTTTCCCAACTTGTACTCCTTTTTTTTTATTTTTTATTTTTTTTAAACTAATTAAGAACCTAAAAAGGTGAAGTAATCCCTTGGCCCTTGGAGATTGTAAAGGTTACAAACCTTAATAAAGGTTGTAGATTTAGCATTTTTATTTTTTTATTTGATTTACATCGGTCAACATACAAATTATTTGATTTAGGTTCTTTTATTAGCAATTTTAAAAATTCTGTTAGAATCAAACGGCTACGAGAGATGCATGTGATCAAAACATTTTCTAATAAAAAAGAAAATAAAAAGAATTACTCTATCCTTGCTTAATTTTTTCTAATACCCTTTCATTTTTATCAAAATCTGCTTTTCTTCTTTTTTATTAGAGTAATTCTTAATCATATGCATCTCTCGTGCGTGTTTTATTTTAACATAATTCTCAAAATTTACTAATAGCTGATAGGTGCCACTCAAATAAAAAAAGAAAAAGAAAAAAAAAAGAAGATTAGGGGGTCATTTCAAAATAGATTTAAGTTTAGGGGTGTCTATACATTTTATTTTATTTAAAATTTTTTTATTAATCAAGGTAACTTAAAAGTTAAGAAACAAAGCCCTAAATAAACAATCGCATAAGTGAACGGAAATAGTTGGTGACTTATATTTTTTTGTGGCCCATGGTAAGTCAAAGTTCTGAATTACTTTTTATTTATTATCTTCAAAACTGCTTGGATTAGGACTTCTTTAAAACAAATTAATCAAACAACTTTGACAAGTTATCTGATCGTGTCAGTAATTTTTTTTTTTATTTAGTTGCTAAACGCCATCATACATAATTTTTCTATATAAAAAATAAATTACTGAAAGTGATCCGGCCAACACAATACACTTGAAATCTGTGTATTCAAAATTATAATTTTTTATGAGATTTTACATGTTGTTTGGTATTATTTCTTTTGTTTTCTCCAATTTTTCATGCATATATATTTTTTAGTTATATGATGCAGCATGTAATCTTTTAAAAAAACACTATAAACCTATTAGAAAATCTAACCAATAATAATAAAAATAAAAAATTTCTATATTTTAGTCTAAACTTTAATCTTAGACCTCTATTACAGAATTTTAAAAATATAATATATATGATGTAATAATATGTAGATAATAATTTCTCCCTCCAAAAAGGTGTGGAGTGGGGGAGGACGGATTCCTCTGTCGGCAATAATCGAGTTTGGTTGGTTGAACCAAAATGCTAACAAATTTATTGCACTTTGATTTGTAAATCTTGTCTATAAAACCTCCATTTCATTATCTCCCATCTTCCAAGAAGCATTCAAAAAATTACTTTTTCTTATGCTTTGACTTGTGATTCTTCATTATGAAACTTCTATTTCATTTCCTCTCCTCTTCCAAGAAGCATACAAGAAATTACTCTCCGTGGATCTTTTGACATCTCTCTTTTCTTATTCAAAAACTCATTCCTCCTCACTAACTTCTGCACTCTTTTACGAGTTTGATCAATTGCCTGAGCAATGGTGAAGCAGCTGCACTTAAAGCTATCTAGAGGATTATGGCTTTTACTTTCATAGCTGAATAGGTGGCATCGGCAGGAATCTCGTGAACACGGATTGAGTTTGCCTGATTTGTAAGTCTCATATATCGAAGAAACCTCCGTTCCATTTCCCCCTCTCTTCCAAAAAGGATTCAAGAAATTACTCCTCCCCCAATTTGAATGTATGCTATATCTCTTTTAAACTATATTTATTATCAAATTTTGTACAAAATTATTAGTTTATTTTCTTAAATAGTATAGAGGCTGAAAAAAATAGAATAGTTGAGTAGTATAATTGAAAAAAAAAAAAAAAGAGTATATCATAGAAAGTGAAAAAAAATCTATAAAGTATGTATAATTAAGCCAAATAAAAAATTCAAATACCTGTTTATAAAAAAACTAAAGTTCAAATATTCTTTGTACATTTTTTTCTTAATCTATAGACCTCTAATATTGGTGTGCAGACAATAGTTTCTCCTTGAATTAACAAGGGTGTGGAGTGGGGGCAGACGGGCGGATTTCTCTGTCGGCAATAATTGAGTTTGGTTGACTCGTAAGTCTTCTCTATGAAACTTTAATTTCATTTCCTCTCCTCCTCCAAGAAGCATTCAAGAAATTACTCCTCTGCAATTTTTCTTCACTATGTACTATATACATCTTAAAAATTGTGAAACAACCACTTGTCTGTAAAAACTTAAATTGCTACAGAATGGTGTTCCTTTCAATAATCGTATTCAACATTCTTTCTTACTATTGCATTTGAATTCTTTTTTTATACGCCCACACCATGAAGTTGAATTAAATAGGTGGAAATTATGAGACAAGGGTCAGGAGGAATTTAAACTTGGGATCTTCTATTCTGATATCATATTAAATAATGTGAAACAAAAATTATTCTCCGCAAGCTCAAGCTATCAAAGAACGATGTTATATTTGGACTTAAGGATTTTTAATAGGTCCGAGATGTGGATTTGATTAAAATAGAAGAAAATTAAGGGCATGTTTAGAAGTTGAAATAAAATATTTAAGAATAACTTTTTCGGCAAAAGAATTTTTTTGTGTGAGTGTGATGAAAGAGTTTGATATCTTTTCTCCTTAAAATGTTCTGATATTCGTGATTTGATAGTATAACAATTTCAACTACTATGACTTAATGTAAGTAGCATTCAATTTAGATATTTGATCACACTCCTATCCACCAAATATATAAACTTCTCTAGTATATCACGGAGATATGTTGAACAATATATCCATGTATCCAGATAGGGCCTAAATGAACAATGGTGAAAAAAGGAGTTGAATGAAAAGTGTCTGGAGAAATGGTTTAGTATTTTCTGATAAGGCCATAAAAATTATATAAGATAATTTTTTACAGCTTTAAATCAAATATTTTTTTCATCATATATTTTTGCTGCACATATCACTTAATCTTCAGTAGTATGTTTGCCGCCACGAACGACCCGACACTCAGTGAGTGGCCATTCATGGTACATATTAGATTTGGTTAAATTTTATTTTGAAATTAGGTTTGTAGATTCATGAATTCCAGCAGACTTAAGAATCTGCTGTTAATTATCCTACACTTGTAGTATTAAGGGAACTTCGATTAAGAAACCAAATGTAAATGCTGATAATAAAAGAAAACTGAAGCATAAAGACGAAAGTCTTATTAATATAATTTGCTCCGACTTATTTATTTTCTCTATTTTTCTATTAAGTTAAGAGTTCACACTGAAATCCTCCGTGCGCTCACCCTCAACGTCAGGCCACACCTTTTGGAGCCTTTCCTCTGAGATATGTTTTTTCTTGATTTTCTCCAACAAGATGGGTTGCACTCTAAGTGTCATAAGTGTCGCTAGGGCGCCGGATGCTACCACCTCCAAATCAAATCGTAGCATTTACTCTTGTAGCAACGTTTGAGCAGTGATCAACATAGCGAGATTCTCTACAAATTTTCGACTTAATGCGTCGGCCACCACATTTGTTTTTTTTCGGGTGGTACAAGATTGTGACATTATAATCCTTCAGCAATTTTAGCCATCGATGCTGCCTCAAATTTCACTTCTTTTGAGTTAATAGATACTTGAGATTTTTGTGATTTATGTAGATCTCACAGTACTCGCCATATAAGTAATGTTACCACAGCTTTAAAGCAAATATTTTCGCGACCAATTCGAGATAGTGGGTGGGGCAGTTCTTTTCGTAATTCTTTAATTGTCGGGAGGTATAGGCTATAACCTTCCCATATTGCATCAAAACCACTTTTCGAAGCATCACTGTACACCACAAATCCTTTTCCCGCTGTGGGTAATGCGAGGATTGGAGTCAATATCAACTTTTCTTTTAAGAGTTGGAAGCTTTTGTTGCACTCATCGCTCCAAATTAATTTAGCTCCTTTGCATGTGAGGCCGGTATGTGGAGTGGTGATTTTAGATAATCCCTTCACGAACCGCCTATAGTACCCCGCAAGCCCAACAAAGTTTCGAACTTCGGTAACAATTGTAGGTCAGGGCCATTTCTTGATTGCCTCCACTTTCTTAGGGTCCACTAAGAAAGCCACTTTTCGAAGCTAAAATTCGTATTTCTTTAACTTCGCTAATAGCCTCCGCTTCCCATTTATCATGAAGAGCAATATCAGTGCTTCCGATTTAAACTTTAAGTTTTCTATCAATTTTTTTTTATGAGATTTTTATTTTTCATTTTTTATTTTGAGACTACTCATTCACTAGACAAATAAAATCAAAAAATTATAAAATTTAATTTTTAAATAGTTCAAATACTGTAAATCATGTTTACTGAAGTCGATCGGAAAAATAACTTGAAAACACATAGTCCTCTGTGGTTTCGAAAGCATACTAGCCTAGCTCAATATATTAATACTCTTTGAAAATTATGGCTAAATTACAGAAAACCCCCCTCTAATATCCCGCTTTTCCACTTTACCCCCCTGTCTTTTAAAAGTCGACAACCTGCCCCCTCGTAATTACCGAAATATGCATTTACCCCCCTGCCAGATATGAAAGTCCATCCATGAGCCTCTAATAGATGCATTTACACTTTCCCCCCTGCTAGATATGAATTGGTTTCTTACCAATTTGTTACAAGTAATTGGCTCATTAGAGGCTCATGGATGGACTTTCATATCTGGCAGGGGGGTAAATGCATATTTCGGTAATTAAGAGGGGGCAGGTTGTCGACTTTTAAAAGACAGGGAGTAAAGTGGAAAAGCGGGATATTAGAGGGGGGTTTTCTGTAATTTAGCCAAATTTATTATAGAGAAATGCTTCAAAACACCGGATTGTTTAAGTCTAGCTGTTCATTTTTTAAGGTTAAAATTAATTTTTACAAAGTAATAACGTACTCAATAGGTTACCTATTAAGATTGATTGTAAGAGTGATGTTGGAAAACACGTATATATACTACCTAATTTAACTTGAGTTTAAAATTTAACTTGAATTTAAACTTTACATTTATAATAATGTAAATTAAGTTCATATTTAAATCTAAATTTAATTGTCAAAAAGAAAAGATTTATATTAAAATCAATAATACATTTCAATTCAAATTATTAATCCAATATTAAAATAACATGAAAGTTCAAAAATATTAATCTATTTTAAATTTGAATTTAATTTATACTGTACTTATAAACCCAACTTTTATTACTTATTTAAATAGAAGGTTTCTATTTTTTAAATGAAATTTAAATTGTTAATTCAATAATGAAACATCATTAAAGTTCAAAAATATTTAAATTTAGATTTAATTCATATTATAGTTAAGAAAGCAAATTTTAGTGACTATTTAAACATAAAGTTTATATGTTTGAAAATTAACTTCAAATTATAAATTTGAATTAAATTTTATCTATTATTACTTCAAATGTTGGAAAAATTCAGTACTCGCCTCGGTACCAGATTCTCTGAATCCGCAACCCGCTCAGATACCGCAATCCACACCGGTACCGCTTAGTGTTGGGATTCTGCCGCGGAAACGTCAAATCGGGTTTTTACCATAAACCCGTTCTTTCAATATAACTGGAATTAGCACAACCACCAAGGAGAAGAAAAAACAAAACAGAAAATATGCAGATGAAATAAGATTCATTAACCAAGAAAAGAATTACACCGACTGTTCTTTTCTTCTGCAATAGAGTAGCTTCAACCCGCGCCCTCCTCTTGAATCTTTCTCACCCTTCTCTCGTCTTCTATAAACCTAGAAGACTCCCTTCTCTCGTCTTCTATAAACCTAGAAGACTATGAGTGTGGCTAAATCCTAACCCCCATCACCTCCATAGGTGTTACCACCACCGTGGGTGTAGATACCACTATATGGGTGTGGCTAAATCCTAGCCCCCACCACCTCCATGGGTATTACCACCACCGTCTCCATGGGTGTGACCACGTTAACACCACCGTGGGTATATTCACCACCGTAGCACCACATTAAAATAATAACACATATGCTATATTTATAGCTTACATCAAAAGCTATCAAAATCCTAGTCTAAATAGATTTTTATTCTAATTAATATTTAAATCTTAACAAACTTATCTCTTTAAGATTTAAATATTAATCTTAATCCAACTAGGATTCAATTACAAATCTAATCAAATTCTAACAATCTCCACCTTGATTTGATTTGTAATCTTTAATCGCTACATCGAGCTCTCCTCAGCTCCACCTTGAGCGACAGCATCTCCGATCTCGCTTTTGGACTCTCTAGCTCCACCTGAAGCCGAAAAATTACATACCTTCGAGTCCAACACGCCTAGCGAGATCAAATTGTGATCGCCTCCCGTGATGATCGGTAATCTAGTACTCTGATGTCGATATCTCCTGAGGATCGCCAACCTTTAGCTCCGATACCAATTGTTGGAAAAATCCGGTACTCGTCTCGGTACCAGATTCTCTGAATCCGCAACCCGCTCAGATACCGCAATCCACACCGGTACCGCCTAGTGTTGGGATTCCGCAGCGAAAACGTCAAATCGGATTTTTATCATAAACCCGTCCTCTCAATATAACTGGAATTAGCACAACCACCAAGGAGAAGAAAAAACAAAACAGAAAATATGCGGATGAAATAAGATTCATTAACCAAGAAAAGAATTACTCCGACTGTTCTTTTCTTCTGCAATAGAGTAGCTTCAACCCGCGCCCTCCTCTTGAATCTTTCTCACCCTTCTCTCGTCTTCTATAAACCTCTAAGACTCCCTTCTCTCGTCTTCTATAAACCTAGAAGACTATGAGTGTGGCTAAATCCTAACCCCCACCACCTCCATGGGTGTTACCACCACCGTGGGTGTAGATACCACTATATGGGTGTGGCTAAATCCTAGCCCCCACCACCTCCATGAATATTACCACCACCGTCTCCATGGGTGTGACCACGTTAACACCACCGTGGGTATATTCACCATCGTAGCACCACATTAAAATAATAACACATATGCTATATTTATAGCTTACATCAAAAGCTATCAAAATCCTAGTCTAAATAGATTTTTATTCTAATTAATATTTAAATCTTAACAAATTTATCTCTTTAAGATTTAAATATTAATCTTAATCCAACTAGGATTCAATTACAAATCTAATCAAATCCTAACATCAAATTATTTTTAAAATCGCTTTTTCCCTTGTAAATAACACATCAAGTCAATCTAAATTGGACCATAGGCTCACCGTGCATGGGTCATTTGGGATTTAATTTTTAATTTTGGACTTCTCTCAAAAATAATTATATTTACGTATAAATAAATAAAGGTACAATCTTGACCAATACCTTTGGTCATAATATATTAAATACAAGTTAACTTTGGTCATAATATATTAAATCTAAAAAGTTTTGGATAATTTTTTAGCTTAATTTTTGAATTACGATTTTTAGACAAAATTAACAAGTTGGAATTGCGGATTGCGTTAGAAAAATGGGCGATGATTCAAAATGGGTCCAAATGATGGGTTACTATATATATTAATTGGGAGAATTGTATGGTTTAGTGAAATAAAAATTAAATCACAAGAGCGCGAAGAAAATTTTTTAGACAACGGAATGATAAAGTAAAAATAAATTAAACCATGTAATTTAAAGTTTATCTTTTATTTAATTAGATGAATTGATTGATCAAGTCATTATTACACTGATTGAGCTATTCAATTGAATACACCATAACTCAAATGGTTCAATTTTGAGTTGACTATATCTATGTTCAAAAAGTTAAAATAATAATAAATTGTATTCTTTCTAATTGAATTTTAGTTTTGATTATTCAATTTCAATTTATTAAGGTTTTAATTTGTCTCGAACTTTGCAGTTGATGATATAAGTACATCTTATACACCCTGCTCTTAATTTTATAATAAAAATTATAAAATTAAAATATAATTTATTGAATATGTTTTATAATAATTTAAAATATTTTTATATGAACTATTACAAAATTTAGATATTTTTTTAATAAATCAAAAAATACTTATATTTAAACAGTGTATTTTGAGATTACTCTATCTCAAAATATTTCGTACCCTTAGATTAAAATATATCATCAGCAGTGATTAAAAAGTGGCATTAAAAATAATATATATACGGGCATTTCTCTTGATTAATATAATATAATAAATAAAACTAACACTAAAATACTGCAGAGGCACTTTTATCCATTTAAAAATAAAATAGGCATATTTATGAGGCACACTTTGCTTAATAAAATTTTAAATTATTAAACTATATCTAAAATAACAAACAATAATTGTCTCCACCAATGATAAGAGTTGACTTAGAGATTGTTTGATTTTCTCAAAAAATATTTTAAAATTATTTTTTTGATCGAAAAAATATTTTTGATCCTGTTTAGTTTCTAAAAAAAATAAATTTTTGTAAAGAAATTTTAATTTTTTTCTGTGAATAGTATTTTTGTCTTTCAGATTATTTGTTAGAAATATAAAAACTAAAATTTTTTGTTGTTTTTTTTGTTTCGAAAAATAGTTTTTCACCTTTCTATTGGCTGACAGCTTTCAAGAACTCATATATGCATTCCTCCTAAATTTTTCTTCTTTGCAAGCTGAACATCTCTTTCCTCTTTCTCCAATTTCTATACTCCTGCAGGAGTTTGATCGATTGGCTGAGTAGTGGTGAAGCAGCTGCACTTAGAGCTATCTGAGGATTATGGCTTTAGCTTTCATAGCCCAATCGGTGGGGTCGGCGTTAATCGGGAATCTTATTGACACTTGCTCATCCTACCTAAAGGCGTGCCCGGCAGCCAGTGACATGCAGGACGAGCTCAACCGGCTGAAGGACGCCCTTTGGCAGGTCAAGGCAGTCTTGACTGCGGTTGAGGAGGGTGCGCCGGCCATGATGCAGAACGAGGGGCTGCGTATGTGGCTGTGGCAGCTCAGAGACGCTGTGGAGAATGCAGAGGACGTGCTCGACGAGCTAGAGTACTACGAGCTGGAGAAGAGAATACGAGATCGAGATGACAAGGTGCATGGCAATATTCTCTCTGAATGCAAAACAAAGATTGATAGTTTTATTAAAGGTATCTTTCCCGATGACACACTGGAGAGGTTGAAAGAGGCTGTCAAGGTGTTAAACAAGGTCATTGACCGTATGGAGCCATTCCTTCAACTTGCTATTGGGTTTTATGGGCCTAACGTTAAGCGTCGGAAGCTCGAGGAAGTCAAGAATGCTCGCGAGACTAGCAGCTTGTTAACCGAAAGTGAGGTGTTCGGACGAGACAAGGAGAGGGAGACGATAGTCGAATGGCTGATCAAACCGGTAGATGGCGAGTCTGAAAGGAGCACTTTCAATATCTCTGCTTATACCATTGTTGGTATGGGTGGGCTTGGGAAGACTACCCTTGCACAACTTATCTATCACGATGAAAGAGTGCGAGAGTACTTCGATCCGATTATGTGGGTTTGTGTTTCTCAAGATTTCGATGCAGCTGCGATAATAAGAAATATGTTGAAAGTTGAAAATAGTGGCAAGAGTCTAGATGCACTCCATGAGGACCTTAAACAAAAACTTACGTCGAATAGGTTTTTACTCATTCTAGATGATGTTTGGAATGAAGATAATATGTCAGAGTGGGGGAAATTGGTTGCTCCTTTGAAATTCGGACAGAGAGGAAGCAAGATCCTGTTGACAACTCGAATGGACTTAGTTGTGGATATGGCTGCAACGGTGATGGAATATAATTGCGAATCATTGGATCTAAAGGAGTTGGAGGAGAGCGACTGTATGTCACTTTTCAAAAAGCATGCGTTCCTTGGTGTGAACCCTGATGATTATAAAAATTTGCAACCGATCGGTGAGCAGATAGTGAAGAAGCTTGGAGGATGCCCGTTGGCAATAAAGGTCATGGGAAGACTACTAAATTCCTACAAGGATTATGGCTACTGGAATAGAATTTTAAAAGAAGACACTATGGAATTACAGCAAGGAAAGGATGGCATCATGACAGTTTTAAGATTAAGTTATGACCATTTACCCATAAACTTACAAGTATGCTTTAGATATTGTAGTATATTTCCACAGGATTATGAGTTTAATAGGAAATGGTTGGTCTATATGTGGATGGGTTCAGGTCTGATTCCACAGTCTATTTGTGGAAGGCGGAGGAGTCCGGAGGACATTGGAAGGGAGTATTTCGATTCTCTGGCAAGAAAATCATTCTTTACTTGCAAAATGGAAGATTATGGGGATAAAATTCATAAACATTATGTTATGCACGATCTGCTGCACGACCTAGCACGATCTGTTTCTCAAGGGGAATGCATCAGAATAGAAGGTGATGTTGCCGGAAACATTATTCCAAAAACGATTCGACATTTATCTTTTGAAAACATAAATCTTCTTTCCATCAGAGAGATCTCCAATCTTAAGAACTTGCGCACTCTTCTCATATCTTCTTATAGAGAGATACATGAGCATAATGCAGATCAGTTACCTGTGTTTAATAAGGTTATAAAAGGATTTAAAAACTTACGCCTATTGAGCTTAAAGGTGAATTTTAAATTTAATAAATCATTTGATGCACTTGATAGCTTGATACACCTCCGGTACCTAGCTATGGTCTCATTATTTACTCCAAATGAGGATTTCTTACTTGAACCTCTTTATAGGCTTTATCACTTGGTAGTCATGGAGCTTTGTAGCAGTTTCACAAGAGTTGATGAGAATTTTGAATATGATAGATTGACTAACTTGGTCAATTTGCGTTTATTAAATGTTGATACAACTGTGATAGAAAAGATTCCTTATGTTAGCAAACTACCCTGCATTCGCAAATTGGAAGATTTTATTGTTCGAGAGAAGAGTGGTCACAAAATCAGTGAACTAAAGAACCTAAGAGATCTTCATCACCTGTGCATTAGAGGACTTGAAAATGTCAGGAGTTCTGAAGAAGCTAAGGAAGCCAAGCTGAACGAGAAAAAATATCTCAAATCATTGACATTGGGATGGTCTTACGACAGCTCAAATAGTGTAGAGACGGATGAGCAGCTCCTCGATAACCTTCGCCCGCATGTCAATCTCAAGAGATTGTGTGTTAAAGGATACCAAGGTGTTAATTCTCCGCGTTGGATGTCAGATTTGTCTCTCTTCAACAAGTTGACATCCATCAAATTGATGTACTGTGAAGGATGGGAGCACCTCCCACCTCTTGGGCAGTTGCCTTCCCTCAATCATCTTGAACTGAGTGGACTAAATGCAGTAAAAAAAATAGATTCTTCATTCTTTGGGAGTGATGGGTGTGCCTTTCCATCATTGAACGACCTTTGCTTTAGACACCTGTCAAACTTGGAGGAGTTGATTGGAATAGACGATGGGTGCATGTTTCCTAAACTTCAAACTGTAGAAATTTGTGGATGCCTTAAATTGAGGCAAATTTTTTATGCCGGATTGACCGCTCTATCAGTGATAAATCAAGGCTGCGGAAATAACAATGTAAGTGCTATATTTTATAAACTACAAATTACCCACCCTGAGGTTTAGCTCATTTTCACTTTTCCCCCTGTGGTTGAAAAAGTTTCACTTTATGCCGCTGTAATTTTGTTTATTTTCACTTTACCATCCTATGGTTCAAAAAGTTTTATTTTGCCCCCTCATGGTTTAGTGTATCTTTTACTTTGCCATCTTGTGACTTTTTTAACATTTTTAATTTGCTTATAAATTTTTTTGGTGAAATAAAAAGTAAATCATAAGAGGGCAAAATGAAACCTTTTGAACCACAACGCGGCAAGATGAAAATGAGCTAAAACACACAGGGCAATTTAAAGTTTACCTTTATTATATTAAAACACCAATTCATATTTGCATGATTGCGATTGTCTAAACTTAATATTTTTATATTTTTTCTTTCTGCAACAGAAAGAACATTTTAAGGCTTTGGAAAGAGTTGATATCAGTTATTGTGAGGAGCTCGAATATGTTTCACCGGAGTTTTTTCGGACATCCAACCCCCTAAGAGACTTGAGAATAATTAAGTGCCCGAAGTTGACAACACGGGGGATCTCCGACATCCAACTGCCCTCTATACTCAATCGTCTCACTATTGGGTCATGCGGCGACCTTGAAATGCCATTGCTGCGGTCAGAAAATTTAAGCTCTCTTACTTATCTGGATTTAAACGATTGTGCAAGCATAACATCCCTTCCACCAGAACAAGTGTGTGCACTGTGGGCAATGCTTTCCCATTTAACAATAAGGAACTGTAAAGAATTGTCATCACTTGGCGGAATACAAGCTATCAAATCCCTCCGTTCTTTAGAAATTAGTGACTGTTACAAGCTAATTGAAGTTGTCCAGCTGCTGGAGCCTCCGTTCCCAAACGATGTCAGCCAAAAGAATGCAGTGGACTGCTCTTTGAAGCTTGATAGACTATCAATTGACCACCACGCGCTCCTACTCCTGGAGCCATTGAGAAGTCTCTCCTCCATCAGCAGTTTCACTCTCTCTCGTTCTTTGCGATTCCCCCCCTTACCTGAGGAATGGCTACTGCATAATCACTCCCCCCTCACTTCCTTACCTGAGGAATGGCTACTGCAAAATCACTCCGCCCTCAAATATTTATACATATCGGATGCAGGCTCCCTTCAGTCCCTGCCCCAGACCATGGCACAACTGTGCTCCCTAGAGATATTGCATATATCTAATGCTAAACTCATCCAGTCACTTCCAGATCTGCCTACTTCACTGCGTTCTCTAACCATCAGCGAGTGTCACCCTGAGTTGAAGGAGCGATGCCAAAAGAATACAAGCCTTGATTGGCCCACGATTGCCGGCATCCGTCATCTGAGGATTGAATGAATTAATATTTAAAAAGGTGATGATGCACATTCTATGCTCACTTCACCATGCCCCTTCATCTATCGGCCATGCTACTATCTATAATTAATGCAATTCATTTCAGTCTTAATGAAGTACATCTCATTTGATCTTAACATGGTTATCTCATTTGTTACAGGATTCCAGTGATTAGTGATGGGATAATGCAAGGGCAGTCAGGTTTGTTTTTAATTAGCATCCTCAATAGAATTTTTAAATTTTGTACTCTTACTTTATGGTTTGGATTCATAATAACTAATAACTAATAAGGGAATATAGCGCGCTAATTGCCCATTATAATACACAGTGCTCGCAGGACGGATTTGACTCGTATAACAAACAATGTAATGAATATAATATACGCAGTATATGGATTGCTTTCGAAAGTTCTTTTAATTTCTTGGTGCAGGACTATAGTAATGGTATAACACTCCTATATATATATATTTCTCTCAACTCTTTCAGGAATATAACAAGAGTAAAGTTTTGATCTTCTATTTTCTTGGTGCAAGAAAGACTCCATGTATTGCATGTTTCTTTTACTATTGCCAAATTAATGTATAATCTTTATGAATTAAATTTACTGTTTGATTTCTGTACAAGTGGCAAATCTCATAGCCTGGTAAGCTTGTTTTGTTTCGTCTATTATCTGATGAAGTCGCTAAGCCTAGTTTAAACATTGCTTTCAAATGTGTTTCAAACCCTTCTTTTTTTTTTTTTCTGTCAGCAGCATAACTAGTACCTTGTTTAAGCTTGTGAACTTAATTTCAGTGGTACAATTATATTTAAATTTTGTTAATGTTTATATGTTTTTAATACAGGGTGTATCAATTTGGGAGTAAATTTAATAGGTGCTCCCAAATTGTATCAACTACTCAAAGTTAATTTGCGGCATGATATATCACTCTTGAATTAATTCGCATTCTATATAGTACATATACTAAGGAAGAATAAAAAGAAGGCTTAATTACACCTTACTACACTATACTTCAGAATCTTTTTTAAAATTTTCTATCATGTACTATTTTTTTTTCCCCCACAAGACTCTGTTGGACTATTGTTGTTTATCAATATTTGCACTACACACTTTAGATTTATTTTCTTTTTTCAAAAAGCATCATTAAACTTTCAATCCCTACATTTTTATCATTAAATGTACTTCTTTAAATATATAGAAGCTTACAACTCTAATAAGAGGTACTGGCTAGATAGACAAGGAAAAGCAGAATGAGTCTCCAAGATTAATTTATCAAAAGCTTCCATGCATCAAGTTGTTTCAACTATGTTTTTGGCTATTTTTATGTGTTTTCACTTTTTTTTTTTCTTGTCAAAATAGGCCGAGTGTATGCTCTACTATTTGATAACTATTTGTAAGATATTTGATCAAAACTGCTGTCTAATTGATGGACAGGCCAACTGAACTATTTGATAACTAATTGTCAAAATTGAATATTTCAAAGGTTAATTATTTATAAAAACAGAGACTATTTGTGCAATTATAGCAAGATAAAAGAGAGAGGGAGAGAGTGTATGTGTGCATGCTTTTTCCTTTTTTTTTGTCTATAATCTGATGAAGTTTTTTTTTTTTTTTTTTTTTTTTTTTTTTTATGGTCTACAATCTGATGAAGTTGTTGGGCTTCTTTGAAGTAGCTAAAACATCTCTGTAATTAATGCAATTCATTCGATCTTAACATCTCATTCTATCTTAAAATGGTTATCTCATTGTTTTAGGATTATTTACACTTTTTGTGGACTATGAATTTTCAGCCAGGTTCAATTTTTAACTTAGCATCCTCAAAAAAATTTATTTTTTATTTTTTATTTTTGCCCTTACTTTATGATTTTGGATACATAAAAGGAAATATATGCAGTGCTAATCGCCCCTTAATAGTACATGGTGCTCCCAAGACTTATATTTGATTACCCCTGCCCATCAATCGAACACTTAGCTTCCACATATGTATTAGAAATTAAATAAATGTCTTACTACATGCTTGTATTCTTCACCCTTCTTGGCGCAGGATTAGAGTTAGATTTCATGTATACTTTTTTCTTTTCTTTTTTTTTTCTTTGCTCTCTCTATAGTCAAAACAATGTAAAATCTTTAAGAAAGAAATTACCCTCTTTTGCGGTAGGGAGTTTAACTGCTTCGATTTTGTTTCTCCTTTATTTATATTCATATATCCTAAATATAATTTAGAGTTTGAATATTTCTGCACAAATAACCAATTTCATTGTCGGATCATAAGCTTGTTTAATTTTCGTCTATTATCTGATGAAGTTATTGAACAATGCTTTAAAATATGTTTCAAATTATTATTGTTTTTTTTTAGCAGTAAACAAGCACCAGATGACACTTGTGAACTCAATTTCAGCTATATAAATCATACTTTAAATTTTGTTACTTTTTTTTTAGTTTTTAGTACAGATTATATCGACATTTTAGGCTATGCCGGTAAGCACAAGCATTTTTCTGACATGGTATGATGGTTAGATTTTCAAATAACGATCATAGGGATTAGTTCCTTTTTTTTGGAGTTAAAATGTAGGAACATGTCGTGAATTTTTATTTTTATTTTATTTTATTTTGTTTTATTTTTTTTTTTTTGTTATGAGCAATGCTTGTCTTAGAATTCTCAAAGAGTTGTAATCTTATGACTTTCACCGTCCAATGTTCATTTTTTCCAACTTGTTTTTATCGGATTTCTAGTGCTAATCATTAATTTCAAAAATTCGAGTTATTAAAAATACGCAATTAATTCACTTAAAACGAAACACGCAAAAATTTTGAAAGTCCTCAAGGAACACTATAAAAATATAAAAAAATTTTAATATAAAAATACTTTTTAGACAACTGTTTAGAAAAAACGTCTTAAATATTTCTACAATATAATAAATATTGATATTTCAAAAAGCATCATCATATAAACTTTTTATTATATTAAATTAATTTAATAATTGATAAATTTTATTATTATTTTTAATTTTTAAATATTTTAAAGTATTAAAATTTTAATAAATTCTTACGCTTTAAATCGTTAGAATATATTTTATCGATATTTGACATAAGTATCATTATATATGTTGTGATTCTTTATTTATCCGCACTTTTAACTATAATACTAATACTAGATTATATTCGAACACTTTTAAATATTATTAAATATAAAAATATATATTTAAATATTAAATTTTTTTGCAGTGCGACAACCAATTAGCTTTGCTAATTATCTTGGCCGCTGCAGCTCACGTAGAGTCGTAGGTCCTCAAGAAACCGGTCGCTATTTTGGCCTCCCAACTACCTTGGCCGCGGCTGGGTACCACATCAAGAGCCAACAGAACTGGTGCACGTGTATGTATATAATGTTAGCAACAAACGCAAATTAATAAACGATCACGACACAAAGATAAATCTCTAATATACCACAAAACAATATAAATTTATATCTTATTTTTTTTTTTAAATAAAAAATTAAGATTCTTACTCTAAATCACTTTTTTTTCTTATTCCAAGAAATTTTTTTTCAAAAATCTTGATATTTGGTATTTGAGGTTCCTAGCGTAAGTGGTAAAAAATTTGATAGTTGATATTTAAGGTTCCGAGTTTGAAGTTTAGTTAATTGCTTCATATTTCTAACTAAGTTTATATTAAAATAAACAAAACGAATAGCATACTATCTTTCTCTACACTTTAAAAAATATCATCATATAAATTTTTTATTATATTAAATTAATTTAATAAATAATAAGTTTTATTATTATTTTTAATTTTCGGACGCTTTAAAGTATCAGAATTTTAAAGAATTCTAACGTTTTAAATCGTTAGAATATATTTTTTGAATTTAAAAAAATTATGACGCTTTAAATTATTAGAATATATTTTATCAATACTTGGCAAAAGTATCATTATATACGTTGTGTTTCTTTATTTATATGCACTTTCAACGATAATACTAAGACCCATTTGAATACCATTAAAAACTTAGTATAGTTATACTATACTATACTCGAATAAATATTATTCTATAAAACGTTTGGCGCACAGAAAAATAGCATATTTTTTAAAATATAGTTTAACTATAATCTAAAAATTGAGTAAAATAACAATTCACTCTAACCAAAGAAAAAAAAATTCACCATTCCTTAACTCCCTCACCTTGACAAATTTTAAGCTTTATATTTCAAAATTTTAAATTTTAAATTTTATATAAAATTTAAAATTTAAAAATATAAATTTAGAAATTTTAAATTTTAAATTTCAAATTTTAAAACTAGGATTTAAATTTTAATTTTAAAAATTTTAAATTTCAAATTAAAAAAAAATCAAATTTAAAATTCAAATTTTTAAATTTGAAATTTCAAATTTTATAATATTGATTTCAAATTTTAACATTAAAATTTATTATTTTAAAATAATAAATTTTAATTTTAAAATAATGAACTTTAATTTTAAAATAATAAATTTTAATTTTTAAAAAATAAATTTTAATTTTAAAAAATAATTTTAATTTTAAAATAATAAATTTTAATTTAAAATTTAAAATTTAAAATTTTGATTTTTTTTATTTTTCAAATTTTTGGTTTGAAATTTCAAGTTTTAAATTTCAAATTTTCAATTTTAATTTTTAAATTTTTATTTTTCACTTTTCAATTTTAATTTTAAATATTAAATATTAAATTTTAAATTTTTAACTTTTAATTTGAAATTATAAAAATTTTAATTTTTAAATATAAAAGTAATGTTTTTTTATTTTTTAAAATTTTAAATTGAGAAAAAATTTGTAAAATTATGTGATATTCATCCAAACACTTTAAATTTTGAAATTATGAAATTTTTTAAAATTATAGAATTCTCTATTTCATTTAGTACAAAATCATAATTTATTAACTCTATAAAAAAAATTTACTGTATATCCAAACACTTTTTCTAAACTATATTCAAATACTTTTAAATATTATTAAATATAAAAAATATATTTTTAAATATTAAATTTCTTGCAGTGCGACAACCAATTAGCTTTGCTAATTATCTTCGCCGCTGCACCTCACGTAGAGTCGTAGGTCCTGAAGAAACCGGTCGCTATGTACTAATTAATTTTGGTATATGTATAAGGCTAAGGATGCCAATTAAAATCAACAATATTAATTAGACTCGGACTTATATAGATAAATACAATTTTTTACACTAATAAAAGTCAATTTTAAAATAATATAATATATTCCATAAACCAAGTCATTAATTAGCATCTTGGCCACCACACCTCACGTCGAGTCGTATGGTCCTCAAGAAACCAGTCGCTATGCACTAATTAATTTTGGCCATTCCGTTAACTTGGCCGCCAATGCTAATTAAGGAAGTCAGTCAAAGTCAACAATATTAATTAAATTTGGACTTGTATAGATAAACAAAAATTTTGCACTAATAAAAATCAACTTTGAGGTGCTGAAGTCTAGAAGCCAAAGCTTTAGCGATAACCATGACTAGGCTGTTCTGCAGGCAGATAGGCCTAAAGTCGCTAGCGTAGAGAGCCTCGCTTTTCTTCGGAATGAGACAAATCCAGCTGTCATTGATCTCGCGGAGGTCGAGACCACCGTTGTGGAAGGTGGAGAAGAGTTCCAATATGCCCGCTTTGATAACGGGCCAAAAGCGGTGAAAGAATAGCACAGGAAAGCCGTCGGGCCCAGGGGCTTTGTCCGGCGCACAAGAGAAGATCGCACATCTAACCTCATCCTCCTCGAAAGGGGCCTGGAGACTCAGGAAGTCCACCTCCGAAACGATAGGGGGGTACAGCGAGTCGAAGTTGATTGTAGACCTTCTTTCAGCGGCCACTCCAAGATGTCTCACAAAAAAGGAGAGAAGGAGGGCAGCGATGGCGTCATGGGAGAACTGAGTGGTAGCCCCGTCGGCAAGATGAGAGATGGAGATTTTGTTCCGCCGACAGGTAGCTTTCAGATGAAAGAATTTGGTATTAGCGTCCCACGCCCTAAGCCATTGCACCCTTGATCTCTGCCTCCACCTGATTTCCTCCTGGAGACAAAGTTCTTCATATCTCATTTTGAGCTGGGGTCTAAGGGTACACTCGAAGTCGTTAAGAGGCCTAGTTTCTTCAGCAAGGTCTAGCCACTCGAGCCACCCAAGGCAAAGATCTACTTGTCGAGAAAAAGAGTTCTTGAGCCCCGCACTCCAAGTGCGGAGTGCAAACTGAACACTCTTGAACTTCGACGCGATTCTGCTAGCAGTGCCCGCCCCGCTAAGGCTATCATTCCACGCCTTAGAAACCACCTCAGGTAGTGCTGGGTAACGAAGCCAGTCGACTTGCTTATCAACCCGTTTCAGACGGCTTTCATTAAGGGAAGATCTCTCCTCGACAATTTCTACTGTGCCCACATTCTAACTCATCATCTTCACTCAACAAATCATCGCGCTGCGATTCTCAAAATCGACTTTGAGAGAGCTTTCGACCAAGTCGACTGGAGGTTTTTGCAGGACTTGATGTTAGCCAGGGGATTCGGCTCCAAGTGGACAGGTTGGATTATGGACCTCTTATCTTCTTCCAGCACGGCGGTCTTGCTTAACGGCAATCCGGGACGCTCCTTCCCTTGCAAACGCGGACTACGTCAGGGCGACCCTTTATCGCCTCTCCTCTCTCTTCTTTGCATAGATGTGTTATTCAGAATGCTCCAGGCGGCGGCAACTTCCAGCTTTCTCCCTACGCTGGGCATCGGGGACATAAGGATTCACACTCTCCAATTCGCCGACGATCTACTTATCTTTTTCGATGGCTCTGTCAGATCGGCGAGGGTCATCAAAATCATTTTGGATGCCTTTACGGAGACTTCTGGTCTTAAAATCAACTACGGCAAAAGCTCTATCTCTTCGATTAATCTGCCGAGCTCTGACACCGAGGCGCTTGCATCCTTTTTCGGCTGCTCAACTCAGGGATTCCCCATCAAATACTTGGGCTTACCTTTATCACCTAAGGCTCTGCGCAAACCCGATTTTTTGCCTATCATCGAGAAATTGGATAAGCGTCTGGCGGGGTGGAAGGGTCTTTTGCTCTCTAGGGGGGGCGTCTGGTGCTTTTAAATTCGGTACTCTCATCCATTCCGTCCTTCTTTTGCGCTGCTTTCAGACTCCCTAGTTGGGCAGTTAAATCAATAGATAAGATTCGACGGAATAATTTCTTCTGGAAGGGAAAAATTCTAAGTAGCGGTTTCCACTGTTGGGTTAGATGGGAGCATTTATGTCGACCCATCATTAGCGGGGGCCTGGGTATTCGTGACCTCCGCAACTCCAACTCGGCTCTCCTTCTGAAAGGAGTATGGACTTTTCATCATTCTAAGGCGCTCCCCTGGGTGCGATTGTTGTCCCTGAAACACTACGCCCGTAGGCCACCCCTTTCCACAGAGGCGCTACCGGCGGGCTGCTGCCCTATTTGGAAGGGCATGCTTTCTACCGCTCCTATCTTCACTTCCTCCACCTCCTTCGCAATCGGAAACGGCAAGTCGACGAGCTTCTGGAATGCGCGTTGGAGCGGTGACCTGATTCTAAGAAATCGTTTTCCTAATCTATTTGCTGCGGCGTCCCTTAAGCATCTCTCGGTTTTTAATTGGATTCGTCGTTTTGGCTCCCAGTCTAACTTGGGGTTTGTTAACAACCTTACTCCGGAGGCTACGCGGGAACTACCTCTTCTAAAGGCTGCGACCACTACCTTCATTCTCTCGAACACTGAAGACTCGGTTTCCTGGAAATGGAGCGCTAACGGGTCCTTCTCGGCCAAGAATGCTTACAATTTCATGGCCTTTGACGGGGTGAATGACAGCAAGATTCGACATCTGTGGGGTATTCGGATTCCGCTTAAGATAAAAATTTTCTTATGGATTGCAGCTAGGTACAGGTTACTCACGGCAGAGTTACTTCTGAGAAGAGGTTGGCAAGGACCCTCAATCTGCATGGGCTGTGGGGCAAGTGACGAAAATCTGGATCACCTATTCTTCTATTGCAAATTTGCGAGGTCGCTTTGGGAGGGGTTACTTCAGCTCCGGCCTACCACTCGTAACAAGATACTCTATTACTCGGGGGACTTCGCGAGTAGATGGGAAGGAGCAAGGTTGACCTTGACGGGTCAAGCTAAAGAGCACTTTGACCACTTGTTTGCCGCTACTTGTTGGGAAATTTGGCTTGAACGCAACAGGCGCATCTTCTCTAATAGTTTTTCACAGAGTGCTTCCTGCGCGTTTAGAATTCATAACACCATCAACACTTGGACCTTGGCTCTAGGGTGATCTTCGGGGCTTCATATTCATCACTCGGGGATCCCGGGCACTATTCGTTGTTTATTGCTCGTTTCTACAAATCAGGGTGTGAGGGAGCGAAGTCATTTCTACTTGTCTTTGCTTTGTTTTTGGTGCTTCTTCCACTCGGTGGTCTCTTGAACAGCTTCTACAGGAGCGTCTTCTGCTATCGTCTTCATGTGGCGACTGCGACTGCATCTAGAGAATTTAGAGGAAGGATTGAGGGCATTCAACTATCTTCTTGCAACTTTCTCATGGCAACTGTCTGTATTCTGGTCTGGCACTAATTGGCAGCTTGCATTTGTTACACAGGGGAACTTAGAAATTGGGTGGGAGTAGGCGAGCATTTGATTCCTAAGGAGTCTGAGGAGCATTAACTACAGCATGGGATGCCAAGAGGGGTTTGGATGCAGCGGACTACCTTCAGTTCGAACAAACTGGATTTTCCTATGAATTTTCACCTTAGTGCTGCGACTAATTTCTGGCTTTGCTTCCTTCACATAGCCGGGGAAGATCTTGACAGGGTAGAACGTCCTCTTGGTGTTCTAGGCTAGGCACCGAGATCCAACCTAGCCTAAGGTAGAAGTGAGAAGATAGAATTCAATCCTGCTGCATCGCCGGACCTCTACGTTTCTTTGTTTCTTAATATTGACTTGGCTAGCGAGCGCTTGCAATCACTTCCATGGTTCTTCGGTTTACACTGGGGCACTAATTCCCCTCCTTTTTCTTCAATTTCTGGTGTGAAGCGTTATTGGCCTCTTCTCTACCTGCACTTCTTGCCCTTCTCTGCGCAACTTCTGGAAGCGCGCTCCGAATTCGAGGTTGGATTTGGCTACTTTGCTGTTACCTGGGGTGGAACGTCTACGACTGTCCATTGAATTTGGAGTCCCTTACAATAGTTCATTTCCAGTATGGCTTTTCTTCTTTTTATCTTAACACCTATTGGGGAACATTTGTCTAGACTTCGAAAAGGAGAATCCACTTTGATATCCTGAGCTTCCCGAGGCCTGGGTGCTTGTTCTCTTTAATTTTGGAGGAGGCAATGTTACTGCGACATACGTGATACTCTCTCGTTTTCCATGTTTGTACCCGAGTCTGGAAAATGTAGTGATCCGACTCTTCGGGTATTTTTTGAACTCACATGTAATCGCTTAGGCCTTAAGCGAAATAAAATTTATTTAATTTTCTTAAGTCGGCCGGGACTAGGTGTGTGTATTTTTCTACAATAGAGCGCGAAAAACGATGACCGACGGTGCGATCGGATTCGAAATCCGATATCGGGATCTCCCGGAACGGGATCCTTAGCGTTGCGGTAATTAGTCACGCATCGGGAACCGTGCAAAATATCTTGCACCCGTAAGAGATAAGGTGGGTTATCTTGTAGGGATAATTAATTAATTAATTAATTAATTATCCGGTGACGGGATTTAAATCCTCCTACGTACGAATTAATTAAGGGATTTAAATTGGTGGGACTCTTATCTCGTGGAATGGATAAGAGATAAAAATCAGGATATTTAATTAAGGGATTTAAATTGGTGGGATTTTATCTCATGGATTAGATAAGAGATAAAATCCGGATATTTAAATCGGGGATTTATTTTCCCCGGAATATTTAATAAAGGTAGATTTAAATATCCGGTAATTGAATCCAATTGGGAATTGATTATTTAATAAGGGTGGTTAAATAATCGGTGGTCAGATTTAAGGTGATTAAATAACCGGTGGTCAGATTTTAAGATTAAATATCCCCCAGCCGGATATTTATGTGAGAGATAGAAACGGGGAGATTCGGGTTTTTCCTACGTACGTAAAATTAAGGGAATTAAAGATAGGATTATTGGTAGGGATTAATTAATTAATAAATTAATTAATCGGAACCGAAAATATCCGAAGGGATTTTTTGGCGTGATTTTGGATAAGTAAATAGGAGAACTATTTATTCTCCTGTTTACCGAGCGCCGAGCGAAACCCTATTCTTATTTTACCGCCTCCTCAAACCCTCCTCTTTCGTGCTACCGAAACCCCCAACCGGTGAGGAAAAGTAAGAGAAAAGAGAGAACGGATCCGGATCTCCGACGCCGCAAGAAACAAGATCGGATCTTTTATTCCGATAAATTTAAGGTTAGTCATCATCGGTTCGTTTGATTAAATTAATCGGGGGATTTTCCGTGTCTTGTTAGATTATTTTAATCGGAACATTGTTCGCGGATTTTCGTCGGGTCTTGATCCATATTTTATCCTCGTTCTTGATCGGGTGAGATCGAGAATTTTCGGGAATTTTCCGGGAATTTTTTTTGGGGAATTTTCGGGCGACTCCGGCAGGACATAGTGGGTTAACGGGAGGCCGCCGCCGCCGTTGTTAGACGGGAGGCCGCCGCCGTCGTTACCATGTTCACGGGGTCATCGCCGGATCGCACGGGAGCGAAAACGGAGAAGAAATCGCGAAACGGGAGCGAAAACGGCGCGGGAAAACGGCGAAATTAGGGTTACTGTAGCAACCCGTACGGCCGCGGTCCACAGACCCGGGCGTGCACCCGGTGCACGCCCCGCGTCCCAAAACCGCGGACCCGGCGCACGAAACCGTGCGCCGGGCTGCACAGTGTGCGCGGTGCACGCCTGAGGCGTGCACCCGGCGTACGCTCTGGCGGCCGAAGGGTGTGAACCCGGTGCACGCCTTGAGCGTGCACCGGCCCGGCCCAACCCGCACGGTGCACGCTTCCTGCGTGCACCCGGCGCATGCCGCGCGGTCGCCGACGCCGTGAGCCTGGTCCATGGTAGCTCCTGTGCACCACCCGACAGCCTAAACTTCGGTGGCTCCGTTTGGGTCCGTTTTTCCACCGTTTTGAGCGCGGTTTTCGCCGTCGGGATCGTTATTTCAGTGGCTTTCATGTCATGGCCACTTGGGACCTACTTGGTCATTATTTTATTATGTTGGGTGCCGCGCGGGGTTCCGGGTTTCGGTGAACCGGACGATGTTGGACCTTTCCGTCAGAAGGGGTAATTTGGGTCTTCTGTTTTGGGATGTTAGTACACGTCTGTGACTATTACTATCCTTGCGGACTTTCTTTAGGTCCAGGGGTGCAGCGGGAGAGCGCGAAGGATACAGGTGTTCCGATTGCTCTCCAACAAGGTGGGTACGGTTGCTATAAGTGCAACAAGTGCAGTAAGTGCATTTATCGCCATTAAAGTATTCTTTAATTTACCTAACAAAGTAGATGGTAAGCTAACCTTTCGACTAAAGATGTTTTTATCTGACAATTCAAGCGGCTGCGGTCGCGGTGCTCACTACACGCCAATTTTGGCAATCCGGTGACGGATGCTGCACGTACACCAGCGGTTTGGCCACCGCATGGGTGTACTTTTCCGGAAAAGTGGTCTTTTTGACCCGTGTGCCTCACAAAGGAGTGGGAGCCGTGAGGACCTCTTCACGGCTGCTATAGGGGCCGCACTAGCCCCGTGAAGTGGTTAAAGCATCAAAAAGGTGTTTGTGCACGAGGGGGGACTTTAGTCTCCCCGACAGGTACTCTGGGACTGGTGCCCAGCTTAAAATATGCACAGGGGTTTAACGAAAGGTTACGGTGTACTCGGTGTATTCGGTTTGTTTTCCCTTCTTGTTACTATTAGACATCTACTTTGTTTGTCACTGACGTTACCCACTCCGTGACAGGTGCTGCTATTAGGTGCGTCAGCCGGGGTGACGGTGGGACTGCGTAGTGAGGACCGTAGTCGGACACTTGGTTAACTTGATTCTTTTGACTCCAACTCATTTCCTTTATGCATAAATCCTTATTTTGCTTGTGGATGGCTTAGTTGTGAACTTGTATTAGCTCTGTGGATGAGGTGTAGTTTTATAGTATGATACTTTTAGTAGTGATTCTTATGTGCGGCATGTTTCATGATAAGTTAAAGGATTGCGAAAATGTTTTCTCAAAATGAAGTGCCGTGTGGGCACGGGTTTTCAACTCTGGGCTTTATCCTTTCCAAACAGTGATGCCGCTTAATAAACTTGCTTTAATTAATAGTGAACGTCTACGGTATGGTTGTTGGTTGGGAATTAGTGTATAATAATTGTGATTGAATGACATGTTGTAAATAAGACGCCGTGCATATGCAAAGGAGACTCTGTCCGTGGACAGAGTAAATTTGCGTATGTGGCGGTCTGGCACGCTCCGGGGCTGAAGATTATGTTTCCTTATTAAAAGAAAAAAAAAAATAGACACGTTTTTCCGCTTCACATGACTCAAAAACCCCCGGGGGCGTGACAGATTAAATGGTATCAGAGCGAATGCAACCACAACCATAGTAGACGTGATCCTCGTCCACAGTGTAGGGTGCCACAAGTAAATTGGAAATGAGATAACCAAGGTGTAGGTGTAGTACGAGAGTGTACGGGGAAACGGGAACGTAACATAGGTGAAACCGTGAGACGATGTGCTAGGATTATAGCCATAGGATTGACGTGGTTTCTTTGTTATCAGCAAGCAATGGTTCGGACTAGGTCGTCCACCGAAAATGCAGATGCGGACGGAGCGGCCCCAGCTGCCGCAGAAAACCAGACCCTCCGGCGACAACTGCAGGAAATGGCCGGACAGTTAGCAACGCTGACGGAGCACGTGCGTCAGCTGACGCAGCGACAGGCTACCGCAACCACCGAACGTCAACCGACCCCTCCGCCCGAAACCACAGCACCCACTACGGAGCCCCAAGGGGCGGGTGGTACGACGACGGAGCAGCCCCCAGCCCCAAGGGAAGTACTCACCCCAACGACCTCAGGGCCCGTGTTGGGAGCGGCAGCGGGGGAGGCAGGGACGACCCCTACCCTTGGGGGATCCGCCACCGCAGGAGGAGCCGCGGAGCTGCGAGCGACGCGGGAAAGGATCAGGACAAATCTGACCGCGTTCAAGAAGCATGACCCACCCACCTTCGAGGGAGAAACGACCGACCCGTGGGTCGTCGAGAAGTGGGTGGATACCATGGATAAGCTTTTCGAGGACTTGCTAATAGAGGAACAAGAGCGGGTTCCACTAGCTGTTCACTTTCTGGAGGGGAATGCGCGCATCTGGTGGAAGACGGTACGTCCGGATCCGACCACCAACGACCCGTTGCCGACATGGTCAGTCTTTAGGGAAGAACTCTTTGGTGCGTTCTTCTCTGAAAGCGTCAAGCGGCAGCTGGAAGACGATTTGAAGAACATCAGGCAGGGGAACCGCCCAGTCATGGAGTACCAGAGGGAGTTTGTAAGGTTAGTCAATTGCGTCCCGTTTGCTGTACGGGATGAACCTCACAAGGCCCGTCTTTTTGTGGATGGGCTGCGGAGCGACATCTTCGAGATGGTTCAGGCGGCGGACCTGCGCACGTTCTGTGAGGTGGTGGACAGGGCCACCATCGTGGAGCGGGGATTCGCCATGACCCGAGCTCGACGGGAGGGATCGGAAAACAACCGGAAAAAGAAACGAACGCAGACCTACCCGGGAGGGGGCCCTCCTGGCGGGAGCCGGCCCCCAAAATACCCCAAGACGCAGCAGGGAAACAAGAGCGCGCCGGCCGGGAGACCTCGACCCGCAAACAAGCCGTGTATTATTTGTGGAGCGTCGCATCCGGTGACTGAATGCCCTAAAAAGCAAGATCACTGCTACCGTTGCGGCAAACAGGGACATTTCCGATTCAACTGTCCCCTGAACCCTGGGGCGGCATCTTCCGCAGCCTCTACTCCAACGGCGCAGACACCGGGACGGGGCAAGGCGCCAACAGGGATGCCCCCGCGACCCTCAACACCAAGAACAGAAGGAGGATCGCGACCGCAACCCGGAGGGAGACTCTACTCTATGGACCAGCACGGAACGGTACCGCCAGAGGAGGTGGTGGCAGGTATTACTTCCGTCTCTAGTTTTCGAGCTCGAACTCTTTTTGACACTGGGGCGACTCGCTCTTTTATTTCCCGTACCTTTGCACTAGCCCATCAGTTAGAAGGTAGTCCTCTGGATGTGTTAATGACCGTCCAGACTCCTGGGGGGCCCATTGCGGCAACCGGCCTGGTGACCTCGTGTCCGATACGGTTGGGAAGGTTGTCGTGCCCCTGGGATCTGGTGGTCATACCGTTAAAAGAATACGACGT
The DNA here is from genome assembly GCA_029168755.2 of Tillandsia fasciculata. Lineage (NCBI taxonomy): Eukaryota > Viridiplantae > Streptophyta > Magnoliopsida > Poales > Bromeliaceae > Tillandsia > Tillandsia fasciculata. Next base: position 25,458,711 of record CM054936.1, on the reverse strand, counting down.
GGTCTTGGGCATGGACTGGCTTACCGAGTATCAGGCGGTCATTGACTGCGAGAAGCGACAAGTGCAACTGCGGAAGCCGGGATTCCCAGAAAATGTGTACTTGGCGTGCAAAAGCACGTCCTTTCTTGCCGTCATCTCCGCGTCACGAGCTAGGAAGTTGATAGAGGGCGGATGCGTGGCCTACCTAGCCTCAGTGGATCTAGCCACCCGACCCGTCCCCTCGCATTCGGAAATTCCCGTGGTAGGAGAATTCCCGGATGTCTTTCCGGCGGAGCTTCCCGGAATGCCACCGGAGCGGGAGGTTGACTTCCCAATCGAACTGCTCCCCGGCACCAAGCCCATCACCAAGGCACCGTACAGGATGGCCTTTGCGGAGCTGAAGGAACTCAAGGCGCAGTTGGAGGACCTCCTGGACAAAGGATTCATCAGACCAAGCGCATCACCTTGGGGCGCACCCGTCCTGTTCGTAAGGAAAAAGGACGGGAGTCTCCGGTTGTGTATCGATTACCGAGAGATAAATAAAGTGACGATCAAGAATAAATACCCCCTACCAAGGATCGATGACCTCTTCGATCAGTTACGGGGGGCGACGGTGTTCTCAAAGATTGACCTACAGTCGGGCTATCATCAGGTCCGGGTCAAGGGGGAGGACGTTCCCAAAACGGCTTTCCGTACTCGCTATGGCCATTACGAGTTTACGGTAATGCCGTTCGGGCTCACAAATGCCCCGGCAGTGTTCATGGATATGATGAACAGGGTATTCAAACCCTTCCTGGACTTGTTCGTGGTGGTCTTCATCGACGATATCCTCATCTATTCCCGTACAGACGAGGAACATGAAGAACACCTGCGCACAGTCCTCCAGACCCTTCGGGAACAGAAACTCTACGCCAAACTCAAAAAGTGTGAGTTCTGGCTCCGAGAGGTTGGGTTCTTGGGGCACGTAATTTCAGCGGCTGGAGTCGCGGTGGATCCGAAGAAAATAGATTCGGTAACGGACTGGCCCCGACCGACCACGGTGACGGAAATTCGAAGCTTCCTAGGATTAGCCGGGTATTACCGGCGCTTCGTGGAGGGCTTCTCCAAGATAGCCACCCCCCTAACCCGTTTAACGAAAAAGGGGGAGAAGTTTGTCTGGACGGACAAGTGTCAAAGAAGCTTCGAGGAGCTTAAGGGTGGGTTGACGCGAGCCCCGATTCTCGCCCTGCCAGAGCCTGGGGAGGATTACGAAGTATACTGCGACGCGTCACGGAATGGATTGGGTGGAGTGCTCATGCAACGGGGGAGGGTCATAGCCTATGCGTCAAGGCAGCTCAAGGAGTATGAGCGGAATTACCCCGTGCACGATCTGGAGCTCGCAGCAGTTGTGTTCGTCCTCAAACTTTGGAGACACTACTTGTACGGGGCACACTGCAACGTGTACTCAGACCATAAGAGTCTTAAGTACCTTTTCACCCAAAAGGAGTTAAATCTGCGACAAAGGCGGTGGCTTGAGCTATTAAAGGATTACGATCTAACGATCCACTATCACCCGGGAAAGGCCAACGTGGTGGCCGACGCCCTTAGTCGCAAAGGACAGGCCGCGGAAGCGGATGTAAGCGCCATTACGCAGCAGGATATTCTCATTGCGGAATTTTCGCGATTGAGACTAGAAGTAGTACCGGCAGGTACGGTCGCACAACTTCTGACACTGGTGGTCAGACCCACTCTGCTGGACAGGATTCTCGAAGGGCAATCGACTGATGATCAACTCCAGCTGGTGCGGAGTAGAATAACCGACGACAAGGAGGGCGATTTCGCGGTGAATTCCGACGGTACGATACGATTTCGGGGACGAATTTGCGTGCCGGATCTACCGGAGCTCAAGGAGGAGATCCTGCGGGAAGCGCATAATGCCCCATATACAGCGCATCCCGGGGGAACGAAGATGTACAAAGACGTCAAGCAAACCTTCTGGTGGCCCAAAATGAAGGAGGACGTGACTCGGTTCGTGGCTCACTGCCTAGTGTGCCAACGGGTGAAGGCCGAACATCAACGGCCGGCAGGAAAGTTACAACCTTTACCGGTGCCCGAGTGGAAATGGGACATGATTACCATGGATTTTGTAACCGGATTTCCGAGGTCGCCACAGGGACACGATGCGATATGGGTAATCGTGGACCGTTTGACAAAATCGGCCCACTTTTTGCCCATACACACGACATGGACTCGGGAACGACTGGCGCAAACGTACATCGACGAGATAGTAAGGTTGCACGGTGTACCGACATCCATCACGTCGGACAGAGACACACGCTTTGTGTCGAACTTTTGGCGAAGTCTGCAACGAGCAATGGGAACCAAGTTACACTTCAGCACAGCCTTTCATCCGCAAACCGATGGACAATCAGAGCGGGTGATACAGATCGTGGAGGACATGCTTCGAGCATGCGTTCTGGACTTGGGCGAAGGGTGGGCACGGTGTTTGCCCCTGGTGGAATTTGCCTACAATAACAGTTACCAGGCCAGCATTCAGATGGCGCCGTACGAGGCACTGTACGGGCGCCGCTGTCGGTCTCCGATATGCTGGGATGACTTAGGTGAGCGAAAGTTTCTGGGCCCAGATTTGGTGGAGGAGACTGAAGCAAAGGTGCGATTGATTAAACAAAGGCTGCTGACCGCCCAAAGCAGACAGAAAAGCTATGCAGATAACAGACGCCGAGACTTAGAATTCATGGTAGGCGAGCACGTGCTGCTCCGGGTCTCACCCTCCAAGGGAAACCGACGTTTCGGCATAAAGGGGAAATTGAGCCCAAGATACGTAGGACCGTTCGAAATCCTGGGGCGCGTGGGACCGGTGGCGTACCGGTTAGCCCTGCCCCCGAACCTCGAACGAGTCCACAACGTGTTCCATGTCTCGATGCTCCGGAAGTACCTCGCTGACCCCTCTCATGCCTTGGATGCCTCCACCATCGAGTTGCGAGAGGACTTGAGCGTCGAGGAGACGCCAGTGCGGATTTTGGCAAGAGAGGACAAGAAGCTGCGCAACCGAACGATCCCCTACGTGAAGATCCAGTGGAGCAACCACGAAGAGCGCGAGGCGACGTGGGAACTGGAGTCGAAAATGAGGGAATGTTTTCCCGAACTGTTTAGTGAGGTTTGAGTTTAAGTTTCGGGACGAAACTTTTTATAAAGTGTGAGTGGTGTAGTGATCCGACTCTTCGGGTATTTTTTGAACTCACATGTAATCGCTTAGGCCTTAAGCGAAATAAAATTTATTTAATTTTCTTAAGTCGGCCGGGACTAGGTGTGTGTATTTTTCTACAATAGAGCGCGAAAAACGATGACCGACGGTGCGATCGGATTCGAAATCCGATATCGGGATCTCCCGGAACGGGATTCTTAGCGTTGCGGTAATTAGTCACGCATCGGGAACCGTGCAAAATATCTTGCACCCGTAAGAGATAAGGTGGGTTATCTTGTAGGGATAATTAATTAATTAATTAATTAATTATCCGGTGACGGGATTTAAATCCTCCTACGTACGAATTAATTAAGGGATTTAAATTGGTGGGACTCTTATCTCGTGGAATGGATAAGAGATAAAAATCAGGATATTTAATTAAGGGATTTAAATTGGTGGGATTTTATCTCATGGATTAGATAAGAGATAAAATCCGGATATTTAAATCGGGGATTTATTTCCCCGGAATATTTAATAAAGGTAGATTTAAATATCCGGTAATTTGAATCCAATTGGGAATTGATTATTTAATAAGGGTGGTTAAATAATCGGTGGTCAGGATTTAAGGTGATTAAATAACCGGTGGTCAGATTTTAAGATTAAATATCCCCCAGCCGGATATTTATGTGAGAGATAGAAACGGGGAGATTCGGGTTTTTCCTACGTACGTAAAATTAAGGGAATTAAAGATAGGATTATCGGTAGGGATTAATTAATTAATAAATTAATTAATCGGAACCGAAAATATCCGAAGGGATTTTTTGGCGTGATTTTGGATAAGTAAATAGGAGAACTATTTATTCTCCTGTTTACCGAGCGCCGAGCGAAACCCTATTCTTATTTTACCGCCTCCTCAAACCCTCCTCTCTCGTGCTACCGAAACCCCCAACCGGTGAGGAAAAGTAAGAGAAAAGAGAGAACGGATCCGGATCTCCGACGCCGCAAGAAACAAGATCGGATCTTTTATTCCGATAAATTTAAGGTTAGTCATCATCGGTTCGTTTGATTAAATTAATCGGGAGATTTTCCGTGTTCTTGTTAGATTATTTTAATCGGAACATTGTTCGCGGATTTTCGTCGGGTCTTGATCCATATTTTATCCTCGTTCTTGATCGGGTGAGATCGAGAATTTTCCGGGAATTTTCCGGGAATTTTTTTTGGGGAATTTTTCGGGCGACTCCGGCGGGACATAGTGGGTTAACGGGAGGCCGCCGCCGCCGTTGTTAGACGGGAGGCCGCCGCCGTCGTTACCATGTTCACGGGGTCGTCGCCGGGATCGCACGGGAGCGAAAACGGAGAAGAAATCGCGAAACGGGAGCGAAAACGGCGCGAAAACGGCGAAATTAGGGTTACTGTAGCAACCCGTACGGCCGCGGTCCACAGACCCCGGGCGTGCACCCGGTGCACGCCCCGCTGTCCAAAACCGCGGACCCGGCGCACGAAACCGTGCGCCGGGCTGCACAGTGTGCGCGGTGCACGCCCGAGGCGTGCACCCGGCGTACGCTCTGGCGGCGAAGGGTGTGAACCCGGTGCACGCTTGAGCGTGCACCGGCCCGGCCCAACCCGCACGGTGCACGCTTCCTGCGTGCACCCGGCGCATGCCGCGCGGTCGCCGACGCCGTGAGCCTGGTCCATGGTAGCTCCTGTGCACCACCCGACAGCCTAAACTTCGGTGGCTCCGTTTGGGTCCGTTTTTCCACCGTTTTGAGCGCGGTTTTCGCCGTCGGGATCGTTATTTCAGTGGCTTTCATGTCATGGCCACTTGGGACCTACTTGGTCATTATTTTATTATGTTGGGTGCCGCGCGGGGTTCCGGGTTTCGGTGAACCGGACGATGTTGGACCTTTCCGTCAGAAGGGGTAATTTGGGTCTTCTGTTTTGGGATGTTAGTACACGTCTGTGACTATTACTATCCTTGCGGACTTTCTTTAGGTCCAGGGGTGCAGCGGGGGAGCGCGAAGGATACAGGTGTTCCGATTGCTCTCCAACAAGGTGGGTAGGGTTGCTATAAGTGCAACAAGTGCAGTAAGTGCATTTATCGCCATTAAAGTATTCTTTAATTTACCTAACAAAGTAGATGGTAAGCTAACCTTTCGACTAAAGATGTTTTTATCTGACAATTCAAGCGGCTGCGGTCGCGGTGCTCACTACACGCCAATTTTGGCAATCCGGTGACGGATGCTGCACGTACACCAGCGGTTTGGCCACCGCACCGGTGTACTTTTCCGGAAAAGTGGTCTTTTTGACCCGTGTGCCTCACAAAGGAGTGGGAGCCGTGAGGACCTCTTCACGGCTGCTATAGGGGCCGCACTAGCCCCGTGAAGTGGTTAAAGCATCAAAAAGGTGTTTGTGCACGAGGGGGGACTTTAGTCTCCCCGACAGGTACTCTGGGACTGGTGCCCAGCTTAAAATATGCACAGGGGTTTAACGAAAGGTTACGGTGTACTCGGTGTATTCGGTTTGTTTTCCCTTCTTGTTACTATTAGACATCTACTTTGTTTGTCACTGACGTTACCCACTCCGTGACAGGTGCTGCTATTAGGTGCGTCAGCCGGGGTGACGGTGGGACTGCGTAGTGAGGACCGTAGTCGGACACTTGGTTAACTTGATTCTTTTGACTCCAACTCATTTCCTTTATGCATAAATCCTTATTTTGCTTGTGGATGGCTTAGTTGTGAACTTGTATTAGCTCTGCGGATGAGGTGTAGTTTTATAGTATGATACTTTTAGTAGTGATTCTTATGTGCGGCATGTTTCATGATAAGTTAAAGGATTGCGAAAATGTTTTCTCAAAATGAAGTGCCGTGTGGGCACGGGTTTTCAACTCTGGGCTTTATCCTTTCCAAACAGTGATGCCGCTTAATAAACTTGCTTTAATTAATAGTGAACGTCTACGGTATGGTTGTTGGTTGGGAATTAGTGTATAATAATTGTGATTTGAATGACATGTTGTAAATAAGACGCCGTACATATGCAAAGGAGACTCTGTCCGTGGACAGAGTAAATTTGCGTATGTGGCGGTCTGGCACGCTCCGGGGCTGAAGATTATGTTTCCTTATTAAAAGAAAAAAAAAAATAGACACGTTTTTCCGCTTCACATGACTCAAAAACCCCCGGGGGCGTGACAGAAAACTGCAGCGCTTTTGCCTTACAATATGCGGTGTCGATACTATGCTGTTGATGGCAAGGTCCCATTGGAGATGTGTTGGTTCTTGTAGCAGTTTAAACTATTAATGAGCTACCTCCCAGCAGAAGGATTGGCTTTCTCATGTTTCATGTTGAACTTCATTTGCCTCTGTCTAGCCTTGACATTCCTGTGAAGACGCCCGAGTCAGCAGCTTCTCCAGGAAACTGCCAACTTTGCTGGATAAGGCTCTCTTTAGAGGTACAATTTTGGGACGGCCACGCACAGCGACTCCAGCTTCTCTTCGACTATATTGGTTGCTGACTTTCAATTGGGTCGGAGTTGCTCTACGGCGGGCGTCGAGGCGGATTGCTATTGAAATATTGTTGTTGTTTTTTTTTTTTTTTTTTTTGATTAAACAGGGATATACCCTATTTGAAAGAGAAGTAGGGATACAGAGATAGCTAAAGCCCATGCGAACGCATGTGAATGACCCAACTCGACTACAAGACTACCTCGTCCTAAACATACTAAGGTGAAAACTGCCTTAAAAACCAACGACTCTCCCATTAACTCCATTTACAGCAACTACAGCAGCCTTAAAAACAACACCATGACTACTTTTGCTTGAATTGGGTCTTCAACATGAGGTCTGTCCCGTCAGTTAGCAGCAGGGGGGTTATGCTCTGTATTCAAAACCTAGCAGAGGTTGAAGAGTGTCGAAGTAGGAGCGCCGGGCCTGCAATAGGTGTTGAACCGAAGCACTGGGTCGCATCCAGTTTAATTAATTAATTGGTGAACCTACACACTTGTGATCCCGCAGCGTTGTGATCCAGAAATCTGCCTCGCCCAAAACAGTATTCTCTAATTCTTCAATGGTCGAAAGCCGATTCGTGAATAGTCTTGCATTCCGTTCCTTCCAAAGCACCCAGCAGATTGCCGCGAAGCAAGTATCGAAGGTGTCCAAAGCATAACCAGATAACGAGGAACGAAGTGCAGACCAAGTAGATGGCAGCTCCTTCCACGATGGCTCGGTAGTCCCCATGCTGAACAAGACCGAGTGCCTAGAAAGAAGGCGCGCCCACAGTGCTCTTGCGAAGGTACAGCCGAAAAGAAGATGACCCAAATCTTCCGCGCTCCTGGAACAAAATACACAAATTGTTGGGCCCACCCAACCACGCCTTGCAAGGTTATCAGCGGTTAACAACCTATTTCGAGTTGCAATCCAGAGGAAGACCTTGACCCGAAAAGGCACCTTTAGTTGCCACAAAAAAGGAATCTTGCAATCCATAGTTCCTGTGAACGCCAGAAATTGGTAGGCATTCTTGGTGGCGAACTGGCCAGTTTTGCTCCAACGCCACCATAGCGAGTCCTCGAGGCCGTTCCTTGACCAATTGGAGAGCAATGGCCGAAGGAGTTGTAGCTCTTCATGCTCCATGATGTTAAGAGGTAGAGTAAAACCCGATTCCCAATTATTTGAAAATTTCTGGATCCAACCACAAACCGCCAGTTGCTTTGATTTTGCTGCCGCGAAGAGATTTGGAAATCGGTTGGCTAGAGCACTATCCCCATGCCACCTAGCAGTCCAGAACGGCGTTGCTTCGCCACTCCCCACGACGAAATCAACCGATGCAAAGAAAGGCGCAACGAGCCTTAACATGTCCTTCCAAATTGGAGAACACCCGGCCGGTAATCTGCAGAGAAGCGAGGGTGGCCGAGAGCGGTGATGCTTGTGTCTTATCATTTGCACCCACGGGATGTCGGTTTTGCTGAAAAAGCTCCAGAGTCCCTTCATTAATAGTGCACTGTTCGCCGTGTGTAGATTTTTAACGCCAAGCCCTCCACTACTTTTCGGTCGGCAGACGCTTCCCCACTTAACTAAGCAGTGAAAACCGTTATTAAGGATCCTGCCCCTCCAGAAGAAACCCCTTCGGATTTTATCAATTGCTGCGATCACCCAGGCTGGAAGTCGAAAAGCGGAACAGAAGTAGGCAGGAATGCCGGAGAGGACCGAGTTCAGCAGCACAAGTCGACCCCCCCTCGACAGTGAGAGGCCTTTCCAGTTAGCTAGTCGTCTATCAACCTTCTCGATCAGCGGTAGGTAGTCCGACTTGCGCAGTTTTCTCGGAGACAGAGGTAGACCCAAGTAATTGATAGGGAAATCTGCCGTCGGGCAGCAAAAGAGATGTCCTAAAGCTGTTACCTGCTCGGGGGGGGGGAGGTTGATCGGGATAATAGCACTTTTTAATTCTAGTTTTTTTGCTCTTTTGGGGTCTGCTTGTGTTGATACTTTAGCTCTTACTTCGAGTTTCGGGCTCTACCCACACACTGGTGCGGGGGGGCCACCTCGGTTACTTTGTAACTCCCTCAAATAGGGTTTAACCCTGTTTAATCAAAAAAAAAAATCAACTTTCAGGTGATATAATATATTTCGTAGACCAAGTCCGCGCTATCTTTCATGAACCAATTTAATGGGTTAATTAATCTGACTCAATTCAAATTCAAAAAATATTTTCTTAACACGATATATATATATATATATATATATATATATATATATATGATGTAATTATATGCAGATAATAATTTTTCCCTCCCAAGTGTAGTGGAGTGGGGGAGGACGAATTCCTCTGTTGGCATATTAATTGAGTTTGGTGGGCTTTTTCTAAAGTCAAACAAATTTCTTACACTTTAACATGTAAATCTTCTCTATAAAACTTTCATTTCACTTCCACACATCTTCCCCAGAAGCATTCATGTAATACTTGTAAAATTTAAATTCTAAAATTTGAATTTAAATCTAATTCAAAATTTTGGAAGTATTCGTAATGAAGTGCTAACTTGACTCAGCGAGATCCAAACGTGATGAAACAAAATCGCCATTTGATCGGCCTCGTCGAGTTGAACAACGTGACGACGTTTGATTTTGAATTCGGCGAGCCGAAACATCAAAAGGGTGAAAAATACTATTTTTATAATGTAATATATATTGCAAAAAGGTCTATATTTTATGCATCAAATTACATGATATAGCACGTGGAGAGGCCTCTATGCAAGATACATTTATAGTGAGGGACTCAAATGAAAATATCGAAAATTCGGGGACCACTTATGTTACACCAAGGGATCGAAACTGCGACCTGGGATCACCAACAGATCTGCCACCCATACGGGAACCCCGCATAGGCGAAACGTCTAATTTATAAAGGATAGATATTCCACAACTATACAAATATCAGAGCTGAAAAAAAAAAACTAATAATAATAACTCATATCACTGTACAACTGTCAACTCATATACATAACCATCTCTCAACAGAGTAAAGAAAAATAATACAGCCTGTACAACTATTAAAAGCTAGCTCCAAACACTGAAACAGGATAAGGATCTAGCTCGCGACTCCCTATCCCCGATCAGAAGGAACTGCTGGTGCAGGAACAGAAAAAGGGGACCTCTGTAAAAATAGTCACCAACGAAGGGTGTGAGAACTACACGAAACAGTAGTTCTCAGTGGGTACCGTCTCCAAGGCCAACGGTCTGCCCACTAAGTCTACTAAAGGCATATATAAGATAACAGAAATACCGTAAGTGAAAAAAAGAGATAAGTTGGAATAAAATTTACAGCTATCATGCCTCTATTTACAATGCTCAAAGGGTGAAACAGATGATAGTATGCTACTCAATCTTGATGTGCTTAATCAACCCAATCAGCTGACCGGCACTATACCCGGTCCCGCCCGTACAACCATCACAGTCAGTCACACTAACACCTGTGTATCGCCGACGTGGAATCATACTCCAATATCAATCCAGCTGCCTACTCCGGAGTGGCACTCGAGGGGCGTGACCCTACTCGAGGAACATAACTAAGTCGGGTATGTAGCAGGCTAAAGTCCAAATCTGCGATCACTGTCCAACTCTGCTTCCAAAATAAGCAACAAGTTCAACTTGGTATAGATGCTAAACCAAATATGATCACAAGCTGAATCCAAAAGAAAAGTTGCTCATCATAAACTCTTGTCGAAACAAGCATCCAAAAAGTCCCAAAGATGGTGGAGAGCTTCCTATTTATAACCACAATGAAATACCCAAGCCTCAACAAAAATCCAAGATTTCGAGCGGCCGGATCCAACAGGGGTTGCTCCAGGATACGTGGCACCAATCCAGGGTGTGCCCGAAATCTAGATCGTGCCGTCCTCAATGCGCCATGTGTCCCTCGACACAGCTGGTAGGCGCCAGCCAATCGGCGCGCGCCACATAGTGGCCGGTATTGGAGCGTGCGTTGACTGCAGCGCGCGCCCCGCGCCCGCAAAGCCGGTCCAATCCCTGGCCGCCACGTGTACCACGCCGCGCGAATCACTGCGCGACACGTGTCCCTATTGACCCACGGTCTTCAGCGAGCTCCTGGTCATTTCGGGCACCCGAATCATAGGATTGGGCGCCCGAATTCACTAAAAACACACAAAAATTTGACGAGATTTTCACGCTTAGTCCGTTTCTTGCATCCGTTTGGCACGCAATCACACTCGACACTAGAAAAAGGTGTCATCATGCCGCTGACCACGTGGAGAAACATCAACTGGGATTCAGGTCACCACATCCTCCCCCACTAAAATAAAGTTTCGTCCCCGAAACTAAACAACGTCAAGTAAAACTCTCAAACAGGTAGAGGGGTAGGTATCCAACATCACCGTCTCCAGCTCCCATGTCGCCTCTTGTCCCTCGTGATTATTCCTCAACACTTTCACGTACGGTATGGCCCGGTTGCACAATTCCCTCAACTTTCGAGCCAGAATTCGCACTGGCACTCCTCGTACCCCAGATCCTTACCGATCTCAAGTGGAGTGAGTTCAATCACGTGTGAAGGATCAAAAACATATCTCCTCAGAGCTGAGACGTATGTAGAAAACATCATGGACTCCAGCAAGTCGCGGTGGAAAAGCAATCCTATAAACCACAGGTCCAACACACTCAAGAAACTCAAGGGGCCAATAACTCGATGGTTGAGCTTCATGCGAACTCCAAAACTCTAGATTCCCTTAGCTGGCGAGACTTTCAAGAAAACATAATCGCCAATCTGGAATTCCATGTCTCGACGCCTGGTATCAGCATAACTCCTCTGACAACTCTAAGCGGTCTCAAGATGCCGTCAAATCAATCCGACCTTTTCCTCTGCCTCCAGCGAGATATTTGGTCCCAGTCCAGAAAGCAAGCTCACAATGCAGCTCAACCTTACCAAAATCTAACAGCACATAGTACTCCTACCAAGCTCACTATCTCAGCCTCAGCACAGTGCAGTCTCACTTACGCGCACCAGTGGTCAAAAGCACAACAACCACTCAACAACAGCACAACCTCTACTTCTTACTCCCGCAACTTTCTCTCGAGCAAAGACACTCACATCCACAGAAAGAGAAGAAATTACTAGCAGCAGGAACATCATCAACACTCTCAGCTCGATTTTTATGAAATTGTCGAAATTTTGAAAAGTCGTGAAAATAGGGTGCTAATCTCAGACCTGGCAAGACAAAGTCCGAGCTCGGGCTCTCCACCTCTGGAGCAAACCACCCTACACTCTCTCAACCGAGTTTTGGAAGCTCCGGCACGAAGGAATATAGAAGAGCGATTCTCGAGTGTAGATGTTGTTGCTGTCGCCGCTCTGCTCTGCTCGCAGGAAAGTAGGGAAAATGAAAAAAAAAAATGAAGAAGAGGAAGAGGAGGTCTCTGCTTCTCTCTGGTGCAAGGAGGGGTGAGGCTACACATGCTTAGAGGCTATAAGGTCCACTGCCTGGCCGCTCTGGATCCGCTTTCGAATCCTCAATAAGTGGGGGTCCTCACTCTGTCTCTTTCTGATCCTGTCATCAAAGTGGGATGCACAACTATAGACATCAACCTGGCAGAGACCCCCGGGGACACTGCCTCCAACTCTAATCATTTGCCACAGTATGGCCAAGCTGAGAAGATATTGGATGCTCAAATCATAATCTTTCAGTAACTCTAACCACCGGCACTGCCACAGGTTCAACTCCTTCTGAGTGAACAAACACTTTAGTCCAAGTGGTTGGTGAAGATCTCACAATGCTCGCCACATCTTCAGAGCTAACACCATGGCTGCCAACCCAAGATCATGTGTAGGGTAATTTTTATTTTTTTTTCTCATAATTCTTCAATTGCCGTGAAGTATAGGCAATTACCCTACCACGCTGCATCAGTACACATCCAAGGCCGCTGTGGGAGGTCGCTGTAAATCACAATCCTTCCCCCATAACCGGGAGGGCAAGGATCGGATTAGTCATCAACCACTGCTTCAAATCCTCAAAGCTCCTCTGATAGGCCTCGCTCCAGATGAACTTAATTTCTTTATTGGTCAAACGAGTGAGGGGAGTGGAAAGTTTCGCAAAGCCTTCCACGAATCGACGGTAGTAACCAACTAGTCCCAAGGAGCTCCGCGCCTCTGTGATGGTCGTCGGTCTAGGCCAATCCCGAACTACATTGACCTTCGTCGAGTCTACTGCTACTTAGACGACTGAAACAACATGGCTCAAAAATACTACCTCCCGAAGCCAAAACTCACACTTCTTTAACTTGGCATACAACTTCTTCTCTCTCAAAAGTTGCAGCACTATCCTCAAGTGCTCCACATGTGCAGTGTCACTCCGGAAGTAGATCAGGATATCAACAATAATCACCACTTTAAATCTATCCAAGTATGGCTAGAATTCTCAATTCATCAAATCTATAAATACGGCAGAGGCATTCATCAATCCAAAAGGCATCACTGTAAACTCATAATACCCATATTGTGTCCTGAAAGCCGTCTTGGAGATGTTCTCGGCCCTCACCCTCAACGGTGATAACCAGACTGCAAATCCACTTGGACAAGACACAAGCTCCTTATAGCTGATCAAAAAGATCATCCATGCGGGGCAAATGATACTTGTTCTAGATTGTCACTTGTTCAATTCCCGAAAATCTACACAAAGTTTTAGTGATCCATCCTCTTTTTCACAAACAATGCTGGTGCTCCCTAAGGGGAGACGCTGGGTCTAACAACCCCTTATCCATTAAATTCTGTAACTATGACATCAGCTCTCTTAGCTCTATTGGTGCTATCCTGCAGGGTGCCTTCAAGATTGGTGCGATCCCGGAGATCACGTCAACTACAAACTCTACCTCCCTATCCGGTGGCATCATCATCAACTCAGGTAGAAATACATTTGGAAACTCGCAAGCACTTGGAATATCCTCAAGTTCCGATGCCGCCATAGGCACCACTACCACTGTCGCAAGGAAAACGACGCATCCATAGCTCACATCTGTCTCGCCTTCACCGAAGAGATCATGGAGATCATGGTTGCAAACATCGAACTCTTGCAGCCTCTGAAAACATACTCTTCCTATCTAGGCTCAAAGAAGATCCTCGTCCTTTCGTTACAATCAATTGTCACATGATACGCCAACTAATCTATGCCGAGCATAACATCAAATTCCTGGAGCTGCTACTACCTAGTCGGCTGCTGTAGAATCCTCGACATGAGCTGTATACACATGTCCGCTCGGTACTGGGGAAGTCTTCTCTCCATCTATCTCGAAGAAGTGGCCTAATTAATTTGGCCATAAGTCAGTAGAATTCCTGATATTTGTAGCAGTATAGAGGAAATCGGTGCTATCGATAATGCCTGAAGTCCTGCTCACGGGCAAGCTGACCGAAAATGTCCTGACTGCCCACACTGAAGGCATCGACCCTGTCTTTAATCATCCTGCTATGACTGATTCGGTCCTCTACAAATCACGCACCGGTCCTGACATCTTTGCTGCTACTATGATTGTTACTGCTGTTGCCGGGATCCACCAGACCTCAATGCATTTGAAGTCCACAACCAGGAGGATGAAATCGAGGAGGTCGCGGAGGCCTCTGCTTGCTAGTCTGCCTCCCATCACCTGTGCTGGGCACTTATCTCTAGAACTCGCCCCTGGCACTTGGCTATTCTCTAGTAACTTTGTGGTCCCATGCTCAACCTATAGCGCCTGCTCCATCGACGCATCAAGAATTCGTGTCCACTGAGACTGTACGAATAAATATATATCCTGGCACAAATCTTGCTCAAACAGATATATCCTCTGCGCTTCATCTTGTGTTGAAAAGGGCACGCAATTCAACAAACGTGTGATCTTCTGAACATACTCCAGCACTGTCCGGTCTCTTTGCTAGAGGTTCCTCAAATATTCATCAAGTTTCTGTTGGATACTATCTAGAAGAAAAGTCTCGAACAACAAGCTGCCAAACTTTAGCCAAGATAGTTGATGAGCCGCAGACGAACTATCAGGCCAAAATCTCCGCCACCAAGGTGCTATACTATGACTGGCAAACCGGGGTGGATCAAACTATCATAATCGGGTCCATCGATCAATAATATCTCTCTACTCTATCTCGGATAGCTGTCAACCATTCCTCGGCGTTGCTCCACTAGTCATCGGCACTGAGGGGGCTACTAGCACTGTTGGTGCTGTCGGTAATGCTGTCCCAGGAGACGCTGCTATAGGAAATGCCTCAACTGAAACTACTGTTGGTGGCCTCCTCTGCTCAACCAAATGCGTCATCCGATCCATGGTCTCCTCCTGTAACGACCCGATCCACTAGCAATAATAACTCGTTGGGCCCAAACCACAGCCCAAAATGCTTAAGCCTAGTTATTATTACTAGCGTCCATGTCTTATATAAACCTAATCACAACCCCATTTCCATCCGATGTAGGACTATTGGGGTGTCACAAACTCTCCCCATTTAGGCCTAACGTCCTCGTCAGGCCCAAACACACATAGCCCAAGATCATAATATAATGACCCAGCCCACTAGCAATAATAACTCGTTGGACCCAAATCATAACTCAAAATGCTTAAGCCCGGTTATTATTACTAGTGTCCATGTCTCTTATATACCCAAACACAACCATATTTCCATCCTATGTGGGACTATTGGGGTGTCACAGACTCTCCCCGTTTAGACCTGACATCCTCGTCAGCCTAAACACACACACACAGCCCAAGATCACCAGACGATGTGAGTGTCACGCCCCGGGGTCGAAACTGCGACCCGGGGCTCGCCAACAAATCCGCCGCCTATGCAAAACCCCGCATAGGCGAAGCGTCCTACCTGCAAGAAAGGGGCTACAGCTAAATAGATATCAGAGCTATAAAATAAAAGTGCTGTAAAACTAAAACCAACCATCTGTACAACTGGAATAACGATATAATATCCATCTCCCATAAATGATAATCATACAATATCCTCAAATACAATAAACCAGAACTCAATAGGGAGGTAACCTGAAAATAATACATTAGTGTACAGGCTCTCAGTACAAGTCAGATCCTCACAATACAATAATCTCTCAAAAGCGGAAAATAACTAATCTACTGACTGTACTCAGAATCTCCAATGTAGGGGTACCGCTACTCTCCACAGACGGGTAGGGATCTAGCTCACGACTCCCTCGCCTCGCACAGCAACAGCAGAATCAGCATCTCCCACAGATGACTTTGCAAAACAAAGGAGAAAAAAGAAAAAGGAGGGGGAGAACCCCCAACAGGTGTGAGAACAACATCAACATGTAGTTCTCAGTGTGTACCGCCACCAAGCCCGACGGTGTCACGCCCCGGGGTCAAGACTGTACCCCGGGCTCGCCAACAGATCCGCCGTCCCTACAGGAAGCCCTGTAGAGGCGTAGCGTCTAACCTGCAAAAAGGAAGATACTACACTAAACAGATATCAGAGCAAAATAAACTGCTAGAAATAAAATAAGTACAACTCTCAATATACAATAAGTCCTCACCAACAAATACAAAAGTCTCTCAAAGAAAGAAGAAAAGTACAACTCGATACCTCACTACATAATCTCTCAAACATGACACAACCAAAATATAAGGGTACCTCTATAACACACAGAAGCTGAAGGGGGAAGGGATCTATCTCGCGACTCCCTTACCTCGGTCTGGAAGAGCAGGATCAGCTACTGGCACCGCAGGAACTGGAGCTGAAGTCCCTGGGGAAAAGACACCACGACGGGTGTGAGAACTACCTCCCACAGTAGTTCTCAGTGGGTGCCGCCCACAAGCCCGACGGCCTGCCCACTAAGTCTACTAGAGACAAAAAGGTAACAAAAGAAATGCAGTATGAAAAGCTGGAAAGTAAACATCTACTACTACTATGTCTCTACCTACAATGCCCAAGGGAAAAGAACAGGAGGACGATATGCCACTACTGACACTCAACTCAGAATACCCAATCCAAACTGACTGCCACGACGGGTCCAGTCAAACCTGCGCCTACCTACTGCTGTAGGTATGTCCGGTACTCCAACCCGGTATCTAGCTCAATCTCAAAGCCGGTACTACAACCCGGTCTCGCCTACTCCGGAGTGGCACTCGAGGGGAGCGACCCGCTCGAGTCAAATAACGGCGCAACACTGTCAAGCACAAATGTGGCACACGCAGGCTATGATCCAATCACTATCTCACTCACTGGCTAAAATCCACACTGTCACTATGACCATGTCCCAAGGATCCCAGATCCACTATCACTATCACTATGCAAACTGGTCTACAGACTGCTACAGACGCCACTCGGTCCCCAGACGCGAGTGCAAATGCAATCCCCAGCTAATAAACCTCCCGGCCCACGACTCGGGAAAAACCACTATGACCAGAGTGACTAGAGTACTACCACTGTGGAAAAGCTAAGGTGATAAATAATTCTGATGTATGTTCAAGTTACTGTAGTTTAATGGCGCATGATAATTAAATACAGGCAATTATGCTAAGTTAAATTCCCAAGTTGCAGAGTTTATCCAAAAGATCGACAGATTTAGCAATTAGCTACAGTGGTTTTCAACATACAGATTACACATATTATCTGGCTCATATACTATGCATGCTACTATATTTGTAGAATTAGAGTGCAGTCCATAGAATTTGAAAGCAGGATCACCCACCTGATCGCGCTAACTGTCCGGGGTCGCACAGATAAAAAGCCCAGAACTGATAAAACTCCGAGTCCACTAAGCAAAGAGCATCATAGTGGTGCTTACAAAGTCCTGAAAATAATTTTCCAGAAATTCCAATAAAAATATCACGACGATCCTCGCGAAGTGTAGATGTCGATAGGCTCTTGAATCGTCGAATTCCGATGTCCGGATGAGGAGATAAAAATCCGCGAAGTGAGTGCTCTCGTGAATCCAACGCCGCAAAAATCGCTGAAAACGGCTGTCGGGGTAGCTCTGTGGAATTTTTAGACCGAAATGCGACGATAACGGGCCTCCAACAGAAATCCGTCGCTCCGCCCCACTTCCCAGGGGGTCACCCATCCTAGAACTACTCTAGCTCTAGCACGCTTAACTCTCACAACCTCTTGGATCTTGCTACCATCCAAAATGCTATAGCCGGGTTAGAGATTTAGTCCTATTATATCATTTATATAGAGGACTAATCCAAATTCCGGGGATGTCACATTCTTCCCCCCTTTAAGCCCTGACGTCCACGTCAGGCTCAAGCACACTCACAAGCACCAGGCGATGTGAGACTCGTCTCGCTAGCCTTAGCCGACCTTGTGAGGAGCTGCACTCCACTCACAACGGTCATTAGCCGGGGAGCCTCGCTCTACCCGCTATATAACCCTGGCTCAGCCGAGACTCATCTCACATTTCCGGCTGGTGAATGGCTCTGATACCAACTGTGACGCCCCACTTCCCAGGGGGTCACCCATCCTAGAACTACTCTAGCTCTAGCACGCTTAACTCTCACAACCTCTTGGATCTTGCTACCATCCAAAATGCTATAGCCGGGTTAGAGATTTAGTCCTATTATATCATTTATATAGAGGACTAATCCAAATTCCGGGGGTGTCACACTACGAGGCAGAAAACACAGTCGTCGCGGCTTCCAAAAGTTCTGAAATTTCACCAGGAGATTCCCAAGAGGAAGAGGAATAAATTTGGTAAAGGGAGCAATGGCTAATTCCCCTGGGAAAGGGCACAAAATCGCGGCCTAAGTGGCCTATTTATAGGCCCACAAGGAAAAGCAGCCCAAAAAAGCCAACTAGCCACTTTCGGGCCCAACTTTCGGGCGCCCGAAAGTTTTCGGGCTGCTACAGTAACGGGCCGGCCCGTTACTGTGCGCGCCCGAAACTCTGAGAGGCCGACACGTGTCCCTGCCAAGCACCCCGCACCCGGCGCACGCTCTGCGACGAATCCCGTGATGCCACGTGTCCCGACCAGGCGTCGTGCACCCCTGCACCGGACCAACCACGGGGCGCCACGTGGCGCCCCCCTCGTCGACCCGGTCAACGCGCACGTCGCGCGACGTGCGCGGCCGCGCCGCCGCCGGAACCGGGTCGGGCACGCGCCCCGAGGCACCGCCTCAGCCGCCACTGCCGAGTGGACCGGGTGCACCAGAACCTGCCAACCACACAATGCCACGTGTCCACCGGTCTACCGTGCACCAGGGCCAAAAATTCATGGACCGCGTGCACAACACCGCACCAACCACAAGATGCCACGTGGCCTTCCCTCGGTCCACCGTGCACCCCGCCAAGGCCCGTGGACCGCGCCCGCTGCGCCAGCCAACCGCAGCGCGCCACGTGGCCCGCGCCCGGTGCACGCGCCCCGCGGTGGACCGCGCGCCTGCGCCGCCGCCCGCCGCCGCGCTCCGCCGCCGCCGGCGCTCTTCCGGCCGCCGGAACAGTAACCCACGCCTCGATTTCCGTGTTTTCGCGTCCGGGCTCCGAAAAATTCAAGTAAATAGTCCATTTCGCTCGTTTTCGCACGCTGAATCCAAATCCGAGGTCCGTTCGGCCAAATTCCGCTTCTAAATTTTCCTAAAAATTCCCGGAAGAGTAGACTTGATCCATTTTCCGTCCCGGGTCACAATCAAGGCTCCACTAAGCGCGCAAACACCCTACACACCCAAAATGGACTTCCAGAAAAGAAAACAAGCTCCAATTTTACCAGAAACTCAAATCTGGGGCCCGACACGCACACACACACACCCTGCAACCTCCAAACCAACAGTAAACCCTGCCGTGGGGATCCGGGTCCTCACATCCTCCCCCACTAAAAGAAAGTTTCGTCCTCGAAACAAACACGGCTCAAAAGGGAGACTCCAAGCCCAAAGGTAAGCCTCCAACACACAACTTCCAACTCCCCAGTCGCTACAAACTCTCCACAAAGCGCGTCCAACCGCGGATAAAGCTCAGGAATTCCCAAACACTGGGGACGAGGTAGAACAGCCAACTCTACGCGTCCAAGCTAATCGAATTACGCTGCCAAACTTAACAGGAAAGGAAAGAGCCCCACCAGTAGGAAGGTCATCAACCCCCAACTCTCAGATTTAGAAAACAACTGAAATTAGCGAAAAGTTCGAAAGTTCCGAGAGACCAGAGCCCTTGCCCTAATCCAACAAGAACAGGTTCGGGCACCGTCCCCATTTCAGGAGTAGTCTTCGTATCTTTCATCCTGTTCGCGAATTTCAGCACAAGAATGAGAAAATAAGGGAGAGAAGGGTTGATGCCGTTCCTGCTGCGGCAACAAAAAGGAAGATACGGTCTATCCGTGCCCCTAAAAGAAACACCACTCTATCCAAGACCCCTAGAGACAAACCCTCTAGTCCTAGGCGCCACCTACGCTCGACAAGTCGCACCTAACCCAAAGCCGCTGAAGCCACTGCTGTAGGAAGGTCGCCTCGGTAACCAGTAGAACTGATCTCCTGTCGTCCAACTCGCGGAAAGGCCACGATTCTCCGTTCGCAGTCAAATGTTGCACGATACCGCACCAACTGGTCCATCCCAAGTGCTCAATCTGAGTCGGGGAGCTGCAACTGAACCAACACAACAATCGGCGTGCCTTTCAAAGTTCAGTTGTTCTGATCACGCCCAAAATTCGCCTCTGCTGGAAGATACTAGGATGAATCGAAACGCTAATGCAAGTCACAAAATCCATACCCCTTAATTATGCCAAGATGCACATGCCCCGATACCATGCAGATAGATGCAAAAACTCTACTGATGAACAAATGAGATGCACTGGTAACTAAAGAGCCCGAGCACGGACTGCTGAGATCAGACTAATACCTGCGACGGCCTGCTCTGCTGCTGAAGTGTCCTCAATCTGAGCGGCATAAACACGACCGCTCGGTGCCGGGGGACGTCGCTCTGGCTGCCGAGTAGAAGATGAGGCAAAATCTGGCCTGCTGTAGGCCACAGTAGGGCTGGCTGGCTGATAAGGAACAAACGGTGCAGATGCTGATGAAGGAGCTGAATGGCTGGCTCTGGGGCACACGCTCGCAAAGTGACCGGCCTGCCCGCAGCGAAAACAATGGCCCTGTCTCTGCGGGCACAGAGTCGGTAGGTGTGGGCCTCCACAGATCACACACCGATCTGGGCGCTGCTGCTGAGAAGTCTGCTGTGAGAACTGCTGCTGTCGCGGGGGTCGACGCTGCTGCTGCTGTATCTGGCGAGACGCCCCCGATCTCTGGTGTCCCTGGTGCCCCCGGCCCTGAAGGTGGTAACGCGGAGGTCCCGGGGGTCCCTGCCTGCTAGACTGCCCCTCCTCCGGAGATGCCGGGCGCTTCGCCCCAGAAGTCGCTACAGGGGCCGGAGATACCTCATCCATCACGGCCTCTCCACTCTCCACATACAAAGCCTGCTCCATCGAGGCCTCCAAGGTCTGCAGTCGGCGGGAGCGGACAAACTGGTAAATGTCTCGGCGAAGTCCTCTCTCAAACATATAAACACGATGGCTCTCGTCTCTGGCCACATGAGGCACACAAGCCAATAACTGGTTAAATTCCGCTATGTACAAGTGCACCGGTCTATCTCCCTGGCGGAGATTCTTCAACCGCTCCTCCAGCCGCTGTCGAACACTCTCTGGAAAGAAGGCTCCCAGCAACATGCTTCGGAACTCGGCCCAGGAAAGAAGCTGCGTCCCCGGTGGACCAGCGGGTCGCACACGCCGCCACCACGCCTCGGCGTTGCTCTCCAGAAAATGGGTAGCCAGAATAACCCGATACCTCTCATCCACAAATAAGCTCTCAAAGTGGCGCTCCAAGGTGGTAATCCAAGTCTCGGCTGCCCAAGGCTCAGCATCCATGCCCGAAAAGCGGGGCGGATCGAACCGCCGCAGTCTCATCAGCAAATCAACAACCTCCCGCTGCTCTGTCTCAGTCAACGCTCCCGTCGCCCCAGCCGGTGGCCTACTCGAAACCGGCTCAGCAGGAATCGCTGGCGCCGGCTGCACCACAGGGGGTGCCACAACAGGGGAAGAAGGCACCGGCGAAGCCTCAGGGGGTGCCACTGCCGGCTGTGCTCTCTGCTCCAATAAGAGCGTCAGCCGCGCCACTGCCTCCTCCTGGCGTCTAGCCGCCTCAGCCATCTGTGCCATCTGGGCACGGAGCTCCTGAATCTCAGCCTGTGGTCCTCGCCCCGAGTCCTCCTGCTCGGGCTCAGAGGACGAAGGCTGCGAGCGCGTCACCATCGAACGTCGAGGAGGCATCCCCACCTGAGGGACAAAACACACAATCAAAACCAAAAGCAACACTCGACCCAATCTAGCGAAAGTCAAAAGGCATGTCCCCCTTCCCGAAGCACTATGTTGTCTGCAGCCAACATAGTCGCCACAGAAGGAAGGCATGTCTATCACTCGTCCCTATCCACTCGGGAGAGTTGGAAACCCAATCCAGACTTTCGCTAAAAATCTCGGCTCTCACGTGGGTCATCCTAGGGTTTAACCATAAGCCTAGGGTTCCTAAGTCCTCAAGACCTACACCCTAAGCTCTGATACCACTCTAATCTGTCACGCCCCGGGGTCAAGACTGTACCCCGGGCTCGCCAACAGATCCGCCGTCCCTACAGGAAGCCCTGTAGAGGCGTAGCGTCTAACCTGCAAAAAGGAAGATACTACACTAAACAGATATCAGAGCAAAATAAACTGCTAGAAATAAAATAAGTACAACTCTCAATATACAATAAGTCCTCACCAACAAATACAAAAGTCTCTCAAAGAAAGAAGAAAAGTACAACTCGATACCTCACTACATAATCTCTCAAACATGACACAACCAAAATATAAGGGTACCTCTATAACACACAGAAGCTGAAGGGGGAAGGGATCTATCTCGCGACTCCCTTACCTCGGTCTGGAAGAGCAGGATCAGCTACTGGCACCGCAGGAACTGGAGCTGAAGTCCCTGGGGAAAAGACACCACGACGGGTGTGAGAACTACCTCCCACAGTAGTTCTCAGTGGGTGCCGCCCACAAGCCCGACGGCCTGCCCACTAAGTCTACTAGAGACAAAAAAGTAACAAAAGAAATGCAGTATGAAAAGCTGGAAAGTAAACATCTACTACTACTATGTCTCTACCTACAATGCCCAAGGGAAAAGAACAGGAGGACGATATGCCACTACTGACACTCAACTCAGAATACCCAATCCAAACTGACTGCCACGACGGGTCCAGTCAAACCTGCGCCTACCTACTGCTGTAGGTATGTCCGGTACTCCAACCCGGTATCTAGCTCAATCTCAAAGCCGGTACTACAACCCGGTCTCGCCTACTCCGGAGTGGCACTCGAGGGGAGCGACCCGCTCGAGTCAAATAACGGCGCAACACTGTCAAGCACAAATATGGCACACGCAGGCTATGATCCAATCACTATCTCACTCACTGGCTAAAATCCACACTGTCACTATGACCATGTCCCAAGGATCCCAGATCCACTATCACTATCACTATGCAAACTGGTCTACAGACTGCTACAGACGCCACTCGGTCCCCAGACGCGAGTGCAAATGCAATCCCCAGCTAATAAACCTCCCGGCCCACGACTCGGGAAAAACCACTATGACCAGAGTGACTAGAGTACTACCACTGTGGAAAAGCTAAGGTGATAAATAATTCTGATGTATGTTCAAGTTACTGTAGTTTAATGGCGCATGATAATTAAATACAGGCAATTATGCTAAGTTAAATTCCCAAGTTGCAGAGTTTATCCAAAAGATCGACAGATTTAGCAATTAGCTACAGTGGTTTTCAACATACAGTTTACACATATTATCTGGCTCATATACTATGCATGCTACTATATTTGTAGAATTATAGTGCAGTCCATAGAATTTGAAAGCAGGATCACCCACCTGATCGCGCTAACTGTCCGGGGTCGCACAGATAAAAAGCCCAGAACTGATAAAACTCCGAGTCCACTAAGCAAAGAGCATCATAGTGGTGCTTACAAAGTCCTGAAAATAATTTTCCAGAAATTCCAATAAAAATATCACGACGATCCTCGCGAAGTGTAGATGTCGATAGGCTCTTGAATCGTCGAATTCCGATGTCCGGATGAGGAGATAAAAATTCGCGAAGTGAGTGCTCTCGTGAATCCAACGCCGCAAAAATCGCTGAAAACGGCTGTCGGGGTAGCTCTGTGGAATTTTTAGACCGAAATGCGACAATAACGGGCCTCCAACAGAAATCCGTCGCTCCGCACTACGAGGCAGAAAACACAGTCGTCCCGGCTTCCAAAAGTTCTGAAATTTCACCAGGAGATTCCCAAGAGGAAGAGGAAGAAATTTGGTAAAGGGAGCAATGGCTAATTCCCCTGGGAAAGGGCACAAAATTGCGGCCTAAGTGGCCTATTTATAGGCCCACAAGGAAAAGCAGCCCAAAAAAGCCAACTAGCCACTTTCGGGCCCAACTTTCGGGCGCCCGAAAGTTTTCGGGCTGCTACAGTAACGGGCCGCCCCGTTACTGTGCGCGCCCGAAACTCTGAGAGGCCGACACGTGTCCCTGCCAAGCACCCCGCACCCGGCGCACGCTCCGCGACGAATCCCGTGATGCCACGTGTCCCGACCAGGCGTCGTGCACCCCTGCACCGGACCAACCACGGGGCGCCACGTGGCGCCCCCCTCGTCGACCCGGTCAACGCGCACGTCGCGCGACGTACGCGGCCGCGCCGCCGCCGGAACCGGGTCGGGCACGCGCCCCGAGGCACCGCCTCAGCCGCCACTGCCGAGTGGACCGGGTGCACCAGAACCTGCCAACCACACAATGCCACGTGTCCACCGGTCTACCGTGCACCAGGGCCAAAAATTCATGGACCGCGTGCACAACACCGCACCAACCACAAGATGCCACGTGGCCTTCCCTCGGTCCACCGTGCACCCCGCCAAGGCCCGTGGACCGCGCCTGCTGCGCCGGCCAACCGCAGCGCGCCACGTGGCCCGCGCCCGGTGCACGCGCCCCGCGGTGGACCGCGCGCCTGCGCCGCCGTGCTCCGCCGCGCTCCGCCGCCGCCGGCGCTCTTCCGGTTGCCGGAACAGTAACCCACGCCTCGATTTCTGTGTTTTCGCGTCCGGGCTCCGAAAAATTCAAGTAAATAGTCCATTTCGCTCGTTTTCGCGCGCTGAATCCAAATCCGAGGTCCGTTCGGCCAAATTCCGCTTCTAAATTTTCCCAAAATTCCCGGAAGAGTAGACTTGATCCATTTTCCGTCCCGGGTCACAATCAAGGCTCCACTAAGCGCGCAAACACCCTACACACCCAAAATGGACTTCCAGAAAAGAAAACAAGCTCCAATTTCACCAGAAACTCAAATCTGGGGCCCGACACGCACACACACACACCCTGCAACCTCCAAACCAACAGTAAACCCTGCCGTGGGGATCCGGGTCCTCACAGACGGTCTGCCTACTAAGTCTACGAGAGGCATAAGATAACAATGCAGTAAAAACTGAACAAGAAAGGCTGGAGATACTCTACAGCTACCATGCCTCTATCTAAATGCTCAATGGGTGGTACAGATGGAGATATATGCAACTACTCGCACCCAAGGTGCTCAGTCGACCCAATTGAATTGACTGCCTCATAGGGTCCAGTCAAGCCTGCGCCTACCTACTGTCGTTACATCCAAGGAGGACCGGACTTACGTAGGGCGTCCATGACTGCCAAAATTGGCCCAGCCAGAGGGACTGCATCGACAAGTCGTGATACAAAAGTAACAGGCCCACTCCGGACGGGGCACTCGAGGGGCGCGACCCCACCGAGGAAAAAGGTATCCGCGCACTCTGTCGAGCTCAAAGTGGCTCCTGCAGGCTATAGTCAAAATCCACGCTCACTCTCAGAACGGAAGGACTCGGGATCCTCAAACATCTCGCACAACGGTCGGAGTACTCTCGACGACTCAGCTGATCAGCTCTCTCGAATCTCGAGACACCAGCAAACTCCACCAACTCGTAGCACAAAACACAATGGCTGGAGATACTCCACAGCCGGGATCGACCCACAACTCAGGACTAACAAAACTGGTCGGACAACACTCAACGACCCGGGACCACCGTCAACCCCAACGGTTCCCAACAACACTAACCGGAAGATACTCGACGGCATGGGACCACCGTCTACCCAAACGGCTCCCTACTACACTAGCACAATCTAAACTCAGCTACCAGACTCCACTCAGCCCCCAGGCACGAGTGCAACAATGTCCCACAGAAACCCGACTACTCGGCCCACTACCTGGGCGAGAAAAATCTATGTCCAGAAAAAGATGCAAAGTGTGGGATGTTTAAAGCATAAAAGAACCTAGCCCAAGTGAAGGTTCTCTACTGGTCTGGTTAAACATGAAGCATATGACGGGGTGCTAGGTCAAGTTCCAAAAATAGCATATAATTAAACAAAGCATAAATAGAAAATCCTCATCTCTCATAAGCATGCTTCCTATCTCCTCTAGTATGAAATAAACATATACATCTAGCATGCTATCAATCAAAAGGGGCAACATTCCCAAGGTAAGCTTCTACTAATCATCATCATCATCATCATCATCATCATCATGCAATCCTCAGAAATATATATATTTACTAAGCTTACCTTCAATTACACATGGGTGTACTAACATGCATGCATTCTATCAAATAGAATTAGAGAACCGTCCACCGGTTCTGGAGACAAGCAACCCACCTGTAACGCTTTCCGCAGGCAAAGCCGAAGTCGGTGAAGTACACAGTCACACGCTATCCAAAATCCGCTGAAACTGCACCCTCGGTACTTCGTCGCACAAATCTCTGCTCCAACCAACCTCGCAACCACAACACAATAATCAATACCCCACAACAACCAAACAGCATATGCTATTTCCATAAACCAGCAGAGAAGAGGGGGGAATTTCACCTGCGTGCAATCCTCCAAAAATTCCAGAAAAATCACGATTACGATCCTCGCGACGAGTAGATCCAAAACGAGTAATTATACACTTTATTCCGACACCTGTAGGCCAAGATATAAATACAACAACGCGATATGCCAAAATATCCACAAACAAAATCCTGTAGTAAATCAGTCCGAAAGAAGCATAATTATCACCTTCGAAGAGTCCTCCAAAAATTCCAATAAAAATACGGGCGCGTTCCTCTCGAAGCGTAGATATCAATCGAGTCCTTAAACGCCTCATTCCGATGCCCGTAGACCGAGAAAATCCAACAATACCCCACCGCTGTCCCAAAACTCACAGCAGTACAAGAGGTCAAAGTTTGCCTCGGGAACCATGCCAAAAACTCAAAATGAGATGAAGTGATTAATACAGAAATCGAAACCGTACCTCTCGTGAACGCGATGCCATGAAAATCAGCTGAAAATTTTATTGGGGTGATCTAGGGGGTCTCGCGCACTAAAATACGATGGTAGAAGCCAAAAATCGAAGAAGCGTCGAAATGCGCCGCGTCGCAGAAAACGCCGATGTCGCGGCCTTCAAAAAATCTGAAAACTCCTCACAAGATGGAGAAAGGGGAGAGGAACAATGTTACTTCAAGGCTCTATCGAAGAAGAGCTCGGGAAAGGGCTCAAAAATGCATCCAAAGGGGGGTTTATATAGCCTCAACCAAACAAATCAAGAAATTCCCTCTGTGTCCCCACATTCGGGCGCCCGAATCTTTCGGGCGCTACAGTACCATCAAAACGTACCCAAAACTATCAGCGCCGAATCAACCACAGCACGCCATGTGTCCCCCGAACAGCCAACAGCCACCGCACCCAACCAGCTGCCGACGCGTGGCCGCACCCCGCGCAGCTCCCGCCTGCGTCGGCGCCTCGGTCGGCACGCCCACATGCGCGCACCCGCGCTGCCGCCGACCACGCCGCGCACGCAGCCCGAGATACCTGCTACGCTCCTTGCGTAGACCGAGCGCACATGGACCGGCCAACCAGCAACCGCCACGTGGCCCTGCCCCGGTCCATGCACTCTCCGCGCGACCCCGTGGGCCGCGCCTGCTGCGCCGGCCAACCGGAAGCCGCCACGCGTCCAACCCCGATGCACGCCTCGCCCGGTGGACCGTGCGGCTGCGCCTCAGCCCACCGCCACGCTCCGCCGCCTGCCGTCGCCGCCGGCGCTACTCCGGCCACCGGAACAGTGCTCTAAAGCCTCGAAATTCGTGTTTTGGCGACTGGGCTCCGAAAAATACAAGTAAATTGTCCATTTCGATCGTTTTCGCGCGCTGAATCCAAATCCGCTGTCCGTTTTTCCAAATTTCATTTCTAAAATTTGCCGAAGGCATCCAAATAAGTGTTCTTAACCTAAATTTCGCGCTGAGTCCAATTTTGATGTCCGTTTCGCACGAAACTACTTCTAAACATTCGACGGGGTCCTCCGATTACCCACGTGATTCATTTTAAGCCCTGGGTCCATCACTTATGTCCAATTGGTGCACAAACACCTCCAACACATGCAAAGAGCCTCCAGAAGTTGCCAAACACACTACAAAAGCTCTGTGGAGATCCGGGTCATCACAGTGAGAGCCTCGTAATTCAGACCCTGACATAGTACGCCACCTTATCTTTCAGACCCTGGCTCGGTCCAGACTCGCCACACACTTCCGACTGGTGACTGGCTCTGATACCAAATGTAACGATTCGGCCCACTAGCAGCCCATTAGCAATAATAACTCATTGGGCCCAAACCGCAGCCCAAAATGCTTAAGCCTAGTTATTATTACTAGTGTTCATGTCTCTTATATACCCAAACACAACCACATTCCCATCCGATGTGGGACTATTGGGGTGTCACACCTCCTGACGCTGATAAGCCTCGAACAAAAGAGCTACTTGAGTTCGTAACTCCCGAACCTTATCCTGCTGAACCTGTCCAGACTCCGCCTGCGCGGTCTCATCCGATAGTGAAGGGTGTAAACGTGTCGGTACTCTGCGTTAGGGAGACATCGCTCAACCAAAACCAAGGAAGGTCAAAACCCCAAAAAGAATAGAACACATGATCCAATCCAGCGAAAGTTTAAGATATGTCTCTCTTTTTATAACACTATATTGTCCGCAGCTAATATAGTCGCTTACTAAAAAAAGACATATCGATCACTCATCCCATCTCTTGGGAGAGTTACAAAACTCAATCAGGAGACTCGCTACACATCGCGTCTCTCGCGATAGTCATTCTAGGGTCCAACCACAAGCCTAGGATTTCTAAGTCCTCAATGACCTACATCCTAGGCTCTAATAACACTCTAATCTGTCACGCCCCGGGATCGAAACTGCGACCCAGACTCGTCAACAGATCCACCACCCATATAGGAACTATGCATAGGCAAAGCGTCTAACCTGCAAAAGATAAATATACCACAACTATACAAATTTCAGAGCTGAAAAAGAAACTAATAATAAAAACTCACATCACTGTGCAACTGTCAACTCATATACATAACCATCTCTGAACAGAGTAAAGGAAAATAATATAGCCTGCATAGTACTAAAGGCTCCAAACACTTAAATAGGGTCCGTCTACTCTCCTCAAGCCTGGGTAGGGATCTAGCTCGCGACTCCCTATCCTCGATCAGAAGGACCTGCTGGTGCAGGAACAGAAAAATGGGACCTCTATAAAAATAGTCACCAACGGAGGGTGTGAGAACTACACCAAATAGTAGTTCTCAATGGGCACCGTCTCCAAGACCAATAATCTGCCCACTAAGTTTACTAGAGGCATAAGATAACAGAACTACCGTAAGTGAAAAAAAAGAGATGTCACGCCCCGGGGGTTTGAAATAAGCGAAAAACGTGAAGATTTGTTTTTTTTTTTTTTTTTTTTTTTTTTTTTTTTTAAGTACACCCGCTGGGCACGTGCGCAGATCCGCCACATACGTGAGAGTCCTTGAAGAGCCAGGCAGAGTGACCCTTGCGCATGCACGGCGTATGGAAGTACAATAACGCTTTAACCACACTAGCTAAGTACGAAAGAGAAGGGAGAAAGTAGCCAATCGACATTTCTAATAAGGCCTCCAAGTTTAGAAAGGATAAATCCACGGATTGTAAAATGGTGCCCACACGACACCTAAATTTTATTAAATATTTTCGCAATCTTTTTACTTGATTTGAAAAGAGTGGCCGAATAAACAACTAGTAAGGAAAAAATATTCATCCATGAGAAACACAGTTCAAACCCAACATCCACAATAATGTATCACACGCACATAAACTAACTAACCGAAATAATCAAAACGTAAGTAAAAGAAAGGTAACCAGCCCCTAATCGGGGGCTAAAAACCTCGAGTCACGGCCTCACCGTCATCCCGGATCCCACCCCTGACCGAACCTATCACAGTGTGGAAAGTCAGTGACCAAAGAGTAAGAGGTAGATGTAAAATATGTAAGATGCTATAAGTACTGAAAGGAAAGCAAACCGATAAACCAGAGCATCCAAAACTCCCCTTCATGAATCCACAGTACCCCTGTAAATCAGAACGGAACACCTGCCAAAAGGTCTAAAGACCCTCAGCGAACAGAATCACCTTGCTCTCACCTTGGTGCTTTTAACCCCTCTACGGTACTTGTGCAGCACCTTAAGTAACCATAAGGGGTCCCCACCACGTCACCTTGTGGGGTACACGGGTCAACATACTATCTCTCCGGAAAAGTACACCGATGCGGTGGCCAAACCGCTGGTGTGCGCGTAAGCAGCCTTGAGCATAAAGACCGAAGTCGGTATGTGATATAGAGCACCGCGACACCAGTCGCAACAGATAGTAATAAAGGGATACTCATACGAAAAGGGGTTAGTTGAAAACTATCAGCACATCTACTTTACTCTTACATAGAACATGATGAGACCTCACTTTAAAAAGGACGCACGAAAAGGGTACCCACCTTGAATCGCGTTGAACAGAACACCTGAAACCGTCCTGCGCCCTTGCACGATTCCCGGACCCCTAAAAGTCCCCAACAAAAACATCAATAACACCTAACTTAAAAATCCAGACCACCCGAGTAAAAACCGAGACTAGAAAACGCAAGAGAAGAAATAAAACAGGGCGGCCGCGACATGGCAACGGCGGCGGCAGCGGCAGCGGCGCAACGGCGAACAGTGCGGCCCCGCGCGGGTACCTGCCCCGCACGGGCTACTGCATTCGGTGCAGCCCCGCGCGAGCACCAGTCCTGCGGGGGCGCCGCATGCGGTGCGGCCCCGCGCGGCGCGCCGCATGCGGTGCGGCCACGCGCGGGCGCCGCATGCGGTGCGGCCCCGCGCGGCGCGCCGCATGCGGTGCGGCCACGCGCGGGCACCAGCGCCGCGCGGGCGTGTTGCCCGCAGAGCGGCCCCGCGCGGGCGCGTTGCCCGCAGAGCGGCCCCGCGCGGACACCAGCCCCGCCCGGGCGCGCTGTAGCGGCGCGGCCCTGTGCGGGCGCGCTGCAGCGGCGTGGCCCCGCGCCTGCACCAATCCCGCGCGGGCGCGCTGCCCGCGGAGCGGCCCCACGTGGGCTCGAAAATCTTCGCAGTTAAGCCACACCTCCTCGAATCTTAAAATTTTACTCGTGTTTTTCTTATGACCACTAGTTGTCAGCAAGATGGAACGGTGATCAGAGGTAATCCGTGGTAACGCCTCAACCTTTCACAGGGGAAAAGATGAGTCCTACTCCGTCGAAACGAGGAACCGGTCGAGTCTAGCTAAAGAGGGGTTGCGTTGCATGCTCGACCAGGTATACCGAAGGTTCTTCATAGGCAAGTCAATAAGAGCGAGTTTGTAGATCAGATCGTTGAACAAGCGGGTCGCTCTATCACTCCACCACCGACCTACACATTCATCTTGAGATCTAGTGAAGTTGAAGTCCCCACACACCACCTAGTTGCCCCCGCAGCTATCCTTGAGCCGACAAAATTCGGAGCAGAAGAACTCCTTTCCCTGCCACCTAGACGGTCCGTAAACGTTAGTGACGAAGAAGTGCACCCCGCTGGATCGATGGCGTAGATGGATAGTAAGAGAAAAAGAGCGGATTAGAGCATCACTGCACTCGAACACCTTGGAACTCCAACACATGACCAGTCCCCCGGAGGCCCCGTTAGCCTCGATGAACATGCACTTGTCAATATACAATCCGCCAAAGCTCGAAAGGAAGGATCTAGAAACTCGTTGAATCTTGGTATCTTGGAGACAAACCACAGGGGAGCGTAGCCTAGAGACCACCAAGCGCACAACGTTTTGTTTAGAGCGGTTGTTAAGCCCTCTAACATTCCGGCTACAGACGCTAACCATTAAAAACCAAAACACACCACACCCCCACTAGGCCCACGGGGGGACGCCAACCAACAACAAAACACCCCAAAACGTCCCCGAATGGAGCCCCCACACAAGACCCCACCCCACAGACCCAACGCGACTCAAAACACCACAAACACCCCCAAAAAGACCCTGTAGAGGAAGGGGGGTTCCCAACACACCATCAGAATCCATACTACTTGTTAACCACGAATTCCTTCGTTCGCCTCCCCGTCCTTTAGACGTATCCCGCACATCCTGCTCCTCCCTAAGATCTTCCACTTGTGGTACATCTCACTTTCACTTTGCCTTCTGTGATTTAAAAAATTATACTTTATTTTTCTACGATTTAGCTTATTTTTATTTTACTATTTCATGATCTAAAAAATTATATTTAACTATCATGTCATATATTTAACTGTCATGTTATATATTTAACTTATTTTTTATTTTGATATTTTATAATAATTTTAAATATTTTTATTTTTTTATAAAATAAAAATTATATTATAAAAGAGTAGAAGTAAAATTTTTTAAACTACATGATGATAAACTAAAAAATGTGATGTACTTTAGGAAGTTAATTTTTTGAAAAACCTATCACGTCGGTATGGAGTAGTGTAGAGAAAAAATGGACAAAAAATCATTCAATTTATATGAAACCGGTGTCAATTTTTTTAAATTTTTTTTTTTTATATATACATAGGCCATTTAAATACAAAAGGTGCAGCCAATAATTAATTAACTTATGCAATTACTTGTACGTAAATATTCAATGAGTAACTTTTTAAAATCCGAGCCCAATTCAACTAATTTGATCTACAACAGTAAAAGGAACCACATATAAAAAAAAATTACAAGATTTGGTTAAAAAAAAAAAAAAAAAAAAAACTTACTACTGTAATCTCAAGTAAAATAAAAAATCAATAAAATAAAAAAAATTTTACGTAAATATTCGTCTTTTTATTTTCTTCTTCTAACTTTCAAAAATTTAAATTTTTTTCCCTTAAAATTTTAAGTTGATGCGTTTAAACCCCACCGTCAGGTTCCATTACTTTTCCATCTATTTTTTGTAATTTATTACTGTATATACTAAATAGGCCCTTAAAAGTATTAGGAATATATTAAAAAAGTTTTTTTTTTCTTTATTTTAGACTGAGTAATAGTAGTTTTATCATTTTACCCACTTAGTTAACCTTGAAACTCTCTTAAAAACATAACTAAAATATTAAAGGTGCAAAACATAAATTTTCAAAAAATTTTAAAAAAATTAAAAGGTGGATATTTATCAATTTTTTTTCGTTTTTTAGTCAAAATTTTAATATTAAAATCACTATCACGCAATTTTGAATATATATATATATATATATATATATATATATATATATATATATATATATATATATATATATATATATATATATATATGTATATATATATGGGTCCGAATACTATACTCTTATGAGTAAAATCTTTTTATAATCATAAATTTTCATCCCTTGGATGAAGGAATGTGCGGTTAGGATTATAGTAGTCCCTAGAATTTATACTATTTTCCCAACAACCTAGTAAACCCTATGGGGACCACTATCATCCTAATCGCATATTTTTTCATCCAAGGGTAAAAAAATTATGAGTATAAAGAGATTTATACTCATAAAGTATAGTAGCCCTACGAATATATATATATATATATATATATATATATATATATATATATATATATATATATATATATATATATATATATATATATATATATATATATGCATATAATAATTTCTCCCTTGGAAAAAGTGTGTTGAGTAGAATTTCTTTGTCGGCGATAATTGAGTTTGGCTGACTCGTAAGTCCTTTTTATGAAACTTTCATTTTATTTTCTCTCATCTTTCAAGAAACTTTTAAGAAATTACTCCCCTCCAATTTTTCTTCGCTATGTACTATATACCCGGTAAAGATTGCAAAATAATAGCTCGTCTCTAAAGCTTAAATTGCTACAGAGTGATGCTCCTTTCAATAATTATATTCAACATTTTTTTATCGTGGCCGACTTGAATCCTTTTTTATAGACCGGTGTTTCGTGAAGTTAAATTAAAATGGTTGTAAATTATGAGACATGGATCTGCTGGGATTCAAAATTGGGACCTTCCGTTCTGATGTCATGTTAAATAATGTGAAACAACCTTTATTATTTGAAAACTTAAGCTATCAGGTGACAATGTTATCTTCGGGCTTAAGAATTTTTAATAGGTCTAAAATATGGATTTGATTTAAATAGGAAAAAATTAAGAACATGCTAAAAGTCTTTACCACTTGCGCTAGTGACAGTTGATAATATTATTTTTATACTCCATAATGAGTATCTACAGTTTTGTATTTTTACCCACTCCTTTAACATCGAAATTCTTTGAAACATATCTAAAATTTTAAGGGTATAAAATATAAATTTTTAAAATCATAAAAAAAAAAAAAGATGAATATTTACAAAAAATTTTATATTTTAATCTAAACTTTAATATTAAACCTTTATTACGAAATTTTAGAAATATAGTATATATATGTTGTAATTATACGCAGATAATAATTTCTCCATCTAAAAAAGTGTGGAGTGTGGGATGACAGATTGAGGACAATAATTTCTTCCTGTGAAATAGATTGTAGACAATAATTACTACCTCTAGAAGGGTGTGGAGTGGAGGAGGACAGATTCCTCTAGCAAAAATTGAGTTTTGTTGTTTTTACATAAGGCGAACAAATAAATTTCTCGAGCTTTGACTTACAAGTCTTCTATATGAAACTTTAATTTTATTTCCTTTCCTCTTTCAAGAAATATTCAAAAAATTTCTCCTCTCCAATTTTTCTTTGCTATGTACTATATAATTGTTAAAGATTGTGAAACAACCGATTATTCTTAAAAACTTAAATTGTTACAGAATGATAAATTTTTTAATAATTATATTAAGTACTCCTTCTCACTGATGATCTCGAATCTTTTTTTATAAACATCTCTTTTTATCTTAAGTTACTCATTATGTATCTGGATTGATATTTAATTAATGTATCCGGACAGATCTAATTGTGGAAAAATTGGTAGCACCAAGTGTTTTGTGCTATCGATAGCATAGTAGCTAGACTCATATAGAACTAGGCTACTATAATATTAATAGCACCAAGTCAATGGTGCTATTAAGTTTTTGCGTTGGATGAAGAGATGTGCAATAAGGATGATAGTGGGCTCATAGGGTCTAGTGGGTGGTTGAAAAATAGTATGATCTAAGAGATGGAAATGATAAAAGGGATAGATCTAACGGCAAAAAACTTGGTAGCACCAAGTGTTTATCGATAGTATAGTAGCCGGACTCATATAGAACTAGACTACTATGCTATTAATAGTACAAGTCATTAGTGCTATTAAGTTTTTGACCTTTGAATGAAAATATGTGCGTTTAAGATGATAGTTGACCCCTAGATTTTAGTGGGTGGTTAGGGAACTAGAATGATCTAAGCCCCAAGATTTTAGAGGATGGTTAGGGATCTAGAATGATCTAAGGGATCGAAATGATTACCAACGGCAGAAAACTTAGCAAATATTTGTTCTTAAGCTATAAATATTATATAAAATAATTTTTTACACATATAAATCGAATATTTTTTTCATCATTTGTTCTTAAAGCCTAGGTAAAGTAGTAAAGTCTAAAATATATATAGAATTGTGGTGGATAACTAAAGAAGCAAAATAATAGAAGTGGAATTAAAGAGAAAATTCTATTTCATTGTCTGCTTTAGATCTTTACATGTATATATATAAAGACAACTATGCAAAGATAAGGAATGTACAAATGCAAAGATAAGGAATGTACAATTAGGGTAGATTGTACAATAATTGATGCTAGAATCGTGTAATTAGATTTTCTCTAATTATGGAATAGTATCAATCGATCCCTTTGATTAGGTCACTGCAGATTTTGCTCTATCACTCCCCCTCAAGTTGGAGAGCGAAACTTTGTGAACTCCCAGCTTGAACCGGAGCACTTGAAAGTGCACACGTGGCAAAGGCTTAGTAAATATGTCAGCAAGCTGACCTTGGCTTGGAACATAACGGGTTACGAGAGTACCAATGGCAACTTTTTCTCGAACAAAATGGTAATCTAATTCAATGTGCTTTGTTCGAGCATGAAAAACCGGATTAATCGACATATGAAGAGCACTCATATTGTCACAAAATAATTGAGGAGGCTGAGGAAGAGAAAGCCCAATATATCGCAATAAATAGGTGATCCATGTCAATTCAGCTGTGGTGGATGCCATTGCACGATATTCAGCCTCTGCAGTAGACCGAGCAACAGTAGATTGTTTCTTAGAGGCCCAGGAAATACAATTGGCACCTAAAAAAATAGAAAAACCAGTGGTGCTTCGTCGTGTGAGAGAACATCCTGCCCAATCAGCATCACAAAAGGCAGATAGAGAAAGTGGGCTAGTGGAAAGCAATCGGAGACCGTAATCAAGTGTTCCCTTAATATATCGTAGTATTCGCTTAACTTGTCGAAGATGAGCAACTGTAGGAGTGTGCATAAATTGACAAACACGATTCACAGCATGAGTGATATCAATTCTTGTGACGGTAAGATATTGTAAAGCGCCTACAATGCTTCTATAGGCAGTGGCATCAACAAGATTACCATCAACAGAGGTGGAATTCTCTTTAATAGCCGAAGGAGTAGAAATAGAAGAAGCCTCCATCATTGAAGCTCGAAGAAGAATGTCTTTGGCATATTTCATTTGAGAAAGAAAAATACCTCCAGAAAAAGGAGTAACCTCGATACCGAGAAAATAATGTAGAGTACCCAAATCCTTGATTGCAAAGTCCATACTAAGGCGATCGATGATATTTTGTATAAGTGTCTCATTACTAGCTGTTAGAACAATATCATCAACGTAAAGTAAGAGTAAGATAGTTCCTTGAGAACTATGAAAAATAAACAAACTAGAATCAGCTCGACTGCAACAAAAACCTATGCACAGAAGATGAAGAGTAAACCGATCAAACCAAGCCCTCGATGCTTGTTTCAGGCCATAGATAGAACGGTTAAGACGACAAACATGATCCGGATATTGTGAATTGACAAAACCTGGTGGTTGTGACATATAAACAGTTTCCTTGAGAAGCCCATGAATAAATGCATTTTTGACATCAAGTTGTCGAAGTGGCCAAGACAATGTAGTCGCCAAAGCAAGTACCAATCGAAGAGTAGTCGGCTTAAGAACAGGGCTAAAGGTTTCATTGAAATCAACCTCGGGAACTTGAGAAAAACCTTTAGCAACTAATCGAGCCTTAAATCGCTCCACAGAACCATCAGGATTAAGTTTCGTTTTAAAAACCCATTTGGATCCAATAATATTAGTATTTGGTGGACAAGGAACTAAGTCCCATGTATTATTCTGCTGTAAAGAAGTTAATTCTTCACACATAGCAGCATACCAATGAGGAAATTGAAGTGCCTTTCGGACTGATTTTGGTTCTTGAATGGAACTTATAATACCTTGAGTAGCAGCGATCATAACTTGAGGATTATTTTTAAAATTCGTCTGGACATGTCCAGTATGTGTTCCAGCACGAGTTCGAGTCTGCATTGGATGAGTTGAGATTGATGTAGTATTATGTGGAGGTGGTGGCACTCCAAGTGAAAAAATATTTTCAGCTTGAGGACTAGAAATTGTAGGTGATGTTGAGTTTGTAGTTGAATCAAAATCACTAGATTGCTCCAAAGAAGCTTCCTCAGCCTGAGTAGAATTGGTTGGCTCTGCCATAGAAGACTCGCTTGTTCTTTCCATGATTTCAGATGATCGAAGAGGCGGTGAGTGCGATGCAGCTGGAGAAGAATCTCTTAGAGGCTGAGTGTACATAGATGCGCTTCCTTCAATAGGTTGAATAATCTCTGCATGTTGCATCGAACTAAGAGAAGTTGGTTGCAGCTGATTTGGTGGACGAACCCACTCATCACAATCTGGGTACGTACTAAACTCCCCCTGTGTATCAACACTTTTAGATAAATTGATGAGATCAGTATATGGCAAAAAATACTCATCAAATACTACGTGTCTAGAAATAAACACCCTTTGTGTTGGTGGGTGTAAACATCGATATCCTTTGTGTAGTGGACTGTAACCAATGAAAACACATGGCAGTGAGCGAGGTTGGAGCTTGTTGGATGCATAATTTCTTAAATATGGAAAACACCGACACCCAAAGACCTTGAGAAAGGAGTAATCTGGCTTCTTCCCAAATAATTGTTGGAAAGGTGTGCTTGAGTTTAGAACCGGAGTGGGCAACCTATTAATTAAATATGTTGCTGTGGAAAAGCTTTCAACCCAGAACCTTTGTGGCATATTGGCATGAATCATCATTGTTAGCCCTGTTTCGACAATATGG
The DNA here is from genome assembly GCA_029168755.2 of Tillandsia fasciculata. Lineage (NCBI taxonomy): Eukaryota > Viridiplantae > Streptophyta > Magnoliopsida > Poales > Bromeliaceae > Tillandsia > Tillandsia fasciculata. Next base: position 25,420,364 of record CM054936.1, on the reverse strand, counting down.
CGATGCTTTCTTTCGGCAACGCCATTTTGTTCCGGAGTCCCTGGACAAGAAATTTGTTTGCTAATACCACATTGGGCTAAATGTTCAAGAAATTCAGCTTTTGCAAACTCTCCACCTCCATCACATTGGAAAATTTTGATAGTTCTTTCGAATTGATTCTCAATCAACCGTTGAAATTTTAGAAAACAAGTAAAGAAATCAGATTTCTTTTTGAGAGGATAAAACCAAGTAAATCTACTAAAATCATCCACAAAAATAACATAGTATTGAAAATGTTGAACAGAACGAATAGGTGAAGGACCCCATAAGTCACAATGTATTTTCTCAAAAGGAAACTTAGCCTTCTCATTTTTAAGAGAGAAAGGAAGTTTACAACTTTTTCCCATTTGACAGCTTGTGCAAAGGCGAACTGGTCGAGTCCACGAGGAAACCTTTATTACATTATTTGAAGCTAAAGTTTGTAGAATACGGGAATGCGGATGTCCTAATCGATCATGCCAAATTGAATCTTCTGCCTTTCCTGCTTTAAGAACTGCAAGAGCATATTCTTCTCCTTCCTCTAGTGCATAAAGCTTTTCCTTCTTAGTTCCTTTAGCTAGAACCTTTTGTGTTACTGGGTCCTTTATCATGAAGCCAGTTGATGAGAATACAAAAACACATGGATTTTCTTCAGTAAATTGACTAACAGATAGCAGATTTTTTTTCAGTTCTGGCACAACTAACACATTATTCAATTTAACAGATCCAATTGATGTTGATCCAGTATGTGTAATAGGAAGGGCAGTTCCATCACCAGTATAGACTTTTATTTTACCATGATATGGATATTTAGAATGAAGAATACCTGCATCTGATGTCATATGAGCTGTAGCTGCAGTATCGGCATAAAAGGTTGGATCTTTATCATCTGGCAAAGACATTGCTGCAAAGGCTTGTGGCAGATCTTCACTTTGATATGCATGATCAAATCTGTAGTAGCACTTGAGAGCAATATGACCAGTTATACCACAAATTTGGCAAGGAACTTCACCTTGATAAGGTTGTTGCTGATTTTTCCTTTGGAAATTTGCTTGTTGAGGTCGTGGATTAGTATTCGTGAAGGAGTTCGTGAAGGAGTTTCTATTGTTTCGACCACCCTGGTTATTATAGGTCGCAGATTGAATAAATCCTCTTCCTCTTGAATTAAAATTGCGTCCTCCATTGTTCCTACCACGACCTCCTCTTCCTCTTTGGGCAATGAAGGCTTGAGCATAATTTGGTGCTTTTGTTTTCTCCTCCTCATCTTCTAGAGCTAGTTGTTGTTCAAATCCTTGCAACCCCATGGTATATTCATTGAAGGTAGGATATGGTGGCTTTGATAGAACAGCTAAGTTATAAGCTCTATAACGAGATCCAAGGACTCTCGATAATTGAAATACTTTATCAATGTCATCTAAGGGTTGTTGTATTGCTGCAAGACAGTCACATGAGTGCTTGAATTTTCTAATAAATTCATCTAAAGGTTGATTTCCTTTCAAAACTGCTAGCTGGTTCTTTAGATGCATTTCTTTCTCTTTGGTAGAAGCAAGGAAATGTTCTTCTAGACATTTCCATATTTGCCGTACATTGTTGCATCCAATAACCAAGCCAAGAACTTCCTCTGCCATAGTTCCTAAGAGCCAACTGACAAGGAGTCCATCATTATTAATCCAGATTGTATATTCTGGATTTTCCACCTCCTTATTTTCTTTTAAAATCATCTTCGTAGGTGCATCTTCTTCTATGTGATGAAGAAGATGTGTACTACGAATAAGGGGATAAATCTGTGATTTCCACAATAAAAAATTAGAGCAGGAGAGTTTAACTGATACCAGACTTGTCATGTGATGAAAGCTCTGAATCGTCAACTCAGACTTGTTCTTCTCCATGCTTGAGAAAATGCTTCGGTCTTAAATGCAGAGGTTCTGCTCTGATACCATAAAGAAGCAAAATAATAGAAGTGGAATTAAAGAGAAAATTCTATTTCATTGTCTGCTTTAGATCTTTACATGTATATATATAAAGACAAATATGCAAAGATAAGGAATGTACAAATGCAAAGATAAGGAATGTACAATTAGGGTAGATTGTACAATAATTGATTCTAGAATCGTGTAATTAGATTTTCTCTAATTATGGAATAGTATCAATCGATCCCTTTGATTAGGTCACTACAGATTTTGCTCTATCAATCGATCCCTTTGATTAGGTCACTGCAGATTTTGCTCTATCAATAACAAAGAAATATTTAAACACCAGGTGCCAATAATTTCTCCCTCAGTATAACAATTGCGTGGGGCTAAAACTTCCTATGCTTTTACATCTCTGTTTCCCGAACTTACAGCTTGTATTATATTTCCTACCCTCTTCCAAGAAGCATACAAAAAATTATTTTTTCTATTTTTTTTTTTTTTGACACTTGCTATTATATCTACTCAAAATTAGATAAAAAATTAATAAAAATTTTATTTATCATAAAGAGCAATATCATTCCGATTTAAATTCTAATTTTTCTCTTATTTTTTATGAAATTTTTATTTTTATTTTATTTTATTTTATTTTGAGACTACTCGTTCATTAGACAAATAAAATTTAAAAATTATAAAATTTAATTTCTAAATAGTTTTAATAGTGTAAATCATGTCTATCAAAGTTGATCACCGAATCGAATTTCCTATTATAAAAAAAAAAAAAAAAACCTTGAAAGTATATATAAACCTTAATTTGTATTTTCGAAAACATTCTAGTCTAGCTCAACAAAACAATATTTTTTAAAAATATTTATTATAATATAATAAATAAAAATAATAATAAAATACAGTATAGCAGGGTGCAATTAAATCTTACTTTCATTAAATGCAAAAGAAGGTGGTGATCTTTGTCACTTTCTTTCTACAATTTCCTAACGCATTCCCTCTTCTTTTTTTTTTTTTTTTTGTCTTTTTTTCCTTTGTTTTTTATTTTGATATGAAGGTTTCAAGTGATTGATTGATCAATTGCTTGACTAGTGCTGCAATAGTAAAGTTATCTTTAAAAAAAAAAATAAAGAGGGCATATTTATGGAACCCACTTTACTTAATAGAATCTACAAGTTGATTCGAATATTGTTTGATTTTCTTATAAAATAGTTGATTTAGACATTGTTTGGTTTTCTATAAAATTATTTTTTAAAAAAAAAAAAATTTGATTGAAAAAAAATTTGTTGTCCTGTTTAGTTTTTCTTAACAAAATTATTTTTTTAAAAAAAATTAAATTAAATCTAAAAATTGTATTTTCGGCTTTCAAAATATTATTAGAAATATAAAAATTATAATTTTTTATTTTTTGTTTTGTTATTGAAAAGTAATTTTTAATTTTTTTATTTTCTGAAAAATCATATAAAAACAATTCTACTCGTACGTCCTAATAAAGATATATATTTTATATTTTATCTATGTGACGTGTACACGGGACACGGGACACGGAGACTTGACAGATTTAAAAAAATAAGAATACGGACACGGCGGGTACACGGCTGGCTGATAAAATATAATATTTTAGTACAACAATATATATTAATTATATATAATATATTAATTTTATAAAAAAATATTATATTTTTACCATCAAATATTATCTACCAAACTTGATTTATTAAAATTATAAAAAAAAAATATTCTAAATTTTTTTTTTAATAAGATAAAATAAACTTAGCATAAAAATGAGATAAAAAAATTTATTTAAATTTAGTACTATATTTTTTTAATTAAATTTTTTTATATTTTTAAATTGATTTTATAATATAATATAATAAATTAAATTAATAAATTATAATATTATATGGAACAATATGAACCAACTAATTAAATTAAAATTTTTATCAAATCCAACTTTTCATATATATAAACAAATAAGTGAAATTATATATTAACTAATTAAATTACTATATATTTTTAATATTTTATCAAATTCAAAATCCTAACTTCGTGTATTATTACTTCCTCCCTCGCGAAGTACCTCATAGGTGACGCATTTTTATTAATTGCTTGATGTGATTTGTAAAAGACTCAATCTATAAAAACAGTCGTACAGCATTCAAAAGCTCCTTCCTCCTCGATAATTTCTGCACTCAATTTCCTGAGTAGTGGTGAAGCATCTGCCGATTATGGCTTTACCCTTCATAGCCAAATTGGAACTCGTTAACACTAATTGAGTTTGCCTTTGACTTGTAAGTGTTATTTATAAAACCTCCATTCATTTTCTCTCCTTTTTCAAAAAGCATTCAAAAAATTATGCCTCTTCCAATTTGAATATATGCTCTATCTTTTTAAAACAATGTTTATTATTAATTTTTGTACAAAATTATAAGTTTATTTTCTTAGGTCCCGTTTGGTTAGGGGATAATGAAGGGAATAACCCCTTTATCTCCCAATTCTTGCCAAACAAGAGAAAAAAAAAATATAGGAATAAATATTTAAAATATTTTCAGCTTAACGGGTTATTCCAAGATAACCCGTTAATTTCTATTCCACCCCCCTGGAATAAGGTTTATACCTAGGGACAATGAATGAAATTTTTTTTTTTTTTTTTAACTTTAGCTTACCTTCCTATCTGAAACTATATTTACTAAAATATACTATTTACTAATTATGTTTACTAATTTTTTTTGATAAAATATACTATAAAATATAAAAAAATATTTTATATTTTGTTTACTAATTATGCTTATTAATTTTGTTTACCAATTATTATTTACTAAAATATACTATAAAATATAAAAAATTATTTTATTTAGGTAAGATATAATTTATTAACAATTAAATTATCATTTTAATTAATTTATAATAATTAAAATTAATTTATATATATATAAAGTAAGAGCAAAATTGATATTTTGATAAAAAAATTTATCATCTCTTTTCACTATTCTCCCTATCCCATAATTTTAACCAAACATAATTTTTTTTATTCCAGAGAATACCAACTTTTGAACCAAACGCAATTTAACTTTTATACTTGATTATTCCAGAATAGCAAGCTATCCCAGGTATACAAAAATTTATACCTTTTAAATTTATACCCGAACCAAACAGGGCCTTATAGTATAGAGGCTGAAAAAAATAGAATAGTTGAGTTGTATAATTGAAAAAAAAAAAAAAAAAAAAAAAAAAAAACATATCATAGAAAGTAAAAAAAAAATCTATAAAGTATGTATAATTAAGCCAAATAAAAAATTCACAAACCTGTTTATAAAAAAACTAAAGTTCAAACATTTTTTTGTACCTTTTTTTCTTAATCTATAGACCTTTAATATTGGTGTGCAGACAATAGTTTCTCCCTCAATTAACAAGGGTGTGGAGTGAGAGCAGACGGACCCGGATGAATTTTTCTGTCGGCAATAATTAAGTTTGGTTGACTCGTAAGTCTTCTCTATGAAACTTTAAGTTTGGTTGACTCGTAAGTCTTCTCTATGAAACTTTAATTTCATTTTCTCTCCTCTTGCAAGAAGCATTCGAGAAATTAATTACCCCTTTGCAATTTTTCTTCACTATATACTATATACATGTTAAAAATTACAAATAACCACTTGTTCATAAAAACTTAAATTGCTACATAATAATGTTCCTTTCAATAATCGTATTCAACATTCTTTCTCACGGTTGCACTTGAAATTATTTTTTTTTATACGCCCACACCGTGAAGTTGAATTAAATAGGTGGAAATTATGAGACAAGGGTCTGGAGGGATTTAAACTTGGGACCTCCCGTTCTAATATCATATTAAATAATGTGAAACAAGAATTATTCTCCGAAAGCTTAAATTATTAGAGAACGGTATTATATTTGGACTTAAAAATTTTTAATAGGTCCGAGACGTGGATTTGATTAAAATAGGAGAAAATTTAGGGCCAGTTTAGAAGTTGAAATAAAATATTTAAGAATAACATTTTCGGCATAAGAATTTTCTTGTGTGATTATAATGAAAGGGTTTGATTTCTTTTCTCCTTAAAATATTCTGATATTCGCGATTTGATAGTATAACAATTTCACCTACTATGACTCAACGTAAGTAGCATTCAATTTAGATATTTGATCGCACTCCCATCCACCAAATATATAAAGTTCTCAAGTATATCGCGGAAATACACTGTGACACCCTAATAGTCCCACATCGTATGGAAATGGAGTTGTAATTGGGTATATAAGAGACATGGACACTAATAATAATAATTGAGATTAAGCATTTTGGGCCGTGGTTTGGGCCCAACGAGTTATTATTGATAGTGGAACGGATCGTTATATTTGGTATCAGAGCCAGTCATCAGCCGGAAGTGTGTGACAAGTCTCACATTGCCTGATGATCTTGGGCTGTGTGTTTGGGCTGACGAGGACGTCAGGCCTAAACGGGGGGAATCTGTAACACCCCAATAGTCCCACATCGGATGGAAATGGAGTTGTGATTGGATATATAAGAGACATGGATACTAATAATAATAACTGGATTTAAGTATTTTGGATTGTGGTTTGGGTCGTAGTTTAGGTCCAACAAGTTATTATTGCTAGTGGACCGGATCGTAACATACACCGAACAATATATTCATGTATCCAAATAGGGCCTAAATGAATAATGGGAAAAAAGGAGTTGAATGAAAAGTATGTGGAGAAATGGTTTCGTATTTTTTGATAAGGCCATAAAAATTATATAAGATAATTCTTTACAGATATAAATCTGTCACGCCCCGAGTTTCGAAAAGCAGACTATTTTATTTATTTTTTTTTTTTTGAATTCATAGTTTAAATCATTTCAGGCGTGAATAGATCGCCACATGTATAGAAAATTTTTTGTTCATTTGGACAGAGCCATTCCTATACATGCACGGCTAAGCACTTACAGCCAATACCAGAGTAGTCTAAACTACGCATACAATATTAATCATTTTACAATATTTCGAAACATAAATACGGAAGATAAAGTATACTGGTGACATAAGGGTCGGCACTATCGCAACAGCCTCACCAACGTGTCCCGACATCCCACCACCCGACGGACCTGAAATGGTGGTCACCACGAGGGTGTGAGATACAACATACAATGTATCCCAGTGAGCACGACGAGCCGATAAATAGCTAATCGGACCTACTGGATACAATAATCTGTGGATAGTAAATAGATCCATAGGTAAAGATGAATAATCAATAAAAGACTAAAGATAAGTCAAAAATATAACTGAGCAGATATTGGTACAGAATGAATCAGTAAAGCATGCTAGAACAAGGAAATATAAACTATGCATCAATAATGAAAAGCAAGTGCCCAATCAATGCCACTATTGGTCACGGGGACCTCAGGCGAAGATATCAAAGCAGAACCAACCACAACCATACTGGATTCCACCTAGCCGAGCTGAACAGCAACCCCGTACCATTGATATAGCCGCGAGGATCCTCGTACCTAACGGTACAGCCGAGAGTTTCCTCATATCGGTACAGCCGAGGGGCTCCCCGTACCCAGTGATACAGCAAGAGGGGATTGCTCACGGGTCAACTAGACCCTTTACCGGTAAAGAACGCAATGTGGGGGATCAATCCCACAGCGTACGCGAGTGAACAGCAGGTGTACAACCATCATAATGCTAATGCTCATGCTCACGGTCCACAGACCGGGTAATCGGCAACATGCCGAAAATCCCCACAGGGATGCAGATGCCTATATATCAATCATGGTCAATCATGCATATATGGAATATAAGTACAAGAATAACTCGACATAAAAGCAGTGTATCAATCAACAGGCATGATAAGACCAAGTAAGACTACTGTACTGAGATATATAAATCTGATGACAAATAAACAAGATATGTCCAAGTAAAGCATGATATAAGCAGTCTATGATGGTATAACATAAATGCAAGATCAGGGCTAATATCAAAAACAGGTGTCCGACTAACTAAAGCACCCAAAGGGCCGAAAAGATAAAACTCGGACCGAAGATAAACCCACCTCAGTGTAGGCAGTCCCGAATCCCGCTAGACTACTGGGGTGCTGGTGCTGAACTGCTGGGCCCTAAACAATAACTAACATCTGTAAAAAACTCACTCATACCCAACCCGACAACACTACAAGGACAAAATGTTTAAACGGAGAACTTAGTCAAGTCTCGGCTTTTATCGCATTTTCCGAAATCCACTAAACACTAACAATGACCCAACAAGAGTCTACAAGTGTCCAATCGTGATGAAACTTCACATGCTGGCCCATAATGATTTATTTAAGATGTTCGGGCAGTCAGACACTAATTCGTAAATATCGGTGCTAAATCAACGCCATAAATACTCGCGAAGCTTCCGAAAAGCCGATTTTGGCTTCAAGGGCTCCCCACGCGAAACAAAAGCCACTGGACCAGCCAGGACAGCGTCGGGGATAACTAGGGACAGATAACAACATCTATAAACTGTTCTATTACATCGAAGTACGCGAAACTCGCGCCGAAAGCCGTTAAATCGACGATTCCACCGATTTACGATACGTTAACCGATTTCCGCTCAACGAAGACCAACGAACCTCTAACAAAAAGCTTAGAGATCACATACACACTGTCCAAGACAGTCCACAAAGTCACATTTGCAACTTGGTCCTTAGTGTTCTTTAAAATTGCATAAATACACTAATTTAAACACTGTTTCGGTTCTTTCTCACATTTCGGGAGGTTTTAACCTACGCCGTAAATTCCAGTAGATAGATCTCGACGCAAGCTAACTCGTGCTCACTGGTTTGAGTGGACACCAAGCCCGAAAACACAATCGGGTCCATGATTACATAGTTCAGAATAGCTTGGACTACCACACTCACCTAATTACTTGATCAACTCAATATAAAGCATGAGCATCATGTTTATGTAACAATCCGGACGATCCGCAGCTGATTGTGATGAGATCTCTCTGAATTCGGCTTGGCGGTGAGGATGATGGTTAACTCCTTCGATTCCAAATAGATCTGTGATGATATCTATCTGAGATCGATCCAGTAGGAGCTGCTAACCAGTGCTTGATTTGATCGGGATGATCAAATCGAGGGAATTGTGTTGGTGGAATTGGGAATCTGGGGAGAATTGAAGGGAATTGGAGAGAGGGAGATTGAGAAGTTAGAAGAGGAGAGGAAGAGAGAAGAGTAGAAGTGGGGATTCTGATTCAAATTTCCGATGCCTTGTTTTTCATACAAGTTCCTATTTATACTGTTCTATGTCTAGACTAAATTGTAATAATACCCTGTTTAGGGTGTAATACTGTAATTTGTCTATTACAAGTGGGCCTTAGTTGGGCCTAATGCAATTGCGAGCCGGGCCGACCGAGCTGGATTGCCTCTTCTACAGTGCCGCGCCTTATTGGATCTGCATCTACTCCCTTTGCACCCGCTCCACCGGACCCTCGGATCAGCACCCGTAGCTTCCACGCCCGCTCCACTCGGAACTCTCCAGGCCTCCCTGCCACCCGTCGTGTCTCACCTACTTCTGTACTATGCTCTAACCCTCCTCTGGTTGCCCCCTCTCTTCACTCTGGTCTCTCCACCCCTTCTCACTCTTTCTCTTCATCACGCTCTACAACCTCTACTACGCCTCTCTACTACTCTCTTCTTCCCCCTCTCCTCAGGTGGTTACACTCCACTCCCCACGAGATTATCCTTGTCCTCAAGGATCAAACCCTGGATACCTTGCTTTCATCTCCCAGTAATCTTCCCATGTTGCTTTCCCCCGGTCCAAGTTACTGCATTTCACTAGTACTTGGGAAATGGCCTGATTTCCACGCTTCAACAACCTCCTTTCCAAGATCTGCTCCGGCTGTGTTAGGAGCTGACCCTCCTCTCCTACTTGAGGCACTGCTACCGGTTGCGGTACTGTCTCTGGCACTCCCTTCTTCAACTGAGAGACATGGAACACGGGATGGATCCTGGCCTCTTCGGGTAGCCTCAACCTGTAGGCTACCGGACCAACCCTTTGCAAGATCTCATAAGGCCCGAAGTACTTAGAGGTAAGTTTTAAGCTGCGGCGCATGGCTATGCTGTTCTGTCGGTAAGGCTGAAGCTTAAGGTATACTTTTTCTCCAACTTGGTACTCTTTATCCACCCTCTTCTTGTCTGCGTTTTGCTTCATACGGTTCTGGGCCTCTCGCAGTCTCTCCCTTAACTCTTGTATCATTTGGTCTCTGTCTCTTACCCATTCCTTGACTGTGGAACTAGCTACTGTATCCCAGTTAGGCAGTGAGGGTATTGGGGGTTTGTAACCGTAGAGAGCCTCAAATGGTGTTGTCCCGAGGGAGGAGTGATGGTTAGTGTTGTACCACCACTCTGCCAGGGGGAGGGGGGGATTTTAAAATTTTTAATTTTACTTTTTGCTAAATCTCAAAAATTTATTTATTTTTTTACTTTTTTATTTAAATTTATTAATTTTAAAATTTATACAAATTGTTTATATAAATTTTTAAATTTATATATATTTAAAAATTAAAATTTTTGCTTCCACTTTTGTAATTTTTTAAGATAATTAAAATTAAAATTTTCAACATTTATAAATTTTTAAATTTAGATAATTTTTAATTTTATAGCTTTTAAATTTTTAATAAATTTTTAAATTTATAAATTTTTAAAATTTATTAATTTTGAAATTTATATAAATTTTTAAAATTTTAAAATCTTTTCATAAATTTTTTTATATACAAATAAAATATAAATTTTATAAATTTTTTAAAAGCATACAAGTGAAAATTTTATTTATTTTAAAAAATCATTATGATTGAGGACAATTTTGTTATTTTATATAACTATTACTTTTTATTTCTCCTATTCTTTATTATTACACCAAATATAAATTCTCTTATCATTAAAACTAATCTAATACCCAACCAAATATTTTTTTACAATGGTTCCAACTAGTTTTCATATTTATACTTATTTCTGAAATAACTAGTTCTTTCTTATCCCACAACCAAACGAAGCTTATAGTATACCGGCTGAAAAAAAAAAAGAGAATAGTTGTGTAGTATAATTTTAGAAAAAAAAGAAAAAAAAGAGTATATCATAGAAAGTGAAAAAAATTTATAAAGTACGTATAATTAAGCCAAATAAAAAATTCAAATACCTGTTTATAAAAAGGTAAATGCTAACTGTACATCTTATAAAAAAACTAAAGTTCAAACATTCTTTGTACATTTTTTTCTTAAACTATAGACCTCTAATATTGGGTGTGCAGACAATAGTTTCTCCCTCAATTAACAACAGTGTGGAGTGGGGGCAGACGGACGGATTTTTCTGTCGGCAATAATTGAGTTTGGTTGACTCGTAAGTCTTCTCTATGAAACTTTAATTTCATTTCCTCTCCTCTTCCAAGAAGCATTCAAGAAATTACTACCTTGCAATTTTTCTTCACTATGTAATATAAACATGTTAAAAATTACGAAACAACCATTTGTCTGTAAAAACTTAAATTGCTACTGAATGATGTTCTTTTCAATAATCGTATTCAACATTCTTTCTTACGGTTGCACTTGAGTTCTTTTTTTATACGCCTACACCATGAAGTTGAATTAAATTGGTGAAAATTATGAGACAAGGGTCGGGAGGGATTTAAACTTGGGACCTCCCATTCTAATATCATATTAAATAATGTGAAATAAGAATTATTTTTCGAAAGCTTAAGGCTATGTTTGGTTGGGGGATAAAGGGGCGATAAAAGAGTTATCCCCCCTTTATTCCCCAAACACAATAAAAAAATGGAGGAATTTGTTATCCCCCCTTAACGGGCTATTCTAGAATAGCCCGTTAAGAAAGGGAATAACAATTCTCCCCATTTGTGGGAACAAGATTGTTCCCAGGGAACAACCTTGTTTCCATCTTTTTTAAAAAAAATAAATAAATAAATTAAAATTTATGAAATTTTATTTTTTTTTTATTTTATAAATTTTAAAATTTTTAACTTTAATTTTTTATAAATCTAAAAAATGTAAAATTTTAAAAATTTAAAATTTATACAAATTTTGTTTATATAAATTTTTAATTTTTTATGGAAATATTTTAATTTATACAAATTTAAAAATTTAAATTTTTGCATCATCTTTTACACATTTTTCGATATAATTAAAATCAAAATTTTTAAATTTAAAGAAATTTTAAATTTTATAACTTTTTAAATTTATAACTTTAATTTTTAATAAATTTATAAATTTAATAAATTTTAAAATTTATACAAATTTTAACTTTAATTTTTAAAAAATTAAATGGAATTATTTACTAAAATATAAACTTTAATTTATACAAATATTAATTATTATTTAATTAATATTTTATATTAATTAATTAGATAAAATATTATTATTTTAAAATTATAATTACTCTTATTTTTTCACTATTCTCGCTTATTCCAAAAAATGAACCAAACACAATTTCAGCTATTCCTAAGAATAACAATTTTACAAACCAAACACTAATTTTCTTTTGTCCCTGACTATCCCGGAATAGCAAGTTATCCCAGAATTAAAAAAATTTATCCCCAAGCTCATAATTCCCGAACCAAACGGTACCTAAAGGTATTATATTTGGGCTTAAGGATTTTTAATAGGTCCGAGTGGTGAATTTGATTAAAATAGGATAAAATTTAGGGCCAGTTTAGAAGTTGAAATAAAATATTTAAGAATAACATTTTCGGCATAAGAATTTTCTTGTGTGATTGTAATTGTTGAGACCAAAATTTTCGCCACTTGAGAAAGGAACACGTGGCATTTACCATCAGTCGAAGACATCAGCCGACGAAGGGAAGAATAAAGCTAAGAAGGATCCGCGGCTCGATCAAGATTGATTTCAGTCGCGTGAGAGTATAGCACACGGCGTATGCCATCGGTTGAGAGCATCAGCCGACAGGAGGAATAGCCGATAAGGGGGATCATCGCCTCATCCAAGGTCGACTTCGGCTGAAAGCGAACATCGGACCGCTTCAGTCAAGCGACGAAAAAGGCGGAGGTTAGAGTCAGCCTTCAGTTGCTCGGGTCGATAAAGAAAAGATTTCGAAAGGAATGAGTGCGAGATTTGGGCGCATATCCCGCAACTAACCCGGAAAGACAAGTAGCGCCCAGCATTGGAAAGCGCCGAGAATCACACCCTGGCGCGATAGCAAGGGGATGAACCTGGGCGAAAAAATGACTATTATCCTATTTGAGGGGTTTTAGACTCAAAATGAAGTAGTTGAGGATTCCACGGTGATTTCCCCCAAATCACGTCGATAATTCAAAATCGACGCATGTAAATATGGTTCGGAAAGTGTATAAATACTCAAACTATCGAAGGAAAAGGGATCCGGCAATCTCGTAAACCCGTGATCACCCCTACTTTTTCATATCTTTACTGCTTTCCTTAAGAGTAGATTAACTGTAAGATTTACCGCTTTTCTTAAGAGTATATTAATTGTAATTGACTACCTTGGTCTCTTGTAACCCCATTCCACTCATTACAATTTTCATCCCACAATAGGCTTCTTAGCCTTTTTGTGTTTATCCTATCTGTGCCTCTTTTTCTGTCTCCACATCTCGATTCGGCTACTCTAAGCCGAACGGTCATAAGAGTTACCAGAGGAGAACTCGGCCGAGCAGATCCCTCCTCGGCCCGATCGCTTGATCCAGTTGGCACGCAGCGCATCACATCTCAGAGAGTCAAACGGGGCCGATCGCGGACCGCCATTTTCAACCCCAACAACTTAATTGGCACGCCCGGTAGGACACTCAGGTAAGTTTTACCTACCTCCTACCGTTATCATGTTAGAGGACAATAGTATCATCCTCAGGAAAAGAGTCGTACCCAGACAAGTAGGGGACGACCAAACCAGCAGCGCCGGGCAGGCGGACCATCCTCCACTGACGCCACCAGAGGCTCCTGAAGCTAGCGGGAGGTCGGCACCACACGAGCCGACCTTGGCCGAGTTAGTCGGGCATATGACCCGAATGTTGGACCGTGTCGAGAGGACGCAAGCGTCCTTCGAAAGGAAAAGCCAGGCGCGGGAGGTTCGCCTGGATTCAATGATGGTCGTCATATTGTCCTCAAATGAGAAAGTGGCTCAGATAGGGCAAACGCTGGCCCGAAATGAGCCATACGGTGGAGGGTTTGCCTTCATAGGACCCTAGCAATTGCTGACGCAATCGATCACGATGGCGCCGGCAATGCCGATAGTGCAACCTCAGGGAGTACCACCGCCGGCGGCTACTTATCAAGCGGTGCAGTCGCTGGGGGCAACACAGCCGCAGTGGACCCCGTACCAGACGGGGATGTGGCCGATGTGGCATAATATCGGTCAACAATCAGACTCCTACTGGGGGGTCGCTCTGCCTCCTCCACCGTCGTTCATTCAGCTACATGCTGGAGGCGGGAACAACGGGCAGGTCCCTTCGTAGGGATCGGTTCAGGAACAGGCTGGCCATTACGGGCCGCTACCTCTTCCAGTGCAGCCGCGATTCCGGTACCTCAGGCCGAGCTTGTCGAAAGAGCTAGGGAAAGGAGCGGCGAGCAGGTCCCTCCACAGGGACCGACTCAGTACCAGGCAGGCTATGGTGGGCCACCGCTCCCACAAGCGCAAACGGCAGCTCCAGCATCGCAAGCTGGGCCCGCCAAGTTTCAAGCACGTCAGGCTAGCCACTGTGGGCTGCCACCTCTACCAGCACAGTCGGCGACCCTCGTAATTCAAGCCGGATTCGCTGAAAGGGCTGGGAGCAGGAATGACGGGCAGGTCTTCCCGCAAGGACCACCTCAAAATCAAGCCGACCAATATGGGCTTCCATCTCTTTTGGCGCAACCGGTGGTCCCAGCACCTCCAGTGGGGCTCGCCGATATACACGCCCAAGTGGAGGAGATAATCCGTAATACCTTCGCCACAGAGGCCAGGCCGGCTATCCGACCAGTGTTCAAGTCTCCGTATCCTGCTCATACCGATACAGACTACTTGTACCCGGCCAACTGGAAGATACCGAAGTTTGACAAGTTCTCTGGTGAGGAGAACGAGAACACCATCGAGCACGTAGCTCGATTTACGGCCTAATTCCGAGAGGCGGACGCCAGCCCGTTCCTAAAAATGAGGTTGTTCAGTACGTCGTGAACCAAGACGACGTTCTCGTGGTATATCAACCTGCCTCACAACTCTGTCAAGGATTGGGACGAGCTGGAGGCGAAGTTCCACGAGCAGTTCTATCGGACTGTACCCGAGTCTTCGATTGCTGACTTAGCATCACTTCGGCAGGATGCCGATGAGTCGGGCGAAGAATTTCTCAACTGTTTCAAGGCGACGAGGAATTGGTCCTTTGTTACAATGCCCGAGGCCGAATTTACTAAAATTTCTTTCAACGGCTTACGCTACAAGACCCGAGATCACTTCGAGGGTCGATACTTTCCTAATCTCTTTGATTTGAGGATTCGAGTTGCTCAATACGAGCAATTCCAGAAAAACAATAAGGAGGAGCGGTCGAAATGGGGTCGCGGACAAGAATGAAGGAAGCCGAAGGAGCACAATGTCTCTTTCATCAAACAAAGCTCGGATCACCGAGACCCGAGTAAAGAAAGTGAAGGCGAGTCTTCGACCGCGGACAAGAATGAAGGAAGCCGAAGGAGCACAATGTCTCTTTCGTCAAACAAAGCTCGGATCACCGGGACCCGAGTAAAGAAAGTGAAGGCGAGTCTTCGGCCGAAGAGGCCAAAGTATGTGCGGCGGAAATAGTATTGGGGTGCGAACCTTACACCTGCCAGATCCTCAAGCTGAATAAGACTCGAGATCTCAAGACTTGGGCGTCGGCTAACACCTTTCCTTTTGATACGTCAAAGACCGATCAGGTTTTCGATCGGTTATACATGGACGGTCGCATCAAGCTATAGAAGGGCCAGACGATCCCTCCCTACGAGGAGCTCAGACGGCGAAAGTACTACAAGTGGCATCATTCCTGGAGCCACCGAACAGGCGAATGCTTCGACTTTAAGAAGTAGATTCAAAAAGAACTTGACGAGGGTCGACTCATTTTTGCCGACTCTATAAAAGAGAAAGCTATGGAAGTTGACACGAACCCTTTTCATCCCCAGGTGAATGTGGTGGACCCGAAAAGGAAGAAGCCGATGTATGGGCTCGAGTCCCCCGCAAAACAAAAATCGGCACGAAACATGTTTCGGCTCTACATCTCGTGCAGGGCCGAAATGACCAAGGAAGATTGGGATGCCCTCTTCACCGACATGCCCGAGGAGGTAAAGAGGTGGCTTACCTTCATCAGCGAAGGCGCACTCCACTACGACCACCTGTAAAGCCCAAGTTCGGCCGAAGGGTCCAACGGGCAGTCCTCCAGAGAAGGGGTCAAGACAAAAGAGTGAGGCCCGCCTATCCAGAAGGTCTGGCAGAAATTCTACGGCCATGACAGGCCAAGGTCGATCTCAGTCGACCACGAGGGGCCATGAGCCCCACAATAGTAGCAGGGCCCCCACAGCTGCTATAACGAAAGCCGAGTTCAGGGGGCACCCCGAAGACCCTTCAGCCAATAGGCCGAAGGAAGATTAGTAAATGGGCCCTCACAACGCCTAGAACAGATCGGACCCCACCAGAGACCCGGATAGAGGGGCCTAGCTAACCACCAGTGGTGGGGGCCGACACCACGGCCTCCCTATTGAGGAACGCCCGGGGCAGAAGGAGCCCCCACGAGTCTCGATGCCGAATTCCCTTGGCTCACTAAGGGAGAAGTGGAGATCCTGGGCGTTCTGCTAGCCCAGGAACTCAGGATTCAGCCATGGCCAAAACCATGGCAGAGGAGAGAAATCCTCAGGGGGCACTTGAGGGAGATGAACCCGCCGGTGGACATGCCGGTGGAGGAGTGGTTCACGGCCAAAGGACCGGCCCGATGGCAAGGGCCGGTCATGACTAAGACACAGAAGCGTCGAGCTCAGAGGCTGAAGGCCGACGTCCACAATAACGACGTCGTAATTCAGCTGCCGCGGCCGACTTCAAGGCAGGAACGGCCCACGCACCTACAAGAGGTGGGAGGCTCGACCGTGCCGCCTCAGAAAAAGCTACCAATAATCCGACCGGTAGCGTTCAAAACGATGGATGAAGCCGTCAAGCGGGAATTGGATGCCCTCCTAAAAGCTTTGGAGGCCGCCGTGAGGCGTAGCCAAGAAGTATCGGCCGAACGATAGAAAGCCGAGGAACCCGTCAAGCAGAACCCCAAAAGGGTGGCCCAACGTAAAAGATAGGGCGACGAAGAAGATCTGACCCCATCTTCGGCCGAAACAGAAATCGAGGAAATTGAGGCACGGACCGATAGCAGGTCGGTCGATAGGGACCTGGACGAGACCTCCTTCGTCCGGATGACTGAGGGGGATCACCAGTGAAACTCCTCGGCGAGGCCACATAAAGGCCTCCGGAAAAGAGCCGGCACAAGAAACCGGCGAAGAAGCGAATCGACTGGGCACCACAGGCCGAAGACTCGGCCGAAGAGGCTGAAGAAAAAAGGATAACTTTGGGGATACGCTGATCAAGAACGGTAAGATATAAGATCCCCCTGTCAGAGCCTGATTATAGGAAAAAAGGTCCCCAAACGGGAAAGGACCTTTCTGAATCAGCTAAGTAATCAAATGAGGACATTCCTACTACTCGAGAAATCAAGGAAGAGATCCACCTGTTGCGACTCTCCCGAGCAGTAAGCAAATATCCTGCCAAGATATGGGGATAATCGTGGGACATTGTTATCAGTGCCAGAAGTTGATTCGATTTTGACAATCGCCCGAACGACATGTCATGCGATTGCCGAGGGGGCATTGTTGAGACCAAAATTTTTGCCACTTGAGAAAGCAACTCGTGGCGTTTACCATCGGCCGAAGACATCAGCCGACAAAGGGAAGAATCAACCTAAGAAGGATCCGCGGCTTGATTAAGACTGATTTCATTCGCGCGAGAGTATAGCACACGACGTATGTCGGTTGAGAGCATCAGCCGACAGGAGGAATAGCCGATGAGGGGGATCATCGCCTCATCCAAGGTTGACTTCGGCTGAAAGCGAACATCGGACCGCTTCATTCAAGCGACGAAAAAGGCGGAGGTCAGAGTCAGCCTTCGATTGCTCGGGCCGAAAAAGGAAAGATTTCGAAATGAAGGAGTGCGAGATTTAGGCGCGAATCCCGCAACTACCCCGGAACGGCAAGCAGTGTCGAGCATTGGAAAGCGCCGAGAATCACGCCCTGGCGCGATAGCAAGGGGATTAACCTGGATGGAAAAATGACTATTATCCTATTTGAGGGATTTTAGACTCGAAAGGAAGTAGTTGAGGATTCCATGGTGATTTCCCCCAAATCACATCGATAATTCAAAATCGGCGCCTGTAAACATGGTTCAGAAAGTGTATAAATACTCGAACCATCGAAGGAAAAGGGTCCGACAACCTCGCAAGCCCGTGGCCACCCCTACTTTTTCATATCTTTATTGCTTTCCTTAGGAGTAGATTAACTGTAAGATTTACTGCTTTTTCTATGAGTAAATTAATTGTAATTGGCTACCTTGTTCTCTTGTAATCCCATTCCACTCAATATAATTTTCATCCCACAATCGGCTCCTTAGCCTTTTGTGTTTATCCTATCTGTGCCTCTTTCTCTGTCTCCACATCCTGATTCGGCTACTCTAAGCTGAACGGTCGTGAGAGTTACCATAGGAGAACCTGGCCGAGCAGATCCCTCCTCGGCCCGATCGCTTGATCCAGTTGGCACGCGGCGCATCACATCTCAGAGGGTCGAACGGGGCCGATCGCAGACCGCCATTTTCGGCCCCAACAGTAATGAAAGGGTTTGATTTTTTGGGCATCCGAAAACTCTGGAGCTCCGCGCTCCCCAACTCTGGGGTTGAGCGCCCACTTTCTCTTTCGAGCACCCTCCCCCGATTCTGAAAACACATCTGGGAGCCCAATACTTGTTCTGCACGCCCAGAACTGGTATGCAGCTCATACTAGAGCTTTTCCGACTCTATTTCAATCCGAACTCATTTTGATTCGGTCCAAACTCACTCTAAGCTCTCTTTATCACATTTAAAACATGTCTAGTATGTTTAATCCGTACTTTGTCAATTTTGTCAAAACCGATACACTACAGTTTGTATTATACTTCATCCCCTTTTCTAAGAAGTATACAAGAAATTACTCTTTCTGGATCTTTCTTTGACACATACTATTATATCTACTCAACGGAATAGAATAATTCAAATTAGATAAAACTTTAATAAAAAATTTATTTATCATACAGAGTAATACCATTGCTTTCGATTTAAACTTTAAGTTTTATATCACTTTCTTTCGTTTATTTTGAGATTACTCGTTCACTAGGCAAATAAAGTCAAAAAATTATAAAATTTAGTTTTTAAGTAGTTTCAATACTGTAAATCATGTTTTCCGAAGTCGATTGCCAAATCAAATGTCCCATTGTAGAAAACAACTTGAATGCACATATGCCTCTGTTATGTCGAAAGGATAGTAGCCTAGCTCAATATAAAATACTCATTGAAAATTTTATTATAGAAAAATACTTCACTACAACAAAATTAGGTTATAGGGACACATCTTTGTAACACTTTTGTACAAGTGTTCTATTTATATTTCATCTATATCCAAAATTAAGTTATAGGGACACATTTTTGGGACACATTACAATAATGTGTCGCTATACACCCTAGCGACTACACATATAGCAACACAAATTATACGTGTCGGTATTTTTACTAGCGGTACTTTTTTCAGATTTTAGAAATACTTAAAAGTATCGCTATAGTATAAGTTTGTTATAGTGTTTTAATAAACGAGCTTGTTTAAATCTAGCTGTTTAATTTTTAAGGCTAAAATTGACTTTTACAAAGTAGTAACTTGCTCAAGAGGTTTACCAATCAAGATCAATTGTAAGGATGATGTTGGAAAACACATACATATACTACCTAATTACAAAATTTGATAACATTTGGCAAATCTTTGTTTCCTTATTTAAATTTGTTGCTTAGGAAATTAGAGAGTGGGTAATTTGGTAAGTAACAAACTTTTATAAATTTGAATTTAAAATTTAACTTGATTTTAAACTTTACATTTATAATAATATAAATTAAGTTCAAATTTAAATCTAAATTTAATTTTCAAAAAGAAAATATTTATATTTAAATCAATAATACATTTCAATTCAAATTATTAATCCAATATTAAAATAACATGAAAGTTCAAAAATATTAATCTATTTTAAATTTGAATTTAATTTATACTATACTTATAAACCCAACTTTCATTACTTATTTAAATAGAAGGTTTCTATTTTTTAAATGAAATTTAAATTGTTAATTCAATATTGAAACATCATTAAAGTTCAATGATATTTAAATTTAGATTTAATTTACATTATGGTTAAAAAACAAATTTAGTAACTAGTTAAACATAAAGTTTTTTGAAAATTAACTTCAAATTATAAATTTGAATTTAATTTTATCTATTTTTACTTTAAATTATCTTTAAAATGATTTTTTCCTTTGTTAAATAACACATTAAGTCAATCACACTACGATGGTAGGCATTAATATTTAATTGGGTTAATTGCATACGGTTCTGTAAACATATCGAATAGCAGATATATCCCTACAAAGTTCAACTTTTCATATTTATTCCTTCAAAAATCCAACATTATTCATATATCCCTCCGGTTTATTATCGTTAGTTTACTGTTTATTTTTTAACAGATTATATGTGAAATAACAGTTTTGCCCTTTTAAAAATATTCCTCCAAAAAATAATACAGAAATATCTGAAAGGGTAAAAAAGTAAATTTACCTCACTAACTAATCAAGATTAAGTATAACGTTGGACTTTTGAAGGGATAAATATGAAAAGTTGAACTTTGTAGGAATATATCTGCTATTCGATATATTTACAGGGAGCCGTATGCAATTAACCCTATTTAATTTTGGACTTCTGTCAAAAGAATTTCTATATACGAATAAATAGAGGTACAATCTTGACCTGCACCTATTAGATCAATTTGAATTGAATAATTTATGTCTAAATACAAGTTAATTTTGGTCATAATATGTTAAATCTAAAAAGTTTTGGATAATTTTTTACCTTAACTTTCAATCAATTTTGAATTATGGTTTTTAGACAAAACAAGTTGGATTTGTATAATGGGTTAGAAAAATGGGCGATGATTCAAAATGGGTCCAATTGATGGGTTATTACATTTGGAGAAGTGGATTTATTTAAGAATAAACTTATAGCTTATTTTTATTTTATCATCTTCGTTAAATAATATTTTATTTTGCCTTTTTATGATTTAGCTTATTTTTACTTTAGCATTTCATGGTTTAAAAAATCACTTTGCCCCCACGTAGTTTAGCATATTTTTTACTTTGCTATTGTATCGTTCTTTTAAAATTTTTTCTTTACCTTTCTATTTTGACATAGAATTTTTTTGATAAAATAAAAATTAAATCACAAGGGTGCAAAGTTAAATTTTTTTGAATCACGGGCGTAAAGTAAAAAATGTGTGAAACCTCGGGGTGGTAATTTGAAGTTTATGTCATATTTAATTAATTAGATGAATTGAATGATCATATCAATATTACACTAATTGAGCTATCCAATTAAATAAATCATAACTCAAATAGGTCAATTTTGGGTTGACTATTCATGTTCAAAAAGTTAAAATAATGATAAATTATATTCTTTCTAATTAAAATTTAACTTTGATAATCCAATTTTAATTTATTAAGATTTTTGTCGGAAATTTTATAGTTTATTGTTTTCAAGTCTTACAAATCAATTTAATTGGTCGACTAGTAATGTGTTGTTGATATAACAATGATATAGCTGTATTGTAGCTAATAATATAAAAATAGCTATAATATTATATTATTACTACATCAACATCAAATCATTATTTCGCCATCTTCATTGAATCATAATAATACTCGACTGTAATAATTTAGGGAATTTGAATTTGAAATTACAAATAATTAAAATTATACTATCAAAGTTGTGTTTTTTATTTCAAATAATCTATAGTGGTGGGTATTCTATACAAGATTAAACATCTAGGGTTTTTTTTTTTTTTTTTTGTTTGTCAAAACAGTGAGAAATTATTGCTTGCACCATCTTATACATCCTGCTCCTAAAATTTATAACAAAAATTATAAAGTTAATATATAATCTATTGAATATGTTTTATAATAATTTAAAATGTCATATCAAGTATTATAAAATTTAGATATTTTTTTTTAATAAACCGAGCAATGCTTACTTTTATATCGTAATCTTTTAGATTACTTGATCCAATTTACATGGTGTACCAATACACCTACTAGTGTGGGCAATTTTTTCTGTCACAATACTTGAAAAGGTTATTAGATTTGTAAAGCAATAGATGAACGAAAGTATCTTTGAGATTAGTACGGATTGATCGATTAGTGCACAGCCCCGGTATAACCGATCACTTCAAATATTTTGTATGGTTGGATTAATGTATATCAACCGTGATGATAAGAAAGTGGCATTAAAAGTGGTGGTAAGAGTGACATTAAAAGGAATGTATAGGAGTATCTCTCTTTATTATAATATGAGTTGAGCTGGAATGTTATCAATAGCAAACGGTTTCGTTGCCATTCATTTATTTTAGATGATGGAGCTTTCAAATCGAGGATCAGTACTGTTGAATATAATCTAAACCACTTAAACTATATAGAAATTAAATTTTAAATTTTTTCGACATCGTTGACCTAATAATCAAAGGGTTGCAAAATTAATAATTTCAACACTTTAAAAAAAATTGATCTTAATTATAAGACTTCTATCATTACTTTCTGAAGAATATTTATTTTCAGTTGTTCATTTTTGTGTCCACTTAATGGACAAGAAAAAATTATTGATAAAGCATGAAATTTAATTTTCAGATAGTTTAAATAGTTTAAATTATATTTAACGGTACCGATCGTCGTTTTAAAACAAATGAATGGTAACGGAGCACATTTGCTATCAATAGCATTCTTGCTCAATTCATCATAATATATAATAAATAAAATTAATACAAAAACACATGGCAATTTCTGAAGTATTTTTATCTATGAGCTTGTTTAGTTTAGATTCTAAAAAAATAATTTATACAAAATTAATTCTAATTTGGAGAATTGATTTTAATTAAAAGTTGAACAATATTTGGCTGAGTTTAGATAGAAGACGATTTTTATGAAGTAATTTTATAAAGCTGTTTGTAAATAATAATTTTTTTTTCTAAATTTTTCTTTAAAATAATTTAAAATTTAAAATTTAAATTTAAATTTGCATAAAAATTTAAAATTTAAAATATTAATTTGAAAATCTAAAATTGAAATTTTAAATTTAAATTTTTAATTCTAAATTTTTAATTTCAACTTCATATTTTAAAAATAAAATTTAAAATTTAAAAAACTTAAAATTTGAAAATTTAGAATTAAATTTTGAAATTTGAAAATTTGAAAATTTAAAATTTAAAATTTTGAATTATAAAAATTTAAAATTTGTAATTTGAAAATTAAAACTTATAATTTTAAATTTTAAATTTCAAATTTTAAAATTTAAATTTTATCTTAAATTCTAATTTTGAAATTTAAAATTTGAGTTTGAAATTTAATATCTAAATTTTAAATTTTAAATTTTGAAATCTATAATTTAAAAGTTAAATTTTAAAATTTCAAATATAAAATTAGAAATTAAAAATTAAAAATTGAATTTAAATTTTAAATTTAAAATCAAAATAGAAAATTAAAATTTGAGTTCAAAATTATAATTAGATTTTAAAAAGTAGATTTTAGTTGTTTCTGATTTTGAATTTTGAAAATTAGAAAAGTAATTCTAAAGATTAAAATCTGATGCTCAAAAGTGGGCATATTTATGAGCCAAACATTCTATTAGCCAAAAATTATTTTTAAATTCAAAATTTCTTTTGGATAGCTACACCAAGCACCCACTGTTTATAAGTAAAGTGAGTATATTTATGAGGCTCAGTTTATTTGATAACCAACAACAACAACAATCGTTGTTAAAATAACCAACAACAATCTTCGGATGATAAGAGTTGATTCATAAATTTTTTGGATTAAATATTTCAAAAATTATTTTTTGACCGAATTTTTTTTATCATGTTTAGTTTCTAAAGAAAATAAAAATTTTAAATAAAAAAATTTTATCTGAAAATAGTATTTTCATCTTTCAAATTATTTATTAGAAATATAAAAACTGTTTTTTTTTTTTTTTTTTTTTTGTATTTCGAAAAGTAGCTTTTCATCTTTCTTTTCCTGGGGAATCAAATAAAGCACTGATACTCTATTGCTTTGCCATGCAAAAGTCTCCAAGATTCTAATCTCAGCTTCCTCCATATTAGATGACAGCATTCAAGAACTCATATATGCATTCCTCCTAAATTTTTCTTCTTTGCAAGCTGAACATCTCTTTCCTCTTTCTCCAATTTCTGTACTCCTGCAGGAGTTTGATCGATTGCCTGAGTAGCGGTGAAGCAGCTGCACTTAGAGGTATCTGGAGGATTATGGCTTTAACTTTCATAGGCCAATCGGTGGCATCGGCGATCATCGGGAATCTCGTTAATAAATGCTTTTCCTATCTCAACGCGTTCCCGGCAGCCAGTGGCAAGCAGGACGAGCTCGACCGGCTGCAGAAAGCCCTTCCGCAGGTCGAGGCAGTCTTGACTGCGGTTGAGGAGGGTGCGTGGTCGGCCATGATGCAGAACGAGGGGCTGCGTGTGTGGCTGTGGCAGCTCAGAGACGCCGTGGAGGATGCAGAGGACGTGCTCGACGAGCTGGAGTACTATGAGCTGGAGAAGAGAATACGAGATAGAGATGACAAGGTGCGTGGCAATAGTCTCTTTGAATGCAAAATAAAGATTGGTAGTTTTATTAAAGGTATCTTTTCCAATGACACACTGAGGAGGTTGAAAGAGGCCGTCAAGAACTTAAATATGGTCATTGACCGTATGGGGCCATTCCTTCAACTTGCTATTGAGTTTTATGGCCCTAGCGTTAAGCGTCGGAAGCTCGAGGAAGTCAAGAATGCTCGCGAGACTAGCAGCTTGTTAACCGAAAGTGAGGTGTTTGGACGAGACAAGGAGAGGGACACGATAGTCGAATGGCTGATCAAACCGGTAGATGGCGAGTCTGAAGGGATCACTTTCAATGTCTCTGCTTATACCATTGTTGGTATGGGTGGGCTTGGGAAGACTACTCTTGCCCAACTAATCCATCAAGACGAAAGAGTGCAAAGGTACTTCGACTCGATTATGTGGGTTTGCGTTTCTCAAGACTTCAATGCAGCTGCGATAATAAGAAAGATGTTGAAAGATGAAAATAGTGGCAAGAGTCTAAATGCACTCCATGAGGATCTTAAACAAAAACTTACGTCGAAGAGGTTTTTGCTCATACTGGATGATGTTTGGAATGATGATAATATGTGGAGTGGGAGAAATTGGTTGCTCCTTTGAAATTCGGACAGAGAGGAAGCAAGATTTTGTTGACAACTCGAATGGATTCAGTTGCGGATATGGCGGCAAAAGTGATGAAATGCAAAGGGAATCATTAAATCTAAATGAGTTGGAGGAGAGCGACTGTATGTCGCTTTTCAATAAGCATGCATTCCTTGGTGTGAATCCAGATGATTATAAAAACTTGCAGCCGATTGGTGAGCAAATAGCGAAGAAGCTTGGAGGATGCCCATTGGTAATAAAGGTTATGGGAGGACTACTAAACTCCTGCAAGGATTATGAATACTGGAAGAGAATCTTGAAAGAAGACACTATGAAATTACAGCAAGGAAAGGACAGCATCATGACAGTTTTAAGATTAAGCTACGACCATTTACCCACAAACTTGCGAGTCTGCTTTAGATATTGCAGTATATTTCCGCAGGATTATGAGTTTAAGAGGAAAGAGTTGGTCTACATGTGGATGGGTTCGGGTTTGATATCACAGTCTATTTGTGGAGGGCGGAGCCCGGAGGACATTGGAAGGGAGTATTTAGATCTTCTTACAAGAAAATCATTCTTTACTTACAATAAAATTTATAAACGTTATGTTATGCACGATTTGATGCACGACCTAGCACAATCTGTTTCTCTAGGGGAATGCATTAGAATAAGAGGTGATGTTGTAGGAAATACTATTCCACGGACAGTTCGACATTTATCTTTTGAAACCATAAATCTTCATTCCATAGAAGAGATCCCCAATCTTAAGAACTTGCGCACTCTTGTCATCTCTGATAAAGACAAACATGTGCATAAGGAAAATTATTTACCTGTGTTTAATAAGGTTATAAATGGATTTAAAACCTTACGGCTATTGAGCTTAAGAGTGAGTTTTAAATATAATAAATTACCTGATGCACTTGATAGCTTGATACACCTTCGGTACCTATCTATTTCGTCTTATTTTACTACATATAAAAGTTTCCATTATCAATCTCTTTATAGGCTTTATCACTTGGTAGTCATGAAGTTATCCTTTGATGGAATTCCTCCTATGAATATTGAATATGATGGCTTCACTAACTTGGTCAATTTGCGTTCATTAGATGTTCCTAATGATGTGATAGAAAATATTCCTTATCTTAGCAAACTACCCTTCATCCGCAAATTAAAAGATTTTTCTGTCCGAGAGGAGAGTGGTTACAAAATCAGTGAACTAAAGAACCTCAGAGATCTTCGTCACCTGAGCATTAGAAGACTTGAAAATGTGACGAATTCTGAAGAAGTTATGGAGGCCAAGTTGAAGGAGAAAGAATATCTCAAATCATTGTCATTGGTATGGTCCAAACGCCGCTCTAATAATGTAAAGACAGATGAGCAGCTTCTCGATAACCTCTGCCCGCATATCAATCTCAAGAGTTTGTGTATTGAAGAATACCAAGGTGTTAAATCTCCTTATTGGATGACAGATCCGTCACGCATCAACTTGACATTCATCAAACTGAGTGACTGTAAAGGATTGGTGCATCTCCCACCTCTTGGGGGTCTGCCATCGCTCAATGATCTTCACATGACGAGACTGCACGCAGTAAAGCAAATAGGTTGTTCATTCTATGGGTGCGGTGGTGGATGTGCCTTTCCATCATTGAAGGAACTAGACTTTGAGGACATGCCTAACTTGGAGGAGTGGATTGGAATAGATGATTGCTGCATGTTTCCTAAACTTCATACTATGACAATTACTAGGTGCCCTAATTTGAAGGGACTGCCTGCTCTCCCTCGATGTTTAAATAAATTGCAAATTGAAGATGTCGGATTGACTACTCTTCCAGCAATAAATGAGAATTGTGGAAACAACAATGTAAGTGCTCTATTTTATAAACTTCAAATTACTCCATGAGGTTTAGCTTATTTTCTCTTTGCCCTCCTGTGGTTCAAAAAGTTTCACTTTGCCCCCTCTATGGTTTAGCTCATTTTCACTTTGCCATACCGTGGTTCAAAAATTTACACTTTGCTCCCTGTGGTTTAGCGCATTTTTTACTTTGTCACCTTGTGATTTTTTTAAACAGTTTTAATTTGCCACCCTATTTCGTATAAAATTTTTTGGAGAAATAAAAATTAAAACACATGAGGGCAAAGTGAATTTTTTTGAACCATAGGATGGCAAGGTGAAAATAAGCTAAATCACAAAGGGGCAATTTGAAGTTTACCCATATATTAAAACACCAATTCGTATTTGCATGGCTGTGATTGCTCGAACTTAATATCTTTACATATTTTCTTTTTGCAGCAGCAAGAACAATTTTCGGCTCTTCAAACCTTAACCATCGAACGATGTGAGAAGCTCCAATATCTTCCTGCAGAGTTTTTTAAGAAATTCAATACCATAAAGGACCTAACGTTTTGGAACTTGCCAAACTTGGAGGAGTGGATTGGAATAGATGATGGGTGCATTTTTCCTAAACTTCGTACTATGAAAATTATCAACTGTCCTAATTTGAGCATATTGCCGACTCTGCCTTGTAGTCTAAGGGACTTGTATATTTCTAATGTGGGATTGACTGCCCTTCCAGCAATAAATGAAGATTGCGGAAACAACAATGTAAGTGTTCTATTTTATAAACTTCAAATTACCCCCTAAGGTTTAGCTTATTTTCTCTTTGCTCTCATGTGGTTCAAAAAGTTTCACTTTGCCCCCCTCTATGGTTTAGCTCATTTTCACTTTGCCACACTGTGGTTCAAAAATTTACACTTTGCCTCCATGTGGTTTGGTGCATTTTTTAATTTGGTACCTTGTGATTTTTTTTAAACAGATTTAATTTGCCACCTTATTTCGTATAGATTTTTTTGGAGAAATAAAAATTAAAACACATGAGGGCAAAGTGATTTTTTTTGGACCATAGGATGGCAAAGTGAAAATAAGCTAAATCACACGGGGGCTATTTGAAGTTTACCCATATATTAAAACACCAATTCATATTTGCATGGCTGTGATTGCTCGAACTTAATATCTTTACATATTTTTTTTTTTGCAGCAGCAAGAACAATTTCCGGATCATCAAACCTTAACCATCGAACGATGTGAGAAGCTCCAATATCTTCCTACAGAGTTTTTTAAGAAATTCAATACCATAAAGGACCTAACGTTTTGGAACTTGCCAAACTTGGAGGAGTGGATTGGAATAGGTGATGGATGCATTTTTCCCAAACTTCGTACTATGAAAATTATCAGCTGTCCTAATTTGAGCATATTGCCGGCTCTGCCTTGTAGTCTAAGGGACTTGTATATTTATAATGTGGGATTGACTGCCCTTCCAGCAATAAATGAAGATTGCGGAAACAACAATGTAAGTGTTCTATTTTATAAACTTCAAATTACCCCCTAAGGTTTAGCTTATTTTCTCTTTGCTCTCATGTGGTTCAAAAAGTTTCACTTTGCCCCCCTCTATGGTTTAGCTCATTTTCACTTTGCCACACTGTGGTTCAAAAATTTACACTTTGCCTCCATGTGGTTTGGTGCATTTTTTAATTTGGTACCTTGTGATTTTTTTAAACAAATTTAATTTGCCATCTTATTTCGTATAGAATTTTTTGGAGAAATAAAAATTAAAACACATGAGGGCAAAGTGATTTTTTTTGGACCATAGGATGGCAAAGTGAAAATAAGCTAAATCACACGGGGGCTATTTGAAGTTTACCCATATATTAAAACACCAATTCATATTTGCATGGCTGTGATTGCTCGAACTTAATATCTTTACATATTTTTTTTCTGCAGCATCAAGAACAATTTTCGACTCATCAAACCTTAACCATCGAACGATGTGAGAAGCTCCAGAAGCTCCAATATCTTCCTACAGAGTTTTTTCAGAAATTCAATACCATAGAGGTCCTGACAATAAGAAATTGCACGAAGTTGGAGGAGTGGATTGGAATAGATGATGGGTGCATGTTTCCTAAACTTCATACTATGAGAATTACTAGATGCCCTAATTTGAGGGGAATTCCTACTCTCCCTCAATGTTTAAATAAATTACAAATTAAAGATGTCGGATTGACTACTCTTCCAGCAATAAATGAGAATTGCGGAAACAACAATGTAAGTGCTCTATTTTATAAACTTCAAATTACTCCATGAAGTTTAGCTTATTTTCTCTTTGCTCTCCTATGGTTCAAAAAGTTTCACTTTGTCCCCTCTATGGTTTAGCTCATTTACACTTTGCCACCCCGTGGTTAAAAAATTATACTTTGCTCCCTTGTGGTTTAGCATATTTTTCACATTGGCACCTTGTGATTTTTTTAAACAGTTTTAATTTGCCACCCTATTTCGAATAGAATTTTTTGGAGAAATAAAAATTAAAACACATGAGGGCAAAGTGAAACTTTTTGAACCATAGGATGGCAATGGAAAAATAAGCTAAACCACATGGGGGCAATTTGAAGTTTACCCATATATTAAAACACCAATTCGTATTTGCATGGTTGTGATTTCTCGAACTTAATATCTTCACATATTTTCTTTTTGCAGCAGCAAGAACAATTTTCGGCTCTTGAAACCTTAATCATTGAAGAATGTGAGAAGCTCCAATATCTTCCTACAGAGTTTTTTAAGAAATTCAATACCATAAAGGACCTAAAGTTTAGGGACTTGCCAAACTTGGAGGAGTGGATTGGAATAGATGATGGGTGCATTTTTCCTAAACTTCGTACTATGAAAATTATCAACTGTCCTAATTTGAGCATATTGCCGGCTCTGCCTTGTAGTCTAAGGGACTTGCATATTTCTAATGTGGGATTGACTGCCCTTCCAACAATAAGTGAAGATTGCGAAAACAACAATGTAAGTGTTCTATTTTATAAACTCCAAATTACCCCCTAAGGTTTAGCTTATTTTCTCTTTGCCCTCCTGTGGTTCAAAAAGTTTCACTTTGC
This sequence comes from Tillandsia fasciculata, assembly GCA_029168755.2. Taxonomy (NCBI): domain Eukaryota; kingdom Viridiplantae; phylum Streptophyta; class Magnoliopsida; order Poales; family Bromeliaceae; genus Tillandsia; species Tillandsia fasciculata. Next base: position 25,389,924 of record CM054936.1, on the reverse strand, counting down.
CCCTTCTATGGTTTAGCTCATTTTCGCTTTGTTACCTTGTAGTTCAAAAATTTACACTTTGCCCCCATGTGATTTAGCGTATTTTTCACTTTGCCATCCTTAAATATTTTTAATTTGCCACCCTATTTCATGTAGAATTTTTTAGTGAAATAAAAATTAAACCACATGAGGGCAAAGTGAAACTTTTAGGTGACAAATTGAAAATGGGCTAAAGCATATATACTTATATTAAAACACTAATTCTTAATTGCACGGTTGTGATTGCCCACACTTAATATTTTTACATCTTTTCTTTTTGCAGCAGCAAGATCATTTTCAGGGTCTTGAATACTTAACCATTGAACAATGTGACAAGCTCGAATATATTCCAACAGAGTTTTTTCAGAAATTCAACACCGTAAAGTTCCTGAAAATAAAAAAATGTCCAAAGTTGACAACACTTGGAATCTCAGACATCCGACCGCCCTCTGTACTCAATGAAATCTCTATTGGGTCATGTGGAGACCTTGAGGTGTCATTTCTGTGGTCAGCGAATTTAACCTCTCTTACTAAGTTGAAATTACACAGTTGTGCAAGCATAACTTCCCTTCCCCCAGCACAAGTGTGTGCACGGTGGACAATGCTTTCCCATTTAGAGATAAAGAACTGTAAAGAATTGTCATCATTTGGTGGAATACAAGCTCTTGTATCCCTCCGTAGGTTAGAAATTAGAGGGTGTGACAAGCTAATTGAAGTTGCCCTGCGTCAGCCTCCGTTCCCAAATGATGTCGGCCAAAGGAATGCAGCGGACTGCTTTTTGAAGCTTGGTAAACTATCAATTGACCACCACGCGCTCCTGCTCATGGAGCCATTGAGAAGTCTCTCCTCCATCAGCAGTTTCACTATCTCTGATGCTTCGCGACTCACCTCCTTACCTGAGGAATGGCTACTGCAAAATCACTCTGCCCTCAAAGTATTATGGATAAGTAATGCGTGCTCCCTTCAGTCCCTACCCCAGAGTATGACAAACCGGTGCTGCCTAGAGAGTTTGATTGTACATAATGCTAAACTCATCCAATCACTTCCAGATCTGCCTACTTCACTGCGTACTCTAAGGATCACTGGGTCTCACCCTGTGTTGAAGGAGCGATGCCAAGAGAATTTAGGCCTTGATTGGCCCAAGATTGCCAACATCCCTCATGTGACGATTGAATAGCATTTGCAGAGGTGATGATGCATATTGTACTTTCACTTTACCACCCTTCTTCTCGCCCATGCTACTCTTTGTAATTAACGCAATTTATTTCGGTCTTAATGAACTATGACATCTTATTCAATCTTAACAAGGTTATTTAATTTGTTTCAGGACTAAATAGCCTTTTTTGGACAATGCAAGAGCAATCAGGTTCGTCTTTAATTAGCATCCTCAATAGAATTGTTATATTTTTTGACCCTTAACTTATAGTGCTAATTAATCACCCCTCATAATTAGTACATGGTGCCCGCAGGGCTTGCGTGATTACAAAGATAGGATTGTATTAGAAATTATATAAATTTTCTGTTTCAGTGTCTCTTAGCTCTTGATTTCCTATGCTATTGGTCAGGTATTATATCTTATTAGGCGTGAACATCGAAGCAATGGATTAGTCATGTAAAACAAATTAACAATGTAATGATCATAATTTATGCAGTCGATCTATCAATTACTTTCTAAAATTAACTATGACTAGTTGATGAGTAGAACATAAGAGAGAGAAGTGTGACAACAGCTTTAAAGTTGTTTTACTTTCTTGGTGCAGGGCTGTAGTAATGGTATAGCACTCCTATATATATTTCTCTCAATTTTTCAGGAATAACAAGAGTGAAGTTTTGCTGCTTATGTTCCATTTTGGTACTGCAGGAACATGTAAGGATTAGGACTCCCTATCTGCACTTGATCTATTTTTCTCCAGGCATAAAACAAGATTAAAATCATACTACTTATTCTCTCTTTTTTTGTTTTTTGCTGCATGAGTGAAAAAAGCTTTTATTTTTGTCTCTCAATTTTAGTAGTGCTGGAGTAATACATGACTCTCTCTATAAGTTGTCTATCAATCTATTTATAGGAATTAAAAGGCAAAAAAAGACTAATTTCTTACTACATTCTTGTGTTCTTCAGTTTTCTTGGTGCAGGATTAGAGTCAGATTCCATGTATTCCATTTTTTTGGTTTTTTTTTTTTTAAGAAAGAAATTGCCCTCTTTTGGGGCAGGGAGGTTAAATGCTTCAATTTTGTTTCTCCTCATTTTATATTCATATATCCTAAAAATAATTTAGTGCTTGAATATTATTGCATAAATAGTAAATCTCATAGCCAGGTCATAAGTTGTTTACTTTTTGTCTGTTGTCTGATGAAGTCGTTCAGATTAAACTTGTGAACTCAATTTCAGCAGTATAAATCATACTTTAAATTTTGTTAAACTTTTATAGTTTTTAGTGTAGGTTGTATCGACATTTGGAGTAAATTTGGTGGATGCTCCAGCGGTAAGACTCTGTTGACTCATTGTAAAAGGAAAATGACGACTATGCTGCAGCAGACATCAACTTGAAATCACATCCTGCAACATCTTACTCTTACTTTATTTATAGTTTTAGAAACACTTTAGTTTCATTTCATATTGAATACAAAAAAAAAAAAAACTGAAGTGTTACCGCTGTGCGAGAATGAATTAAAGACACTATCGATTTCTCTATAGAAATGTAATAGGATTAAATAAACTGCCTATGTATTTATGTTTTCTTTTTGTTCTCGGTGGTGTATGAATTTGAAGGACTCCTATTATTATAGTCTATTGATTTCGTCCTTGTTATGGAGTATGGTTAAAGTTTTACTGTTTTGTGTACATTCTCCTATTTTTCTTGCTGCAGGATCGGAACAAGACTACTACATGTAGTCTATATATGTATATATGATTAAACTTGTGAACTTAATTTCAGTGGCACAAATTATACTTTAAATTTTGTTAAAGTTTTTATGTTTTTTAATGCAGGTTGTATCAATTTGGGAGTAAATTTAATAGGCGCTCCGTCGATAAGCAGACTCAGTCCAGACTCATTGTAAAAGAAAAAAATGAGGGTAACACTACTGCATGCATGAACTTGCTATCAGATTCTGCACTTGTTTACTTCTACTTCTTTACAAGTTGCATAAAAATCTCTAATTTTATTTGGTGTTAAATACACAAAAACAAACTCAAAGCTGAATAAGATCGAAATTTTTTGTTGTATGCTCTGTTCAGTTTTCCAATCTGTTTAACTTTGGCTTTGATTTAGAACAACTCATATCACTGTTTCTTTTTTATGTGTGTGGTTCTTTATTTATCTATTTATTTTAACCATGTTCTGAGACCTCCTCAGCTATAGGGCATTGTGAAACAGGCCCTTTTTTATAATTTGAGTTATTTTAGTTAAAGTGAAAATTTTCTTAAGTTTAATGGCTCTATTAGCTATCGGTTGTTTTAGTTTCATTTGATTAAAACCATTAAATTGATGGAATTCTCAATAAATTTAATAAAATTCATAATTTATTTGACCAAAATCATACAGTTGAAAAATATCAAAAGTTAAGGGTGTAAATCGACGAAAAATAATGTTGAGAGGCCCCTATATATTTTGTCCTAAACAACTCTATGCTCATTGAAAGCTTCTATTAAGTTAATTCGACTATTTTGTTTCGCTATTTTTATTTTTATTATTTTCAAAATAGGTCGAAATTAATCTAAATATATGCTCTACTATTTTCAACTAGTGTTTTTTAATGGAGCTGCTAATTTTTGTTTAAAATTATATAAATTCATAGTAAGAATAAAAGAGTGTGTGTGCATGTTTTTATTTTATTTTATTTTTTTATAAATAATGTTCCTTTCTCTCCCTTTTAGCACTGATTTGTTTGCATGACTTAAAAGAGGAGCTACTATGATGTTTCCTTTTCAAAGGAGGCATGTCAAGGTCAAGCTCACTTTAGGTGCAAGATCCTCAAGCTCACAACTACTGGGCAAAATTACCATTCTAACCCTATTCCTCTTTTCTTTTTCTTTTTTTTTTTTTCCTTCTTAAATGATGGTTTTTACAAGTGATTATATGTTGTGCAGATTCCATGGTTAAGTCCACATAATCTCTGCAGTTCTGTGAGAAGATGAGAAAACATATATTCACTCTAATTCCTTTTGACCAAATAGCGTTCGATAGCTTTTGTTATGTGATAAATATTGCGAATATATGATGTGAAATATTATGTTTATAGTCATTTTACATGCATGTAGATGGTTTATTAGGCATGTGAAAAATATAACTCAACAAATTTGTATTGGCATCAAAATTTTCCATGCTCAAGCCATGAATGAAGCAAGATAACATTCAAGATGTAGTGGCCTACTTCTTTAATATATCCTAGTTAATTTCCTAGTTGGAAACTGATTATTTCCTAGTTAATTTTTTGTTAGATTGATTTTTTCGCTTAATATGGTATCAGAGTTAGTTTTATGTCTCTCGATTGTAAAAAGATTTGATATCTAATATTTAATGGCATAAGTGTACATAACATGATTCACTTAATCTCTGTCATACACGTGAGTGAGTTTTAAACTGTTTAGAGCATTTCTCAACCGTTTTCTATCATATCGATTTTTAGTTGAATGGTATGACGTTGTCGTTGGAAACAAATACTGTATCCTTTTATGTCACACATTTGATGGAGGTGGACATCCAAGTAGAATTTTAATGTATGTTTTATGTTGTCATACTCTCCTATTTTCCTTAATGAATTGGTTAAAGAGACAAAAAAAACAAAAGGAAAAGAAAAGCTAAATACCATTTCCCACAACTAACACTCTCTCTCTCTCTCTCTCTCTCTCTCTCTCTCTCTCTCTCTCTCTCTCTCTATGGGTTTGTGAATGGAATTACAATCAGGGATCCTAGTAATAATAATTGAATTTAAGTATTTTGGGCCGGTGATTTCAGCTCAACAAGTTATTCATACTAGTGGGGTCATTATATTTGGTTTTAGAGCTGAATACTAGCTCGAAATCTATAGGAGCCACCTTTAGAGTCTCATATCGTCTGATAACTTTTATCTATATGTATGATTGGGCTAGGGTTGGACGAGAATGTCAGGGTCCAAATGGAAGGAGTATGTAATGCCTCAATAGCGCTACATCGGATGGTAAAGGGTTTGTTCGAACCAATGGTTTAAACTCAACAAGTTATTAGTACTACTGAGTCGGATCATTACACTCTATTTTATAACCAAAGAACCCTACAACCCTTAATGCATTAATCTCATTTCATATCATATTTGTTTAATTACTTCATTACTTCTTCCCTATAATTGGAGGTGCCTTAAATCCTTTGTTTGATTACTTCTTTCCTATAGTTGAAGGTGCCTTAAATCCTCTACTTGATTACTTTTTTCCTATAATTGAAGGTACCTTAAATCTTAATCCATTCCATTGCAAGAACATCTAGTTAGGACTTGCTTAAAACCCACATAATTGCTTCACTTTTCCTTGTGTCCTTTCTCTCTGTCTCTCACTATTTATTTCCCTCCTCTTCTCTTTATGAAACTTGGAACTTAAGCATTAGTTAAGCTCTATCCCCCTGTGAACTTAAACAACTAACCAACATTCTATTTAAACTTCTCTATCTCATACCATCCATCAGTAAATATATATATATCTGTTCAAATATCCTGCGAAAAGAAGCCCGCGATTCGTGACGAAGCAATGAGGCGCGATTCGGGCTGTCTCAGGTAGCAGAAGCTGAGGAAGGGGTTGTGGTCTCCTGAGGAGGATGAGAAGCTCTACAACCACATCATTAGATTTGGTGTTGGCAGTTGGAGCTCTGTAGCAAAACTAGCAGGCATTGTTCATATTATTTCTTGTTCTTTCGTGATTTATCGGCCGAATTTAATCCATATTTTACATTAAATTTTTCTCTTTTCAGGGTTGCAGAGATGTGGAAAGAGTTGCAGATTGAGGTGGATCAATTACTTGAGGCCTGATCTCAAGAGGGGAAGCTTCTCGCAGCAAGAAGAGGATCTAATTGTTAGTTTGCATGGAATCTTAGGCAACAGGTAAAATAATGTAGCTCGAAACAACTACATTTTGTCGGGATTTCGCAAAATGGGTACTGAATTTTTCTGCATTTGGGAGTTTCAGATGGTCTCAGATTGCGTCTCAACTGCCCGGAAGAACAGATAACGAGATCAAGAACTTCTGGAACTCGTGCTTGAAAAAGAAACTCGTGCAGCAGGGAGTCGATCCAGCGACCCACAAGCCACTAAATGAGACTCTAGAATCTCGAGAAGAGAAGCTCGAACTGAACAATTCGAACAATGTCGATTCTTTAGTCCACTTAGCAGCAACTGCAGTATTTGATGCCTTCCCCTTCAGCGCAACCAGCGATCGATCAGCGAGCAATTTGACCATTTACAGCCAGTTAGAAAACTCGCAGATTTGCGATTTTAATAGTGTGCTCGACATTTCAGAGAATTACGGGTATGGTAAGAGTTCAAGTGACTGTGGTAGCTGGAACTGCAATGTGGGTTCAGAGATGAACATTGCACTAAACTGGGCTGCTGATGATATCAAAAGGGAGGAGACATTTGAATACAATGTAGAGAGTGGAGAAGATTACATTGGTTATCCCATAAGTTCGCTTTCTCGAGGTCTTTCGGAGGACTGTTTTGATATGTCGCGAGGGGAATTGGCGAGTGACTTTTCTGTTTTTCTGTTTGGTCTACACTCCTTTGTAAACAGTTTCTTATTTTTCAGGAGTGTTTACAGTGGGTTTTTTTTTTTTTTTTTTTTTTTTTTTTAAGAATGTATTGAGAACTCCTCACATTTTGAAATAGTACCCTCAAATTTCATATTTTTCATTTTTTATTTGCCCCTGTTATATTTGGTTGAAATTTACCGAATATGTTAATAGGTTCTTCTACTCAAGAAAGCTACAAATTAATAAATAGTTATTCTCAACGTGATTTTGTGATTTTGTAAAGCTTTAAAATACGGAGAAAATTATTCATTCGAATTTAATCATGAAAAATATAATAAAACTCATAGGTGGATATAAAAAGGTAATATATTATTCATTTATTTTCTATTCAAAAGTCATTGAATGATTCACTATCTTATTGTGGTTAGCACTAGCATTATCTGGTGTTACAAAAGTTAAATTCTCAAATAATAATATATATGAAGGTTAATTTTTTTTAAAAAAAAATGCTAAAATGTATAGGCATGTCGTGAATATTATTTATTTATTTTTGGTAAATGAGCAAAGCTTGTCTTAGAATCCTTAAAAAAGATTGTAATCTTACTACTTCCATCATCTGACGTTCACTTTTTTCGAACTTGCCTTGTCCAATTTTTTTTCTCTTTTGAACTGGAAAAAAAAAAAAAAGAGTGAAGTATACCCTAGAACCTAGATTGGGAATTATAAAGATTTCAAATATATTTTTTTTGAAGAAAAGATAGCTTGCTACCACTTCATTCAAAATAGTTTGAACTTAGCAACAGGGAGAGACAACTGGACCTCGAGAAAAAAAAAAAAAAAAAAAAAAAACCCAACAACTAAGAGCAGGGCGTCGCCCAGAGACTACCCAACGCCCTCGCTACTTCCCATAAATGTCGCAGACTACTCCTACTATCATCAAAGACTCTCCTATTGCGCTCCAGCCAAATCGTCCACCAGATCGCAGCAATAGTTGTAATCTCCCTCCTCCCAACGGGTTCCCGACCCTTGCTACACTGTTCCTACAACTCCCGGGCCGAGCCACATACACTTAGGGGTACTTTGTTTACCAATAGCGCACCCAGCAACGCCCTAGCCCCCACACACTCAACCATTAAGTGATCAATCGTCTCGGCAGCCTCCGTACAGAAGACACACCGATCCTCCCCACTCCAGCTCCGTTTAATTAGATTGTCCACCGTAAGGATCCTACCTCTCAGTACGGTCCACAAAAAGATCTTAACTTTTAGCGGCGTTAGGGTTTTCCAAATCCGATCAAACAGGGAAACCTTAACTCCTCCATTCTGTAGGAAGGTGTACGTCGATCTAACTGAGAAATCTTCCGTGTTAGGCCACCTCCACCGGATTACTGTCACGCCCCGAGTTTAAAAATCAGGTCTGAAATTTTTTTTTTTTGAATAAATCAGAGTTTGCAAAACAGGCGTAACAGACCGCCACACATATAGGAAATCCCCTATCCCAAGGAATAGGGTCTCTACTATACATGCACGGCTAGACTAATCCAATCATCAATCAGAGAGTAATACATATCTCACTAAATCAATACTAATCATCTGAAATAGCATACTATCATCAAACTGAAATATCTAAATAAACTGGAAGCTGAATGCTATAAATAAAAGTCAGCTACAATCATCGAAGATCTCAGACATCAATATATCATCAGGGGGACAGCTCTATCGTGACAGCCTCACTGGATCGTCCCGACATCCCTCCACCCGACGGACCTGGAAAATGGTCACCCAGGGGGTGTGAGATACACTGTACATGTATCCCAGTGGGCACGACGAGCCGAGGATCAGCTAATCGTACCTACTGGGTACTAAAATCTGCGGATAGTAAGAGTCAATAGGAAAAGCTGGAAAACATAAATGTCCACTAATAATCAAGATCCACAGATATGCTAACTAGGCAGGTAATCAATCGTAAAGACTACAGATGAGAAATGCTGTAAATCAGGATATGTCAGTGATAATCAATCATAAAAGCGGTAGGTCATATATGCTGGAAATCAAAGGTATCCATAATAATCATGCATAAGGAACTGCAGGTGATCAAAGCATGTCTACCAACTCATACTAGAAATAAACTGAGCAGCAGTACAAGGTAAAAGTAATGCGTCAATAAGGAGACTACCAAACATCCAATCACAAGCCACCATATTGGTCAACAAGACCTCAGGGACATCTCGCCAAACCTGGCACCAACCTGGCTGACATACTCCGGCACCCTCGGGCACTAACCTGGGAGTCAACACTCCGGCACCCTTGGGCACTAACCTGGGAGTCACGGGTCGTACACAGACCACTTTACCGGTAAAGAACAAGCTCCACGGGGAGCGACCCCGGCCATGTTCGTGAAGTACAGCAGTGCGGGCGATCAATCATGCAAATGCTCAAGCTCACGGTCTAGTGACCGGGTAGTCGGCAACATGCCGAGATCCCAACAGGGAATCATCAGTCAACATCTATCGATCAGGATCAATCAATCATGCATATCGGGATGTAAAGCAGTATCTCAAGTGACAAGTATCAACAAGTATCATCTAATCATGCAGATCTATGTACTGAAATATAGGAGCTGATGAACAGATATATATGATGTGTCTCATGTAGATCAAGGTCTATCAGAAATAATCATCTAGCATATAGATCCAGTCAGCGGAACTAATCGTAAACAGATAATGTCAAGCACAGGTGTATATGACAAATCCAGAGGAATCAATATCTATCGGGGAGATCATGTGATATATAGATGAAGTCATCATGGGTCATATGGATCAAATCAATAGGCTAATCCAAAAACAGGTGTCCGACTGGACTAAAGCAACCAGAGGGCCAAAAAGCTGAGGCCCGGTTCGAAGATAACCCACCTCAATGTAGGCCGATCCCGGACTCCCGCTGGTCTACTGGGAGGCTGGTGCTGAACTGCTAGGCCCTGAACAGAAAACTGTGATCAGTGACTGACTCGCTCAAACCCAACCCGACTAACACTAAAACAAACTGAAAACTGTCAACTACCTTTACTGATCCCTAATCATCATATTTTAGATATTTAGGTAGACTGAGTCGTCAACTTAACAATTTAAGTGATTTATTTACCAAAATGCCCTTAGCAATCCTTTTAGAGCCCAATTTGGATTTCGGAGTTTTCCGACGATAATACCAAGACACTAGACCAACCAGGACAGTGTCGTAGGTATTCTGAGGCATCAACAATAATCCAAAATCTAAACCGGAATGCGTACTCGCGCCGAAAACCGTAAAATCGACGATTTTGCCGATTTACGAAACTTAATCCGTTTCCCGCTCAACCGAACACTTTTGGAATCCAACGAAAGATCCATAAATCATGTAAATATTAATTACAACTTTATACTTCGTTACAATTGCAGTAAGCCCCCTAGACTTTTCAAAATTGCGTAATAAACAGGTAATTTCTCACTAATTAATTTATAACTTTCAATTCAGAGCATCTTAAATCACAATATTTTACCAGTAACTATATTTCAACGTGCTGGACCTCGTGCTCATAGTCTGAACTCAGATTGGGCAACACAAATACAAATTGGCCCATAAATACTGTGCATTGAGACTCAAAGTTGTGATAACTATCAATGCATTGGTTCTTTTCCATTACTAGTGTGAGCATCATGCTCAGGGGTACTAAATAACACAGAGGCTCACCTCTGGCCCTCAACAAATACACCAAACCAGGCGTAGGGTCAACACACTCCAAGCAAGAGCTCGACTTTGATTAATTTTACACTCACGAATTCTGGGCAGCAACAAAGGTGAGCACCATTTAGAGAACATCATAAAAACTCAAGGGCTCACCTGTGGCAGGTTGTAAGCTCACTGGTTCAGTTTCTAGAGCCACCACTCCTTGCTTTTGTCTTCTTGGAGCACGAGACGGCCGAACTCACCTCCCACTCGGTCACTCTTCAAACAAAGGTGAGCATAACCTTCCTGGGACTTCCAGAGGTGGAATAAACCTCAGCCAAGCAAGCTTGATAGCCCCTGTGTACCCCCAACCCGAGGAAGAAGAAGATGAAGCTTTAGGAACCCATTAATGGCAACTTGGAAAAGAGACCGCATGGCTTGCATGCAACCGGTCTAGAAGCAAGCTTGAGGTGTAAGAACACTTACCAAGGTTGGCCGGCGCCGGAGGAAGCGACGGCCGGCGATGGGCGGCCAACACCAAGAACCCGAATTCTAGGTTTTGCTCCCCCGCGCCCCACAATGCACCAAAGTGCTTCAAACTTTTTGGAGGTCTTCTTGGGTTCCTACAGAAGAATTTGATCAAGTTTCTTCCCCCTCAGAAGCCTCAGAAACGCCGCACAAAAATCGCGGCCAAAACTAGGTTTCCGGCGACCTATCTTTAGCCCGCCGGCAACCGGAGGTCCCCAGACCTTGGGGCTCGACCTGGGACATCCTTGAGATTCCAGAAGCCGACTTCCAAGGTCGAAGTTGTTGAAAACCCAATAAAAATCGAGGCTTACCTTATCGGACCCGAAGAAGAAGAAGGAGATGGCCCGGCGGCGCGCGGTGGTTCTGGGCTTCGAGGCTCTAGGGTTTTACTCACAGATGGTTGAGGATGATCCCAGATGTGGATTGGAAAGATCCCAACCCTCCAAGTTGCTTCCTTCACAAATCCCAAGAAAACAAGGTGGGTTTTCTTGCTTTTCCGGCGAGAGGAGGTGGCGGCCGGCGGCGTGCGGCTTGGGGATCGCAGAGAAGGAAGAGAGAGAGGTGTCGTGGAGGCTGCGGTTTCCATAATAGAGCTAGGGTTCGGTTAGGGTTTCAATTAGTATAGTATAGGGTGGTTTTGCAACAAAAAGCGATCTAGCCCTTCATCTCTCTAATTTTTAGACTTAGGTCCATCCCTATACAACCCATCTTGCACAGAGAACCCTCACCAATCATTCCCTTGTTGTTTGGTACATAAAATATAAGAATTTATCGCAAAATAACACAAATTTCTGAGTATTTCACGCTTTTCGAGACGATCAAGTCGTCAAACTGAAAAACGGACTTCGCCACGATGTCCGGCTCGACGAATCCTATCAGGTAGCGCTTTTCGTTTTTCGAGAAAACGCCCAGATGAATTTTGGGTCCATAAATACTGTATCAAAATATAGTTTATCGCGCTTTTCGAGGCTCTAGAGTCGTCAAACGGGAATTCCGTCAGCGCCATTGCGTTCAGATCGTCAAAACGGATCAAATCGACTATTTGGATCACTGTGTTCGGAATTCGAACAGTGAATTAGTCCCCGTTGCATTCGATGAAGTTCCGAAATCTGGGGTTACTGTTCATCTACAGTATTTAACTTAAGTGACACTGTGCGCAGGCCACTGTTTCATTGGTCGCGACATTCGCCCGCTTCTTCACTGATTTCTGGAAGATCCGACCGTCAGATCAAAAGGTACTGAATATGAATCTCGCTCAGTTTGACGAGACGATCGTAACGGTCAACTCGGATTTCCAAGATCATGTCCGGATTGAAAAATAGCCTTTTTGCTTCGTAAATTGTGCAAATTGCACACTGGCGATTGACCAAGTAGGTCAATATAGGACTTTTGCATCCAAACTCCGGCTCAAAATTTACTGTTAATCTATTATTAAAAATAAAATATTTCGGTTTATTACATCTCTCCCACCAAAAAAAAAGTTTCGTCCCTGAAACTTAATACAACTAGGAGTCCCATAATGAGGAAAATGCTCCAATATCTCAAAGGGACCGACAAATCGAGGACTGAGCCTGTTGCGGATCCCAAAACGCTTGATTCCTGATGTACTTCCAAGATCATCATACTTTCAAATCTATTGCAATTTCCATCCGTGCATACAAGCTAATCTTTCAACATAACCGGTCGTTTATTCAAGTTCATAGGTTCACTAGATTCACTTTCTTAAGTGAAATCGTATAAGGTAGAGAATCTCTTCTTACACTTTATAATCGTTTGTGGCAAAATTTTCACCGCCAGTTGCTAGAACTATACCTCAGACTACTAAGGACACACAACTGCCGGTTAAACATCACACGATCAGTCTCTTAACATCATAAAACATGGCAACCCAAAGTCACCATTCGTAAAGCTTAAAATATCCGATCTGGACATGTTGTCCAACTTTTTGGGCTTAAACCATATATTTCTATTATCAACTCAGTAGCAAAATTTGGCGAGATCAACGTGGCTAGTGACCACAAGTTAGGACCAGTGTCCACAATAATGACAAAGATAATCCACTATGCACGCGATCTGTCTGAGACCTACCTAAGGTCTGATACGGTCTGGGATATCATCACTGAAACTATAACATCATTGTCCAAAGACAACCTTGAAAACTAAAATTTAAGTAAGCAGATAAATAGACCCAATCATGATATTTCCCTTTTCAGGGTGGGGTATTTCCTCAGCTCTTTCGACAGTACGTTGTCTGCAGCCAACGTGCTTATCAAAAGAAAAGTGAAATACCACAGATCTGTCGCCAACATCAAGTTGGGGACACGACTCCCACCGGAGTCAACAAAAGGTATAACTCATACCTCACGACACAAATCTCTATACCGATACTATAAACCTATATCAACTATCCCTACCATCTCGTGGTCATGAGTGCAACTCTGGCTACTCACAGGAATCTAGAACCATATTCCATTGTTCTCCATTACCTCGAACGCATCACCACTTGCTAACACAGCACTAGCGACACCAATCGTAGCTCAAATATCGTCAGGAACGATCATGACTCCAAACCAATTCACCCACAATTTGCGAATCAACTACAAATCGGATTCTTTTAGGATGAAAGTCAAATTCCTCAAGCTATCATCATCTCTATCAAAGTAATCGTGAATCCCAAATTATTTTACACTGATCAGGGTTGGGACACAATTCAATAAGGTCTCATATTTGCTGAGTGTCGTCAGAATCCTTCCATCCAAAGCAACACAATTGCTAACCTCAAGGCATCCCCATAGCTATAATCGGGGAATCTCCAGTAATAGCGGCCACAACATAGTTTTGATAATCACGACTGCGACCAAAGTACTATATCCAATGACGCGAGGACAACTGGAGGATTACTAACTTCTCCAAATACCTGGACTAGTGGTGGGGCCAGTGCAACAAGAGCAACAATCTGATGCTGAGCCGTCTGCTGGACTAACCCAGCGAAATGCGGTGAACTGATCCTCTGCCGCTGTCAAAAATCCGAGCCCTCAGGCTCCATTGATATATCAAACCCATGGCTCGTACCACAACCGCAGCTAACGCTGCACCCACTATGACCCCTAAGCCCAAAGCGCGTGCGAACACCGCTCGTAGTCACAACCATAAGTTAGGAAAGCGTCTCATAAGTGTGAAAATACACCTGAGCTCCTAACCGCTAGACAAATACCCCGCGCTCTCACGTTATAAGTCATCCTAGGGTTCATCCTAACCAGATCCTAATCAATTTTCCTAGGTACCGTGTACCTATTTCTCTGATACCATCTAATCTGTCACGCCCCGAGTTTAAAAATCAGGTCTGAATTTTTTTTTTTTTTGAATAAATCAGAGTTTGCAAAACAGGCGTAACAGACCGCCACACATATAGGAAATCCCCTATCCCAAGGAATAGGGTCTCTCCTATACATGCACGGCTAGACTAATCCAATCATCAATCAGAGAGTAATACATATCTCACTAAATCAATACTAATCATCTGAAATAGCATACTATCATCAAACTGAAATATCTAAATAAACTGGAAGCTGAATGCTATAAATAAAAGTCAGCTACAATCATCGAAGATCTCAGACATCAATATATCATCAGGGGGACAGCTCTATCGTGACAGCCTCACTGGATCGTCCCGACATCCCTCCACCCGACGGACCTGGAAAATGGTCACCCAGGGGGTGTGAGATACACTGTACATGTATCCCAGTGGGCACGACGAGCCGAGGATCAGCTAATCGTACCTACTGGGTACTAAAATCTGCGGATAGTAAGAGTCAATAGGAAAAGCTGGAAAACATAAATGTCCACTAATAATCAAGATCCACAGATATGCTAACTAGGCAGGTAATCAATCGTAAAGACTACAGATGAGAAATGCTGTAAATCAGGATATGTCAGTGATAATCAATCATAAAAGCGGTAGGTCATATATGCTGGAAATCAAAGGTATCCATAATAATCATGCATAAGGAACTGCAGGTGATCAAAGCATGTCTACCAACTCATACTAGAAATAAACTGAGCAGCAGTACAAGGTAAAAGTAATGCGTCAATAAGGAGACTACCAAACATCCAATCACAAGCCACCATATTGGTCAACAAGACCTCAGGGACATCTCGCCAAACCTGGCACCAACCTGGCTGACATACTCCGGCACCCTCGGGCACTAACCTGGGAGTCAACACTCCGGCACCCTTGGGCACTAACCTGGGAGTCACGGGTCGTACACAGACCACTTTACCGGTAAAGAACAAGCTCCACGGGGAGCGACCCCGGCCATGTTCGTGAAGTACAGCAGTGCGGGCGATCAATCATGCAAATGCTCAAGCTCACGGTCTAGTGACCGGGTAGTCGGCAACATGCCGAGATCCCAACAGGGAATCATCAGTCAATATCTATCGATCAGGATCAATCAATCATGCATATCGGGATGTAAAGCAGTATCTCAAGTGACAAGTATCAACAAGTATCATCTAATCATGCAGATCTATGTACTGAAATATAGGAGCTGATGAACAGATATATATGATGTGTCTCATGTAGATCAAGGTCTATCAGAAATAATCATCTAGCATATAGATCCAGTCAGCGGAACTAATCGTAAACAGATAATGTCAAGCACAGGTGTATATGACAAATCCAGAGGAATCAATATCTATCGGGGAGATCATGTGATATATAGATGAAGTCATCATGGGTCATATGGATCAAATCAATAGGCTAATCCAAAAACAGGTGTCCGACTGGACTAAAGCAACCAGAGGGCCAAAAAGCTGAGGCCCGGTTCGAAGATAACCCACCTCAATGTAGACCGATCCCGGACTCCCGCTGGTCTACTGGGAGGCTGGTGCTGAACTGCTAGGCCCTGAACAGAAAACTGTGATCAGTGACTGACTCGCTCAAACCCAACCCGACTAACACTAAAACAAACTGAAAACTGTCAACTACCTTTACTGATCCCTAATCATCATATTTTAGATATTTAGGTAGACTGAGTCGTCAACTTAACAATTTAAGTGATTTATTTACCAAAATGCCCTTAGCAATCCTTTTAGAGCCCAATTTGGATTTCGGAGTTTTCCGACGATAATACCAAGACACTAGACCAACCAGGACAGTGTCGTAGGTATTCTGAGGCATCAACAATAATCCAAAATCTAAACCGGAATGCGTACTCGCGCCGAAAACCGTAAAATCGACGATTTTGCCGATTTACGAAACTTAATCCGTTTCCCGCTCAACCGAACACTTTTGGAATCCAACGAAAGATCCATAAATCATGTAAATATTAATTACAACTTTATACTTCGTTACAATTGCAGTAAGCCCCCTAGACTTTTCAAAATTGCGTAATAAACAGGTAATTTCTCACTAATTAATTTATAACTTTCAATTCAGAGCATCTTAAATCACAATATTTTACCAGTAACTATATTTCAACGTGCTGGACCTCGTGCTCATAGTCTGAACTCAGATTGGGCAACACAAATACAAATTGGCCCATAAATACTGTGCATTGAGACTCAAAGTTGTGATAACTATCAATGCATTGGTTCTTTTCCATTACTAGTGTGAGCATCATGCTCAGGGGTACTAAATAACACAGAGGCTCACCTCTGGCCCTCAACAAATACACCAAACCAGGCGTAGGGTCAACACACTCCAAGCAAGAGCTCGACTTTGATTAATTTTACACTCACGAATTCTGGGCAGCAACAAAGGTGAGCACCATTTAGAGAACATCATAAAAACTCAAGGGCTCACCTGTGGCAGGTTGTAAGCTCACTGGTTCAGTTTCTAGAGCCACCACTCCTTGCTTTTGTCTTCTTGGAGCACGAGACGGCCGAACTCACCTCCCACTCGGTCACTCTTCAAACAAAGGTGAGCATAACCTTCCTGGAACTTCCAGAGGTGGAATAAACCTCAGCCAAGCAAGCTTGATAGCCCCTGTGTACCCCCAACCCGAGGAAGAAGAAGATGAAGCTTTAGGAACCCATTAATGGCAACTTGGAAAAGAGACCGCATGGCTTGCATGCAACCGGTCTAGAAGCAAGCTTGAGGTGTAAGAACACTTACCAAGGTTGGCCGGCGCCGGAGGAAGCGACGGCCGGCGATGGGCGGCCAACACCAAGAACCCGAATTCTAGGTTTTGCTCCCCCGCGCCCCACAATGCACCAAAGTGCTTCAAACTTTTTGGAGGTCTTCTTGGGTTCCTACAGAAGAATTTGATCAAGTTTCTTCCCCCTCATAAGCCTCAGAAACGCCGCACAAAAATCGCGGCCAAAACTAGGTTTCCGGCGACCTATCTTTAGCCCGCCGGCAACCGGAGGTCCCCAGACCTTGGGGCTCGACCTGGGACATCCTTGAGATTCCAGAAGCCGACTTCCAAGGTCGAAGTTGTTGAAAACCCAATAAAAATCGAGGCTTACCTTATCGGACCCGAAGAAGAAGAAGGAGATGGCCCGGCGGCGCGCGGTGGTTCTGGGCTTCGAGGCTCTAGGGTTTTACTCACAGATGGTTGAGGATGATCCCAGATGTGGATTGGAAAGATCCCAACCCTCCAAGTTGCTTCCTTCACAAATCCCAAGAAAACAAGGTGGGTTTTCTTGCCTTTCCGGCGAGAGGAGGTGGCGGCCGGCGGCGTGCGGCTTGGGGATCGCAGAGAAGGAAGAGAGAGAGGTGTCGTGGAGGCTGCGGTTTCCATAATAGAGCTAGGGTTCGGTTAGGGTTTCAATTAGTATAGTATAGGGTGGTTTTGCAACAAAAAGCGATCTAGCCCTTCATCTCTCTAATTTTTAGACTTAGGTCCATCCCTATACAACCCATCTTGCACAGAGAACCCTCACCAATCATTCCCTTGTTGTTTGGTACATAAAATATAAGAATTTATCGCAAAATAACACAAATTTCTGAGTATTTCACGCTTTTCGAGACGATCAAGTCGTCAAACTGAAAAACGGACTTCGCCACGATGTCCGGCTCGACGAATCCTATCAGGTAGCGCTTTTTGTTTTTCGAGAAAACGCCCAGATGAATTTTGGGTCCATAAATACTGTATCAAAATACAGTTTATCGCGCTTTTCGAGGCTCTAGAGTCGTCAAACGGGAATTCCGTCAGCGCCATTGCGTTCAGATCGTCAAAACGGATCAAATCGACTATTTGGATCACTGTGTTCGGAATTCGAACAGTGAATTAGTCCCCGTTGCATTCGATGAAGTTCCGAAATCTGGGGTTACTGTTCATCTACAGTATTTAACTTAAGTGACACTGTGCGCAGGCCACTGTTTCATTGGTCGCGACATTCGCCCGCTTCTTCACTGATTTCTGGAAGATCCGACCGTCAGATCAAAAGGTACTGAATATGAATCTCGCTCAGTTTGACGAGACGATCGTAACGGTCAACTCGGATTTCCAAGATCATGTCCGGATTGAAAAATAGCCTTTTTGTTTCGTAAATTGTGCAAATTGCACACTGGCGATTGACCAAGTAGGTCAATATAGGACTTTTGCATCCAAACTCCGGCTCAAAATTTACTGTTAATCTATTATTAAAAATAAAATATTTCGGTTTATTACAATTACATTGTTGCCGGATCCGAGAGTCTTATTCGCCAACACCCTTTTCAGCTCACTAATCCTATCGTCGCCCCTTTGGATTTGGATCGGAACCCCCCTCAAGATCAACCCCCACTTCGACCCTCTCCTCCCAAAACATTCCCCTACCTTGCAATTTTTACAGACAATGTCCTTAAAGATGGTGGGAAATTGGGAACATAGAGGTGTCATACTACCCCATTTATCCCGCCATAGCTCCACTCCTCTACCGACCCCGAGAACGTAATGTGCACCACTCTTAAACACCTCCTTAGTCCCCAAAACACTTTTCCACCACTAGGAGAACGGAGTAAAAGAAGCCCCTTCCCTAAGGGGAGTCCTCCTATTATAGTAAATCTTGCGGATGAGGGGCTCCCAGAGAAAGCACCGACCCGAAAGTAGTTTCCACCACCACTTTGTTAGTAGGGCCACGTTCATGTTTCCAAGATCCAGAACGCCCAAACCCCCCTCTTTCTTACCACGACAAACCTGTTTCCACTGAACAAGGCATTGCCCCCCCGCTACTTAAGTGCCTCCTTTCCAAAAAAAGGCTCTTCTGAGGCCTTCCATTCTGTTGATGACCCACTTGGGCGCTCGAAAGACTGACAAGAAATAAAGAGGCAGACTAGCCAAAACCGAATTTACCAGCACTAACCTGCTACCTTGCGATAACAGTTTCGCTTGCCAGCCCTGGATACACCTCTCGAACCTCCTGATAATCCCACGCAGTACCCCTTCGTAACCTTCTTATCCGATAGCGGCAATCTCAAGTATCTAATTGGGAGCTGCCCCACCCTACACCTGCTAACTCCGCTAGTCTCGCCCCCCTCTATCCCCCTCACGACCCAGTTAAAAAGATCAGATTTATTCCTATTAATCTTTAGACCCGACGCCCACTCGAATAACTGCCACAAAAAACGTAGATTGCGAACTTGCCTCTCCTTTGCCTTACAGAAGAAAATAGTATCGTCCACGTACTGAATTATAGCAGTCTGACATTCTGGCGAGGGGCCCACCCCGATGAAGAGTTTATTCAGAACCGCTCTCTCTGTCAACCTCGCAAGCCCTTCCGCCACCACCAAAAAGAGGAGCGGGGATAACAGATCCCCCTGTCTCAGACCTCTGTTAGGCTTAATCCATTTTGTGGGGATTCCATTAACCAACACAGCTACCTTAGAGTTAGTTATACATTGCCCGATCCAGCCACACCATTTTTGGTCGGCCCCCAACCACCCCATCACCTTGAAAAGAAAGCCCCAATTCACTGTATCATACGCTTTTTCGAAATCCACCTTAATCCCACACTCTCAACACCAACTTTGGCCCCTCAATTTATGATTTCGTTCACCGTAGCAAAGGAGTCCAAAATCGTTCGCCCTTTCAGAAATGCTGCCTGTGACGAAGAAATAACATCGTCTAACACCCTTTCAAATCTGTTCGCCAAGACTTTGGAAATAATCTTGTCACGCCCCGGGGGTTTTTCGGTTATGCGAAAAATGTGAAATATTAAATTTTTTCTTTATAGTGTCCTCCAATGCGCGCCAGACCTGCCACACGTGCAAATTCCTCGACCCCGAGGGCGGAGTCTCCTTTTCACGTGCACGGCAGTTTCAACTTAGATAGGCATACCAACCCGCATGTAATCTCGTTCACACTTTAACCACAATCATCGTACACAACAGTAAGAGAGAGTACCATAACTACTTAACACGGCCGTCGATATTTAAAAAGGATAAATCCATGGGTTTTCAAATCGGTGCCTACCGACACTCGGTTGTTTTAAAAGCCATTTTCGCAAACATTTTTTCTGGTTTTAAAATAGGCCGAATAACTACAGAGTATGAAAGCTCAGTAATTTGAACATCCACACCACAGCACAGTCAAACCCACTCACACAGTACGAAAAACTACGAAGATAATCATGAATAAAACCTAGCAATGTCACTCATAGAAATGCCAAACAAACGACACATCCTCGTAAAACCGTCCTCACATCCGTCCCGTGCCCGCGCCCGACCAAAACCTGTCACGAAGTGGGGAGTCAGTGACACAACCAGGAAGCAACATAAACATAGGGTGGAAAAATATGCGATAACTGCGAAACTAAAAATTTATGCAAACCGAGCCGCCCGATTGTCCATGCTTCCCCCCCCTCCCAAGAAAATCACGGTACCCTGTAACGATCCAAAGGGTGCCCCTGCCCCTGTAATAATCGAACATGCGGATCTGCCCCTGTAATAGTCAAACATGTGCACCTGCCCCTGTAATAATCAAACCTGTGTACCTGCCCCTGTAACAATCAAATATGTGCACTTGCCTCTCCTTGTTGCTTATAACCCCTCCCCTGCGCTCGTGCGGCCCCTGAGCAGCCGTGAAGGGTCCCCCATCATCACTAGTCGTGGGGTACACAGGCCAACGTGCCATCTTTCCGAAAAAATACACCAGTGCGGTAGCCAAACCGCCGGTGTGCGTGCAAGCAACCCTAGGCTCAAATTCCAAGGTTGGAGTGTGTGTCAATAAGTCCTGCGACCCTCAGTCACCTCAGATGAAAGTATTAGTGATGTATATGCGAAGTAGGGGTTAGGTGAGATCACAATATCTGTATTATTGTATTCATGCATAAACGTAATTTTACTACATTTCAAAATGTTAGAATTTGTATTAGGAGGGCACCCACCTGAACAGCGTTTGGTCGGAACACCTGAAGTTGACTCACGGCCCCCGAACGACACACCGACCTACGGAGTCCCTAGATAAAACAACAGTTAAGACCAGAGATTGTTTGCGAAGACTCGACGCTCGAACGACTTAAAAAAGAGATAAGTGAAGCCGGGAAACGAACGTTTGTGGCGGAAGACAAGGAAGACTAGCGGCGGGGGCACGACTGGGCCGCGGCAGCAGCAGCAGCGGGATGGCGGCGCGGCCACAACGCAGGCAGCGGAACGTCCCGCGCGAGCGGCAGCGCGGCGGCAGAGCACCCCACGCGGGCGCGAGCTCGCGCGGCTGCGATGCGCGGCGGTGGCAGAGGAGCCCCGCGCGGGCGCAGCGGCAGAGCCCTGCGCGGGCAAGACCCCGCGCAGTAGCGGCAGCGGAGCCCCACGCGGGCGTGTGCCCGCACGGGCGCAGCGGCAGAGCCCGCGCGGGCGCAGTGGCGCGGCGGCAGAGCCCTGTGCGGGAAAGGCCCCGCGCGGCGGCGGCGGCAGCGGAGCGCCGCGCGGCGTGTGCCCGCACGGGTGCAGTGGCGCGGCGGAAGAGCCCCACTTGGGCGCAGCGGTGCGGCGGCAGAGTCCCGCGCGACGGCGGCAGTGGAGCCCCGCGCGGGCGCAGCGGCGCGGCGGCAGATCGCCCCGCGCGGGCAAGGCCCTGCGTGGTGGCGACGTGCGGCGGCGGTAGTGGAGCCCCGCGCGGCGGCGCGGCAGCAGCGCGATGGCGGCGTGGCCACAGCGTAGGCAACGGAATGCCCCGCGCGGGCGCTAGCCCGCGCAGGCGGCGGCGCTGCGACAGCGGCGGCGGCTAGGGCGTCCGACCTTCAAAACCTCAAAGGAAAACGGCAAACCCTAGGCAAGGAAGCCCAAGAAACACACAATGCTCACCTTGCGGCAACGGTGAAGATGATACAATCGTTCCTTGCGAGAGGGGGGTTTCCGGGTCCGTTCCCCGTTCCGTTCTCGGCCTCCACTGCGCTGGTCCCAAAGAAGACGAGATCCCTCTTTCTTTCCCTCACACAGGGCGGCTAGGGTTTCTTAAGGCGTGGCGGCTAGGTTAGGCGTGTACCTTTCTTGGTGAGTCAGTCAGTTGATAAGTATGTCTATATATATATATAGATATATATATATATATATATATATATATATATATATATATATATATCTGTAAAATATCCCCCCAAAACCTAGATCCTCGTACGTATAGCTATAATTAGGATTAAGAGGCTAATTAGGCTAATTTTATTTTCACTTTTGTACAACTAAAAATCCCTAATCCGATCCAAAAGAAACCCACGCCGTTACCTTGAAAAGCGTGCAAATCACGCGGCACGAATTCCGATGCCTGCTACAGTTACCGCAAACTTTAAAATTCAATTCCGGGAGATCCGGGAGTCGGATTTCAAATCCAATCGCACCACTATCCAACGTTTCATGAGCTCTATCACAGAAAAATAAGAACAAATGCTAACACACTTCCCACTGAATATCATAATGCGGAACGCTACTATAGCTAAACCTATCCCGACAAGGTTTACCGACGAAGTCTAAAAAGTTAGGATACTACATCACACACCCCTTAAAAGATGTTTCGTCATCAAAACTTAACACTAACCCTTGCTAACCCAAAACAAGGACAAACCTCCCCGTCCCACTATAAAAGGGCAAGGGCGAAGAGGTGCGCAGTTGGCAAGGGTGGGACGCTCTGATGGCAGACGAAAAACTATCATGAGGTGAAGAGAGGGAAAGGGAAGGAGGAAAAATAAGACACAAGAAAAGAAACGGACCATCAAAGGGGTATTACCTGGTGCTACCCTCCTCGGGATAGCGCATCTTCTGCCAAGCCGTCGCGGGGGCCTCTACCGCAGCCCGTGGGCCAATGGCGCATAGCGTAGCGTCTTTTGGCCCCGGAGCCACCGTGGTCATCTTCGGGCTAGTCGACGGATCGGGACATCAGCGGGAGGGTTCCGGCGTCGTCCAAGTCACCTCCTAGTGGGTCTTCTTCCCTGGATGGGTCCTCTTCGGACGGGTTCTCCTCCGCAGGGTTTTCTTCCGACGGGTCATCAGCTGACGGGCCGCCGGTCGGAGTCTTCTGCGGGACGGTGACGGCACTCTTCTCCCTTCGTCGTATCGCCGGAGGAGCTTTTGTCATCTTCGTAGGACAGAAGGGGCGAAGATGTCCCGGCTTGCCGCATCTGTAGCAGTGGTCCTACCTCCAGACGCACTTGGTCACCTCGTGTGCTCCCCCGCAGATTATGCAAGGTCTTCCTCCCGGTCCCTGTCTTTTTGCTGGCGTGCCCCTGTTCTCCTGCTTCTTCTTTAAGCGTCTGGCTGGTGGGTCGTCCCTGGCAGCGTTTTTTCTCGGGGTGCGGAGGGGGCCACTTCTGGCCCCGGTTGGGTCCACCGTCCTCCTATCGGTGTGCTTCCGGTTCCTTGTTGCGTTTTTGGATACTTGGGTGGTCGGCTCCCGATCCCCCTACTGGTCGGGCGCATTGGCCAATTCCCGCTCTACCGAAGTGGCCCTGTCGACTACTTCTCGGGAGGCGGGTAACTCATGTCGTTGGTAATCCATGACTTTTGTGAGCGTTGGCAGTTGCCCGGCCGCGTCGTGCAACTGTTGTCAAAGTAGCCGGTCCTCCGCAGCTGTCAAAGCCATCACTTCCATTCCCGCACTGTTGATTGAAGACCAAGTCCAGGCCGTAATCCGTGTACACAAAGAAAACAAGTCAATCCTAGACTTAACTGGACTAGCACCAAGACCTACGACCGACCGAAAACACTATCATCCCGTCCCCGAAACACTCGCGCTCTACGCACCTATTGCTCGATTATCTCATCGATTAGCTGCCAGTGGTATGGTGCTCTGTGGATGTTGGATGCCGACCACTGTGGTTAAAGTGAGTTTTTCTCTGAAGCCATATAATCTGTCACGTCCCAGGGGTTTTTCGGTTAAGCAAAAAATGTGAAATATTAAATTTTTTCTTTACAGTGTCCCCCAATGCGCGCCAGACCCGCCACACGTGCAAATTCCTCGACCCCGAGGGCGGAGTCTCCTTTGTACGCGCACGGCGGTTTCAACTTAGATAGGCATACCAACCCGCATGTAATCTCGTTCACACTTTAACCACAATCATCGTACACAACAGTAAGAGAGAGTACCATAACTACTTAACACGGCCGTTGATATTTAGAAAATTAAATCCATGAGTTTTCAAATCAGTGCCTACACGACACTCGTTGTTTTAAAAGCCGTTTTCGCAAACATTTTTTCTGGTTTGAAAATAGGTCGAATAACTATAGAGAATGAAAGCAAACAGGGTCACCACAATAATTTGAACATCCACACCATAGCACAGTCAAACCCACTTACACAGCACGAAAAACTAAGAAGGTAATCATGAATAAAACCTAGCAATGTCACTCATAGAAATGCCAAACAAACGACACATCCTCGTAAACCGTCCTCACATCCGTCTCGTGCCCATGCCCGACCAAACCTGTCACGAAGTGGGGAGTCAGTGACACAACCAGGAAGCAACATAAACATAGGGTGGAAAAATATGCAATAACTGGGAAACTAAAAATTTATGCAAACCGAGCCGCCCGCGTGTCCATGTATCCCCCCCTCCCAAGGAAACCACGGTACCCTGTAACGATCCAAAGGGTGCCCCTGCCCCTGTAATAATCGAACCTGCGGATCTGCCCCTAAAATAGTCAAACATGTGCACCTGCCCCTGTAATAATCAAACCTGTGTACCTGCCCCTGTAACAATCAAATATGTGCACTTGCCTCTCCTTGTTGCGTATAACCCCTCCCCGGCACTCGTGCGGCCCCTGAGCAGCTGTGAGGGGTCCCCATCATCACTCGTCGTGGGGTACACGGGCCAACGTGCCATCTTTCCGGAAAAATACACCAGTGCGGTGGCCAAACTGCCGGTGTGCGTGCAAGCAACCCTAGGCTCAAATTCCAAGGTTGGAGTGTGTGTCAATAAGTCCTGCGACCCTCGGTCGCCTCAAATGAAAGTATTAGCGATCTATATGCGAAGTAGGGGTTAGGTGAGATCACAATATTTGTATTATTGTATTCATGCATAAACGTAATTTTACTACATTTCAAAATGTTAGAATTTGTATTAGGAGGCCACCCACCTGAACGGCGTTTGGTCGGAACACCTGAAGTTGACTCACGGCCCCTGAACGACCGCCTGACCTACGGAGTCCCTAGATAAAACAACAGTTAAGACCAGAGATTGTTTGCAAAGACTCGACGCTCGAACGACTTAAAAAAAGATAAGTGAAGCCGGGACACGAACGTTTGCGGCGGAAGACAAGGAAGACTAGCGGCAGCGGCACGACTGGGCCGCGACAATAGAAGCAGCGGGATGGTGGCGCGGCCACAGCGCAGGCAGCGGAACGCCCCGCACGGGCGACATCGCGGCGGCAGAGCACCCTGCACAGGCGCGAGCCCGCTCGGCGGCGATGCGGGGCGGCGGCGACACGCGGAGCCCCGCGCGGGCGCAGCAGCAGAGCCCGGCGCGGGCAAGGCCCCACGCGGTGGCGGCAGCGGAGCCCCGCGCGGGCGTGTGCCCGCACGGGCGCAGCGGCAGAGCCCCGCGCTGGCAAGGCCCCACGCCGCGACGGCAGCGGAGCCCCGCGCGGGCGTGTCCCCGCATGGGCGCAGCGGTAGAGCCCCGCGCGGGTAAGGCCCCGCGCGGCGGCGGCAGCGGAGCCCCGCGCAGGCGTGTGCCCGCACTGGCGTAGCGGCGGGGCGGCAGAGCTCCGCGCGGGCCAGGCCCCGCGAGGCGGCGACAGCGGAGCCCCGCGCGGGCGCGTGCCAGCACGGGCGCAGCAGCAGATCGCCCCGCTCGGGCAAGGCCCCGCGCGGCGGCGACGCGCGGCGGCGGCAGCGGAGCCCCGTGCGGGCTCGTGCCCGTGCGGCGGCGCGGCGGCAACGCGATGGTGGCGCGGCCACAGCGCAGGCAGCGGAATGCCCCGCGTGGGCGCGTGCCCGCGCGGGCGGCAGCGCGGCGGCAGAGCACCCCGCGCAAGCGCGAGCCCACGCGGGCGGCGGCGCTGTGACAGCGGCGGTGGCTAGGGCGTCCGACCCTCAAAACCTCAAAGGAAAACGGCAAACCCTAGGCAATGAAGCCCAAGAAACACACAATGCTCACCTTGCGGTAACGGTGAAGATGATCCGATCGTTCCTCGCGGGAGGGGGGTTCCGGGTCCGTTCCCCATTCCGTTCTCAGCCTCCGCTGCGTTGGTCCCAAAGAAGACGAGATCCCTCTTTCTTTCCCTCACACAGGGCGGCTAGGGTTTCTTAAGGCGTGGCGGCTAGGTTAGGCGTGTACCTTTCTTAGGGAGTCAGCCGGTTGGTAAGTATATATATATATATATATATAATATCCCCCCCAAAACCTAGATCCTCGTGCGTATAGCTAAAATTAGGATTAAGAGGCTAATTAGGCTAATTTTATTTTCACTCTCGTACAATTAAAAATCCCTAATCCGATCCAAAAGAAACCCACCCCTTTACCTTGAAAAGCGTGCAATTCACGCAGCACGGATTCTGATGCCTGCTACAGTTACCGCAAACTTTAAAATTCAATTTCGGGAGATCCGGGAGTCGGATTTCAAATCCGATCGCACCAGTGTCCAACGTTTCACGTGCTCTATCACCGAAAAATAAGAACGAACGGTAACACACTACCCACTGAATATCATAATACGAAACGCTACTATAGCTAAACCTATCCCGACAAGGTTTACCGAGGAAGTCTGAAAAGTTAGGGTACTACAAATCTTCTGAACACCATTAAGCAGACTAATCGGCCTAAATTCCCCGGCTGCTTTGGCCCCTTCTTTCTTAGGAATTAAACAAATATACGTGTAATCAATCGGCCTCGTTTTCCGTCAAACAAGTCTGAGAAGATATTATGAATATCATCTTGGATAATAGTCCAGAATTTATGATAGAACCTTAGCCCAAACCCGTCCGGCCCTGGTGCTTTATCCCCCCCTAATTGAAACACCGCAATTTTGACCTCCTCCCTGCTAAAGGGAACAATAAGTTGCTCCGAACGAAGAAACGGTCGGCTACCAAACAAGTTACTCCAATCCCCCACCGATTTGCTGCTAGTCCTGTCTGGCGCGAACACCACCTTGAACTTGGTAAAAAAGTACTCTCTTTTCTCGTTCTCTCTACGCGAATTGAACCCGTCGTCCTCTACCGCTTCGATAAAATTACCCCGCCTGCGACCATTAGCAATAGCGTGGAAGTATTTAGTGTTACCGTCCCTTTCTTTAAGCCAGTGTTGCTTAGCTCTTGACTTCCAGAGCACTTCCTCCTCCGCTACCACATCCTGCAACTGCATCTTAAGCAGACTACGCTTCTCCCGCTGAACACCCGAAAGACACCTCACCTCCTCCTCTAAGTCCAGTGCCTTGATCTCATTTGAAAGAACGCTTTTATACTTGAAAATACTATGAAATTTTGTGGAACTCCACTCCTTAAATCTCTTTCTGCTTGAGTTTAGCAGTAAAAGTAAGGATGCTCGATCGTTGCTCAGGTACCTCTGTCACGCCCCAGGGTCGAAACTGCAACCCTGGCTCGCCAATAGATCCGCCATCTGCACGAAAACCCCCGCACAGACAAAGTGTCTATCCTACAAGTCAGATCTAGCTAGACATGTATCAGAGCTGAAATAAAACTAATAGCTACAGAAATCATACACTGAACATCTGAATAAAATGAATCCTCAATTAATACATAAATCCTCACACATATAGTCACTCACCCTATGTAAATAAATACAAATCTCTTAGATTGTCCAGTACAAAAGTGGAATCAGAAAAATACAGGGTACATCTATCTCTGACTCTCAATGCTGGTAAGGAACTACTCGGCCACGTCCTCACCTCCATCAGCTGTCTCTGCGCGAACTAAGTCGGAACAGCAACCTCTGGAAACCTGTCACCGCAGCGGGTGTGAGAACTACTGCAGAAGGTAGTTCCCAGTGGGTACCGTCACCAATATCCACAGTATGCCCACTAAGTCTACTAGAGGCAAAACAGATAGGTATGCAGATAGATAATAAGAAAGCTGAAAAAGAACTACAGCTAATATATCCCAACATCATGCTCGCAAGAAAGCTCTACTAAGGACATACAATGCATACCCTCACTACTACTACTATGCCTCAAGTATCATGCTCAAAGGAAAACTCAACTAAGAACATGCTATGCATTCACTCACTCATGAGGTGCTCACAATAACTCAAATCTCAATGACTGCCACATCGGGTCCAGTCAAGTCTGCGCCTCTCATAGGGCATCAACTAGGAACGCACCTGCCTACTACCACGCATCCACAAGAGGACGGGAATTACGTAGGGCGTCCTTGTCACGCCCCGGGGTCTAAACAGCGCCCCGGGCTCGCCAACAGATCCGCCGCCCCTACGGGAAGCCCCGTAGAGACGTAGCGACAACCTGCAAAGAAACATCTATACTAGCAGATATCAGAGCTGAAAAAGTTAAAGCTACAATATAAACATAAAGTACAACTATCTCTCAGAAAAAGTACAAACCATCCTCACCACAAAAGTACAAGAGTCACTCAGATAACAGGAAATAAAAAGTACAACTCGATACCTCACTACAAAAGTCTCTCGACAGAACACAACCAAAATATCACAGGGGTACATCTACTCACACGCACAGAAGATGATGGGAAGGGATCTATCTCGCGACTCCCTTACCTCGGTCTGAAGGGGCTGGATCAGCAACAGGAGCAGCAGGAACCGGAGCAGAAGTCCCTGGGGAAAAGAACCACGACAGGTGTGAGAACTACATCCCACAGTAGTTCTCAGTGGGTGCCGCCAACAAGCCCGACGGTCTGCCCACCAAGTCTACTAGAGGCATAAAGTAACATATGCAGTGCTGTAATGAAAAGCTGGAAAGGTAAAGTCTACAGCTACTATGCCTCTATCTAGATGCTCAAGGAGTGGAACAGAAGGGACAGTATGCCACAACTAACTCTCACTGGGATCACCCAATCCAAACTGACTGCCTCATCGGGTCCAATCAAACCTGCGCCTACCTACTGCCGTAGGTATGCCCGTAGCTGCCAAAACTGGCTCAGCTAGAGGGACACAAGCATCGACAAGTCGCGATAGAGAGCTCAAACTCACGCCGGTACTCCAACCCGGTCTCTAGCTCAATCTCAACGCCGGTACTACAACCCGGTCTCGCCTACTCCGGAGTGGCACTCGAGGGGAGCGACCCACACGAGTAAAATATCCGCGCATCTCTGTCGAACACAAATGTGGCTCATGCAGGCTATGATCCAAATCCTCGATCAACAAGATCGGCTATAACCAACAATCACTGTCTCACTCACTGACTAGAATCCACACAACTGAGACTCACTGTCACTCTGACAGCTCCCAAGAAACCCAGATCTACCATCACTATCACTCTCCCAAAGAAAGCTGATCTACAGACTGCTATCAACTCCACTCGGTCCCCAGACACGAGTGCAAATGCATCCCACAACCACCCGATCTCCCAGCCCGCAACCCGGGCGAGAAAAGCTAAGTCCAGAAATGATAAGTATAATAAGTGATGTGGGAATGTCTAGAGCAATAAAGAAACCTAGCCCAAGTTGCAGTTTTCTACAGTCTGGCCGAACATGATACATATGACAGGGGTGCTAGGTCAAGTTCCAAGTTTTAAATAATTAACATGTTGTAGGAATCACAATAAGATCACAAGATTCAATAACTGATATACAGGAGTACTAACATACAGTTTACACATGCTAATAAGTCCAATTTCTAACATGCATGATCCTACCAATATAGAATTAGCACGCAGTCCATAGATTTTGAAAGCAAGGTCACCCACCTGAGCGCGCTAACTGTCCGGGCTCGTACAGCTGAGAAAACCCAGATACAGCTATATCAATATATCCACCAAGCCAACAGTACCAAAACAGTGCTTAATATATCCTGGGTACAAAATACATCCCAAAAGTTACACTTAATTCCACAAAATTCCAAACATACAAAATCTGCGATGAACAGTCCCCTTTCTACGAAATTTTCACCTGCTGAAAGTGCCCAGAAAATTCCAATAAAAATATCATAGCGATCCTCGCGTCGATACCTTCGAAACGGATACCTTCACGTCCAAAACCGAGTTCGGTAGGTCAAGATATAAATTCGGCAAGGTGGTGTACTCAAATAATTCCTGCATCAAAAACTGTAGCACTGTACACAGAGAAACAGGGATTTTCACCTCTGATAAAATCTCGGAAAAATCCAAGAAAAATACGAGCGCGTTCCTTGTGATCTGTAGATGAAAAAGTTGTACAAGTACATTTTCATCTGACGCTCGTGCGCGAAGATATCGCCAAAACACTCCAATGCTGTCCCATAATCCACACAGAAAAAAGGTCAAGAAAGAACCTCGGGATCCGTGCCACAGACTCAAAAACGAAATGCACGATCAATACGAAAGATGAAGGCCTACCTCTTAGGAGTGTGTCGGCGCAAGAATCACCAAAAACAAGTGTCGGGGCAGCCCAGGGAAGCTCTCACACTGCACTGCGACGAAGAAGAACACCGAGAATGAAACGTCGCTCCGCGCCGTAAAATCGGGAACCTCGGGATCCGTGCTCCTAAAAATCACCAAACTCTGCAGGTTGATCAAGCTCTCGAAGATGAACAATTCACTAGAAGGGACCTCGGGCAGATGGAGCTTGGAATGGGAGGAAAAACCCGAAGAATGCAGCTCGGGTTGCCTTTTATAGGCAGTGGGGAACAAATCCGGAAATACCGGATTTGTCCCCACTTTCAGGTGCCCGGTCCGGCCCGAATGGAATTCGGGCGCGCACAGTGCGGCCCGGCCCGCCAAGATTCGGGCGCGCACAGTGCGGCCCGGCCCATCCCGCTCGCACACGGGATCCATCCGACCCGCTCGCCGCCGTCCGACCCGTCTCGGGAGCTGCCACGCGTCCACCGAACAGGCGGCAACCGTGCAAGCCCCCGCGGGAAGCGCCACGCGTCCTGACCCAAGTCAGCGCGGTGGGTGGCGCCCGCGAATCAGCGGGCGCCACGTGGCGCACCCAACTGCCCCGCCTGCCCCCCCTGCGGTACGGCACCTGCCCCGACGCCTGCTCCCGCGCGCTGCGTGGACCGCGCGCCCGTGGACCCACCAATCCGGGGCTGCCACGTGGCGCGCCCCGGTCCACGAATCCCCCGCGTGCTCCCGTGGACCGAGCGCGCGTGGGCCGCCCAATCCGGCGCTGCCACGTGGATTCCCGCCGGTCCACGCCTCCAGCCGTGCACCCCGGACCTCTCCAAGTCGTTCCGTGGACCGGGCCGCGTGCACCGCCCAATCAGCGGCTGCCACGTGGCACCCCCACCGGTCCACGGCTCCCCCATGCACCAAAAATCCAGTAAAACTTTCGGGAGCCCGTTTTTGGGCATCCGGACTCAGAATCAAACAAGCAAATAGCCGTTTTCAAGCATTTTTCCGTGCTGAATCCATTTCCAAGCTCCGTTTGGCCTAATTCTTTTCAAAAATTTCGGCAAATCCAGTCGAAAGCCAACACAGCAAGTGATATCACACAGGGTCCATATGTGGCATCCCATTGATGCACCATGGGCGAGATACACCAACACTAGGTGTTCTAACAGTGGATTCATCGGAAGAACGCTGCATGGGGACCAGGGCCACTACAGTCCTAGCGATCTATCACAGTACCACGCAATCACTGCCTCAACAGGCACATAACCATCGCATCCGGAGCGGCAACTCTAGGGGAGCGACCCCACCAAGGAAACAAGCGTGTCTCACATCTGTCTCATCTGTCTCAATAAGCGGCACATGCAGGCTATGATCCACGATCAAGCAGATCGGAAACTCAACTACTCAAATGACAGTAACTCAGTCGGAGAACCATCCATAACTCGATCAAGAAATGCCCAATAACCAATAGCTAAAGTCGGAGAAACCCTCCACGACTAAATCTGATAATGCACAACCCATGGCCAAGTCGGGAACCCTTCACGACTTGATCAAGAAATGCCCAATAACCAATAGCTAAAGTCGGAGAAACCCTCCACGACTAAATCTGATAATGCACAACCCATGGCCAAGTCGGGAACCCTCCACGACTCGATCTGCCAAAGCCCAAAGCTCTCATAGCTAGGTCGGAGAACCATCTCCACGACGCAATCTAAAATGCATGACCCATGATCTAGAAATAACTCATCAATCACGACAAGGGAGATAAATCCTCAATCTCTCACCCTGGAGGCACGACAATCTGCCCCTAAAGTGGAATAATGCTCAAACCCTCTCGTGACACTAGAAGCTCACCCCACAGAGCTCTAAAAATCCACTCGGCCACCAGGCACGAGTACACATCCATCCTGAACCTACTCAACCCCTCTGGGCGATTTCAATATTTTAAAACTATTTTCAAAGCTCAGTTTTTCACTAAAACAGGCTCGACGATTTTTAAAACGGTTCAGATGCAATTCTAATGCCAACTAACCATGAAATCTAATGTCAAATCATTCTAGGTCATGCTAAAAATATCTGGGGCTCATGATGGTCTTTCTATATTTTTCTAGTCAACTATCAGATTTATCAACTATAATAACAGCTAAACTATACATGCTCAACATGCATACAGAAGTATTAGAGGGCATTCCATAAAGTTTGGAAGAATTTCCAACCCACTTGGATCGCTTTCCACAGGCAACGCTAAAGTCGATGAAGCGTCGGACTTGCATACAGTCAAAATCCGCCGAAAACTGCACCTCGGCGCTCGGTCGCGCGCACCTCTGCCGGGCGTCCAGAAAAATCCCCGAAGGCTCACAGCGCACTCCCATGGCCTCTAGGACGCTCCAACATCGCTCGATCAACTCCGCGGTCAACACAAAAATCCAAGCTGCCGGCCTACCTGCGCACACTGCCCGTGCTCCGCCACGGCTCCGCACAGTGCGCAGGGCCCTCGCGAGCGCTCCTCACAACACGGGCAGCCCTCTGCTGCACCCTCATCACAGGGAAGAGAAAAAGATGGACAAAAATCCATTCCAAGTTCTAAGATCCAAAAAGCTGAGAAAAATCTAGAAACTCAGAAAAAACATCGTACTCACCTTCGTACGGTGTCCACGTGCGCGCGAGCTCCAACCGGGCTTCCTCAACAGGACACGCTCACTCCCGTGCTCACGATCAGCGTCCAAAGCCTCGGCGCGAAGAAAAACCCATCACAACTTGCAGCCATCTCCCTCTCTCAAAATTGCTTACTCTCTTTCTCTCCTTCTTCCTCTCAATTCCTTCTCTCTTTCTTTTCTTTTCTCTGATTCCTGCTGAGAAGAGAGGAGGAGAAGGAGTCCTTATATAGAGAAGAGAGGGGTCAACATAGTCAACAGGGTGGTTGGGGAAGTGAAATGACCAAACTGCCCTCACTAAAATCACCAAAACTGCATTCTGCAGGCTGCGGTACCGGTACCCTCCTTGCAGTACCGGTACCCAGGTCCCAGTTCCGGAATCCCCTCAATAGTTCCGAAACTCCAAGCCAAAAACCGCAAGAAGCCTCCCTGGGCACCGGTACTCCTCCCCGAGTTTCGGTACCCCACTTGCTGTTCCGGTACCCCAACTCGGGTACCGGAACACAATGCCCAAAATGCCAAACCGAAAATCTGAAGCTTCAAAAATGCCGCGGCCGACTCACTTTTCTCCCCGGGGGCCTCTGCATCGATCCGAAACGACCCGAACTCAAGCGTAATCATATTCTGAACCTGCTGCGGGCGTTTTCACCGCACCATGCTACCTTGCGAAGTCGGTGCGCTACTCGAAGCCCCGGTACTCTACAACCTCCGCCCACCACATGGTCATTCTGCCAAATAAGTCCTCACGCAATAGCCACACATCCTCAAATCTAAATCTACGTGGTGGGAGTTTCACACCATTTGAAAGAAGGATTGGAGTATGATTAGAGGTCACCCGGGGGAGTGCAACCACCTTTGTAAGAGGGAATGCTTGATCCCACTCAGTAGACACAAGAAATCGATCCAACTTAGCCAGCGTCGGAACCTCCTGCATGTTTGACCATGTAAAACTCTGATTCCCCAACGGCAAATCAATCGGCTCCAGCTTGTTTAAAAGGTCCGTAAACATAGCCATAAGTTTACCGCTCCAACTCCTTCCCATTCTTTCCTATTGACTCTTGGTGAAATTAAAGTCCCAGCACATAATCCACAACCCTCTGCACACTCCTTTAAGCTCGGCCAGCTCACGACTAAATTCAACCTTGCTTTCCCACGCTGGGGGTCTGTAAATGTTTGTTAGGTAGAAACTAGTCCCGCAAGCGTTACGCTTCAACCTGACGATGATAGAAAACCGTCTAACAAGAACCTCAGAGCACGTAAAATCCCTAGAACCCCAACAGGTTACGATACCTCCCGAAGCTCCCGATGCCTTAACGAAGTGGCACTTATCCACGTGCGGTCCAGCAAAAGAGCGAAGAAAAGAATGGGAAATAGACTCCACTTTAGTCTCTTTCAAACAAAACACAGTATTTTTTGAAGTAGACAGACTGAATTTAACAAGCCCCCTCTTACCTGAGTCATTCAGATCCCGTACATTCCAACTGCAGATATTAAACATAGGAAAAGAAACATCGAACATCCCCAGACCCAGCCCCCCCCCTAAGCAATACCAAGAAAATCACTAAAGCCTTGTACCTCCTGCAAGTTCAACACCACGCCACACAAAGCACTCTTGTCTCTAATCCTGTTGCTCTGCGAGGCTGCAGCTTCACGGCAAGCTCCTATCGCCCCCTCGACCTGCGCCCTCTTCGAACGCTTCATGTTACCCTCCACGACCAACCCCTCTCTTAGTAAGGTTTTACGCGTGACCGCCTTGCCCAACGGATGCTCCGTAACACCGCTCCTTGCCAAACGTAAACTCCTACGACACCCGTCCGTCCCTGCCCAGTTGGGGACAGCCACCACGACCCCCCCTGCCGATACGTCCAACCCCCCGACCACCAACCCCAAAGAGACTGTGCTGGAAGCTGCACGTACCACCCACCCCCTATCGAGCCCATCGTCAACGCCATAGCCCCGCCCCACAATCCGCCACTGACTCAGGAATGACCGAGGCCTCGAATCGCTCCCCGCCAAACGGAGCCCGGACCGACTGATCGCCGTCGTGACATCCTCCCAGACCCCCACACCCGAGCGCGCACGCACCAGCACCCGGAGCAAAGGCTCCAAAGCCAGGTGTGCCCCACCAGAGGCCAATGCGGCGCGAAGTAGATAGCAGCAATCCAATTCCGGTCTGGGCCAAAACACCAAAGAAGCCATCAGGCCCAAGTTGGACCAACGGCCCAGGATCCACCTGCCTCCCCCTACTACCCACCCCCAACGCTGTAAGACTTGTGAAAATTAAATTCAAAAAGAGAAATGCAAAAGAAACCTAAGTCGAGACACGGTAACCCCGACTTAAAGATCCGAGTTTGATCTCGATAAATCTGAAATCACCAGTGCGACCGTCTCGTCGAATTGATTAAAAATAGTGTAAACCGATTTTCGATCTGACGGTCGGATCGTCTCGAAATCAACGAAGAGAGAAGTGGGGTCCACAACTTAAGTTGTGAAAAGTAACCCTGATTTAAATCCCCCGCCGGCCAACGTCGGCCGATCGACCATCTGGAGTCCGAATCGGACGGTCCAGATACTCGATCTAAATGGCATCATCGTTCTGAGCGCAGTGGCGCTAACTAAATTTGCATTTGACGAGCCTAAAGCATCGTAAAGCGTGCCGAACTGTATAATTTATCGAATGAGATGGATTTCAAAATTATTGAAGCTCAAATTCAGCGAAGCAAAATTGCTAGTCGATAGATTTCGTCGAGCTGGACATCGTGGTGGTGTCCGTTTTTTCGTTTGATGACCTGGTTGTCTCGAAAAGCATGAAATACTCAGAAAGTTGCAGTATTTTGCGAAAAGTCCTTATATTTTATGTGTCAAATGGCGAGAGAAATGTTGAAGAGGGTCATAATCGCGAAATTAAGTTAAAGTGAAGGACCTAGGTCTAAATATCCAGAGTTGAGGGGGCAAAATGCATTTGTAGCAATATGCATATATACATGCATTAGGGTTCTCTTTGAAACCCTAATCCCAGAAACCCTTTGCCCCTGTCGAGCCCACATGACCTCTCATCTCCCTCTGCTCTCTCCACGGGCGTTACACCGCCGGCCGTCGCCGTCCCACGCCGGAGAAGACAAAGAAACAAAGAGAAAGCTTTGTTCTCGGGTTAGGTTGGAGAAAGAAGCAGCATAAAGGCTAGGATTGAACCAGACATCTTCTGGAACATCCCCTATGCCTGAGAGACCCAGACGAGGTGTTCTCGACGCCCAGCTTCGCCGTGCGCCGCTAGCGGAGGACTTCTTCTTCTTTCTTTTTCCGATGAGCCTCAAACCCTCCCGTGCTCCGATTAACCGGCGGGAGCAACCTATCGTCGGAAACCTAGTTTCAGACCAGATCTGTTCCCGAACTCCATCCTACCGTTGAAACCAAGATCGGCCATATTGGAACTCTTCCTCTGGTCGACTGCAACCTCTCCACAAAGTCTGAGGACCATCGGTTGAGGATCGAGCTAGAACGAAGAAGCCCTAGTTTCGGGTGGTTGTCTTCTTGGCTGAGCTTCACCGCCCGGCGCCGCCGCTGCCCCACACTGCCGGCCACCCCCTTGGCAAGCTTCACAGCACTGAGAGGAGTGATCTTGTGCAAGTTGTTGGACCTAAAGACCAGTGGTTGAAGATCCGCCATTAGTGAGCACCAAGCTCGGCCGAGTCTCGTCTCCGGCCGCCACCGTCGCCTCTAGTCGGCACCCGACCACCCAGGTATGTTCTATGGGTTGGTTGCAAGCTCTCCATGTAATTGTATGTGAACTCTAACGTGTAGAAGCTTACTTTCCATAATTGCACCCAAGGTGGCTGCAAAAGCTCTTCTCCGGCCAACCACCGTGCGGGGCTGCCGGAGTTGGGTCTGGTAGTGTTACGACAACCTCTGTGAACCTCTTTTAACTGCTGCTTGCCCTTGGTTGCAGTAAGAACCCGAGTTGAGCAAGTCTCGGCCAAGCCAAGCTCTAGCAAATGTGCAACTCGGCCACTTTGCTCCGGCGATCTCTCCGGTGGGTCTGCGACGCTCCAAAGGTGAGGCTTCGACTCTATAGATCCTAGTGATCATGATGCTCATGCTAAATATTGATTTTATTGAGTAGTTAGTTTGATGTAGTAATCTAAGCTCTAGTCGATTAGTAATTGTTGACCCGATTGTGTTTTCGGGCTTCGTGTCAACTCCAAACAGTGAGCACGGATTTAGTTAGGTCGAGACCTATCTACTGGTACCTTCAGTTCATGTTAGAACCCCTCGGATATTTTTAACGAGTCGAAATATGTGGTTTTTGCGTATAATTGTGCGATTTTAGAAAACCCTGGGGACTTAGATGCAAATGTAACTTCATGGGCTGTCTCGAGCGGCATTTACATGATCTCTAAACTTTTCGTTAGAGGTCCGTTGGTCTTCGTTGAGCGGGAATCTAGAAAAGATCCAGGTTTAAGCCTTTTGTGCATAGTGAGTCTGTGGATTTGGGTATGTATGAGTCGTTCCTGATCAGTGTTCATGATTCAGGTCATTGCAGTCTGACTCCGGCCCATGAGCCTTCTGTTGGAGTCGTTGGTCCGCCTACACTCAGGTAGGTTTATCTTCGGTCCGGGCTTTATCTCTTCGGCCCTCTGGGCCTGTTCTTGTAGTAGCCCAGATTATATCCTTGAGCTTTTGCCGTTATTTATTTATTTCTAGCTTATACTCATGCTTTTAGTATACCTGTTGCATATGGACATTTGCCATGCTTGATTGGACATTAGGTAGCTGTTAGTTTATACCTAGTCATTCATCCTGCTCTGCTTTTATTTGGACATATGCCATGTGTATGATTAGCCATTCATATATTCAGATAGCTAGTACATCTTGCATTTAGTACTGCACAGGTTTGGGTTATTGCATCCCTATTGGGATTTTTGACTAAGTGCCAATTTGTCCGGTCTGTGGACCATAAGCTTGGAGCATCAGTATTGTGATCGTTGTGTACCTGCTGTTCACTCGCGTACGCTGTGGGATTGAGCCCCCACATTGCGTTCTTTACCGGTAAAGGGTCTGGTTGACCCGTGAGCAATCCCTTCTTACTGTATCACTGGGTACGGGGAGCCCCTCGACTGTACCGATATGAGGAAACTCTCTGCTGTACCATTAGGTACGAGGATCCTCGCGGCTATATCAATGGTACGGGGTTGCTGTTCAGCTCGGCTAGGTGGAATCCAGTATGGTTGTGGTTGGTTCTGCTTTGTATCTTCGGATGTACCCTTGGATACGGGGAAAACCCCTTCGGTTGTACCGTTTGGTACGGGGAGCCCCTTCGGGTGTATCCTTGGTACGAGGATTACTGACAGTTTCTGCTGTGTGTTTCTGCTATGGCATTAGCCTGAGGTCCTCGTGACCAACAGTGGCATCAATTGGGTACATGCTTTCTATTATTGTTGCATAGCTTACACCATCATATTCTAGCATGCCTTTTTGATATATTCTGTACCCATATTTGCTTAGTTATGTTATTGATTATCCGTATTCATTTATTTGCTATCAGCTTTTACCTACTGATCTTTTACTATCCGCTAGTTATTGTATGTCAGTAGATACGATTAGCTATTTCTCGGCCCGTCGTACCCACTGGGATACACTGTCGATGTATCTCACACCCCCTGGGTAACCATTTTTCAGGTCGTTTGGGTGCTGGGATATCAGGACACGATGGTGAGGCTATTGCGATAGTGCCGACTCTTATGTCACCAGTATACTTTATCTTCCGCATTATATTTTAAAGTATTGTAAAATGATTAATGTTGTATGCGTAGTTTAGACTACTCTGGTATTAGTTGTTAGTGCTGTAGGTTTTTAATATAAGGATCCACAAGGATCTAAATAGGTACTATCAAACACCTAGAGGGGGGTGAATAGGTGTAATATTTAAAAAACAATCTTAGTACAGAATAAAAAACCAATGCAGAAAATAAAAACAGCACACCGAGATTTACGTGGAAACTCCAATCCAGGAGAAAAACCACGGGACTAACACGCAATAACAATCCACTAAGAAAAGAAGAATAATAAGGTGATTACCGACTCCACGGACTCAAACCCCTCCTTCAAGTTCTTCGGATCTTGCGCTCCACCGATTGCACGTCCACTGCACACGTTCGAATCCACGAACGCCACTCGAATCCACAAGCACACGTTTCGAATCCACGAAACGCCTTCAACACATCGAATCCACGATGCTACGTCGAATCCACGACGCAAACTTGATAAATAGGCTTCGATGGTGATCCTTTGCTTAGATTATCAATGAAGAACCATAGGAGGAATCTCTAAGCAAAGACTAGATCAATTCGACAAAAGATATGATCTTGGAAGAACCGTCGAATTGACCTAAAAGAGGCTAAAAGATGAACGATAAAAACCTAGCCTCTAGGGTTGCTCTCGAGTGTTTTATCAATTAATCGGTAGTTCTTGAGAAACCCTAAATGTCTATTTATAGGTTAGAAACCTTTGGAAAGAGATAAGTATCAAAAACTAACCATATCTAGAATTTTTCAGGACGACGGTCCGGACTGGAATACGGCGGTCCGGACTGTCGTGGCTAAACAGACTATTTCCAGAAAAACACACGTTCGGGGTCCGGACTGAAATTCCACGGTCCGGACTGGATTAACAAAACAGTCCTGAACAGAATTTCCAGTCCTGAACGGATTTCCTGAAAAAAACAGTTTTTGACTTTTATGCAATGAAAACTTATCCAAGTGTTTCTAAACTATACAAATGTATTCGGATCACCAAAATTATTTAGTTAAACGTACCTGATCATTCCGAATCCATTTTCCTTGAGATTGATGTATATGATCCATAATTCTTTAACTTTAATCTTCAAGACTCAAAACACTGAGTGTCAACTTGAGCTCTTGTTGAATCTTCTCTAAGTCTTCGATTGCTGATTGACAATTTGATCACTTCAAGACTCCGACTCAACTCACCGACTTGACTCACGAAATATGCCAACACACAAAGCCGTAACAAGTGCTTAGCCGTGCATGTATAGAAAAGGCTCTGTCCAAATGGACAGGAAATTTTCTATATATGTGGCGATCTGTTCTTGCCTGAAATGATTTAAACTCTGATTTAAAAAAAGAAAAATTAGTTTGCTTTTCGAAACTCGGGGCGTGACAGATTTTATGGTATCAGAGCATAGGTACACGATGCCTTGGTATTTGGTTAGGATTGAGCCCTAGGATGACTTGTGATGTACATGAGAGCGCGGGGTATTTGTATAGTGGTTAGGAGCTCAGGTGTGTTTACGCACTATTGAGTCTCATTGATGTGGTTACGAATGGTGTTCGCACGCACTCTGGGCTTTGGGGGTGTTGTGGGTGCAGTGTAGTTGTGGCCATGGTACGGGCCATGGGCTTGATGTTTCAGTGGAGCCAAAAGGCTCAGATCGGTTACTGCGGTTGGAGCTCACCGCTTTTGTCGAGAAAGCCAAGGATAGCACAGCAGCAGATGATTGCTATTTTTGCACCGGCCCCACCACTAGCCCAGATGCTCGAGGAAGTTGTTGATTTTCAAGTTGTCCCCGTATCATATGATATAGCAACCTTTGCCGCAGCCGTGATCATCGGAACTACGCCGGTGGCTGCTACTATTGATGATTCCCTCGATAATAGAAATCAGGACGAATAAGAGGTCAGTAATCCTGTTGCTTTGGATAAAATAACTTCTGACGATACTTATCAGATGAAAGCCCTGCCAGTTGGATATAGTTTTGGCCCTACCTCTTGCGCGAATTTTGTGGACCATCTCGAACTCTCCTATGAGTATACAGCGATTGTAGCTGTTGATAGACATTGGAACATGATTCTAGGTTCCTGTGAGTAGCCAAGGTGGCACCCCTGACCATAAGGTAGTCTGACCATCGACATAGGTCATGTTATCAACATAAAAGATTGTGTTGGGAGGTATGTGGTATACCTTCTGATGATAGTCGTGTCCCTAACTAGACGTTGGCGACAGATCTATGATATTTCTCTTTTCCTTTGATGAGCACGTTGGCTGCAGACAACGTACTATCGAAAGAACTGAGGAAATACTCCACCCTGTAAAGGGAAATATCAAGATTGGGTCTATATGTGTATCTTCCTACAGTTAGCTTTTGGAGTTGTTTCCCGACAGTGTTGGTACCTTGCGACTGATTGTCGTTGTAAATAGGTTGAACCCGCATCCTAACTTAGTGGCCCGTCAAGCGTGTTGCTCAAATAATGAGTATTGGCGTAAGTTTGACGTTGGGGAACACCCTCGTTAAGTTATAAAATTGGATGACATGTCCAAACCCGGTCTATTAAGTTTTGTGGGCAACAAAATCTAGTCTGAGTAAACTATTATAAGCATTTCATAAGTTTGATTCTAAGTTGTAAGTTTCGGCAACGAAACTTCTTTTAAGTTGTAAGTGATGTAAGACTTGTGAAAATTAAATTCAAAAAGAGAAATGCAAAATAAACCTAAGTCGGGACATGGTTCCCCGACTTACAGATCCGAGTCTGATCTCTATACTCTGAAATCACTAGTGCGACAGTCTTGTCGAATTGATTAAAAATGGTGTAAACCGATTTTCGATCAGGCGGTCGGATCGTCTCGAAATCAGCGAAGAGAGAAGTGGGGTCCACAACTTAAGTTGTGAATAGTAATCCTGATTTAAATCCCCCGCCGGCCAACGTCGGCCGATCGACCGTCTGGAGTCCGAATCGGATGGTCCAGATACTCGATCTAAACGGCATCATCGTTCTGAGCGCAGTGGCGCTGACTAAATTTGCGTTCGACGAGCCTAAAGCATCGTAAAGCATGCCGAACTGTATAATTTATCGAATGAGATGGATTTTAAAATTATTGAAGCTCAAATTCAGCGAAGCAAAATCGGTAGTCGATAGATTTCGTCGAGCCGGACGTCGTGGTGGTGTCCGTTTTTCCGTTTGATGACCCGGTTGTCTCGAAAAGCGTGAAATACTCGAAAAGTTGCAGTATTTTGCGAAAAGTCCTTATATTTTATGTGTCAAATGGCGAGAGAATTGTTGGAGAGGGTCCTAATCGTGAAATTAAGTTAAAGTGAAGGACCTAGGTCTAAATATCCAGAGTTGAGGGGGCAAAATGCATTTGTAGCAATATGCATATATACATGCATTAGGGTTCTCTTTGAAACCCTATTCCCAGAAACCCTTTGCCTCTGCCGAGGCCACAAGACCTCTCATCTCCCTCTGCTCTCTCCACGGGCGTTACGCCGGCAGCCGTCGCCGTCCCACGCCGGAGAAGACAAAGAAACAAAGAGGAAGCTTTGTTCTCGGGTTAGGTTGGAGAATGAAGCAGTATAAGGGCTAGGATTGCACCAGACTTCTTCTGGAACATCCCCTGTGCTTGAGAGACCCAGGCGAGGTGTTCCCGACGCCCTGCTCCACCGTGCGCCGCCGACGGAGGACTTATTCTTCTTCCTTTTTCCGACGAGCCTCAGACCCTCCTGTGCTCCGGTTAACCGGCGGGAGCAACCTGTCGCCGGAAACCTAGTTTCAGGCCAGATCTGTTCCCGAGCTCCATCCGACCATTGAAACCAAGATCGGCCACGTTGGAACTTTTCCTCTGGTCGACTGCAGCCTCTCCACAAAGTCTAAGGACCATCGATCGAGGATCAAGCTAAAACGAAGAAGCCCTAGTTTCGGGTGGTTGTCTTCTTAGCCGAGCTTCACCACCCGGCGCCGGCGCTGCCCCACGCTACCGGCCACCCCCTTGGCAAGCTTCATAGCACCGAGAGGAGTGATCTTGTGCAAGTTGTTGGACATAAAGACCAGTGGTTGAAGATCCACCATTAGTGAGCACCAAGCTCGGCCGAGTCTCGTCTCCGGTCACCGCCGTCGCCTCTAGTCGCCACTCGACCACCCAGGTATGTTCTATGGGTTGGTTGCAAGCTCTCCATGTAATTGCATATGAACTCTAACGTGTAGAAGCTTACTTTCCATTATTGCACCTAAGGTGGCCGCAAAAGCTCTTCTCCGGCCAACCACCACACGGGGCTGCCGGAGT
This sequence comes from Tillandsia fasciculata, assembly GCA_029168755.2. Classification (NCBI taxonomy): domain Eukaryota; kingdom Viridiplantae; phylum Streptophyta; class Magnoliopsida; order Poales; family Bromeliaceae; genus Tillandsia; species Tillandsia fasciculata. The sequence goes on along the minus strand of CM054936.1, from coordinate 25,346,369 downwards.
TGGGTCTGGTGGTGATACGACCACCTCTGTGAACCTCCTTTAACTGCTGCTTGCCCTTGGTTGCAGCAAGAACCCGAGTTGAGGAAGTCTCGGCCAAGCCAAGCTCTAGCAAATGTGCAACTCGGCCATCTTGCTCCGGCGATCTCTCTGGTGGGTTTGTGACGCTCCAAAGGTGAGCCCTCGACTCTGTAGATCCTAGTGATCATGATGCTCATGCTAAATATTGATTTTACTGAGTAGTTAGTTTGATGTAGTAATCTAAGCTCTAGTCGATTAGTAATTGTGGACCTGATTGTGTTTTCGGGCTTCGTGTCAACTCCAAACAGTGAGCACGGATTTAGTTAGGTCGAGACCTATCTACTGGTACCTTCGGTTCATGTTAGAACCCCTCGGATATTTTTAACGAGTCAAAATATGTGGTTTTTGAGTATAATTGTGCGATTTTAGAAAACCCTGGGGACTTAGATGCAAATGTAACTTCATGGGCTGTCTCGGGCAGCGTTTACATGATCTCTAAACTTTTCGTTAGAGGTCCGTTGGTCTTCGTTGAGCGGAAATCTAGAAAAGATCCAGGTTTAAGCCTTTTGTGCATAGTGAGTCTGTGGATTTGGGTATGTATGAGTCGTTCCTGATCAGTGTTCGTGATTCAGGTCTTTGCAGTCTGACTCCGGCCCGTGAGCCTTCTGTTGGAGTCGTTGGTCCGCCTACACTCAGGTGGGTTTATCTTCGGTTCGGGCTTTATCACTTCGGCCCTCTGGGCCTGTTCTTGTAGTAGCCCAGATTATATCCTTAAGCTTTTGCCGTTATTTGTTTATTTCTAGCTTATACTCATGCTTTTAGTACACCTGTTGCATATGGACATTTGCCATGCTTGATTGGACATTAGGTAGTTGTTAGTTTATACATAGTCATTCATCCTGCTCTGCTTTTATCTGGACATATGCCATGTGTATGATTAGCCATTCACATATTCAGATAGCTAGTACATCTTGCATTTAGTACTGCACAGGTTTGGGTTATTGCATCCCCATTAGGATTTCCGGCTTAGTGCCGATTTGTTCGGTCTGTGGACCGTGAGCTAAGAGCATCAGTATTGTGATCGTTGTGCACCTGCTGTTCACTCGCGTACGCTGTGGGATTGATCCCCCACATTGCGTTCTTTACCGGTAAAGGGTCTGGTTGACCCGTGAGCAATCCCCTCTTGCTGTATCACTGGGTACGGGGAGCCCCTCGACTGTACCGATATGAGGAAACTCTCGGCTGTACTATTAGGTACGAGGATCCTCGCGGCTGTATCAATGGTACGGGGTTGCTATTCAGCTCGGCTAGGTGGAATCCAGTATGGTTGTGGTTGGTTCTGCTTTGTATCTTCGGCTGTACCCTTGGATACGGGGAAAACCCCTTCGGCTGTATCGTTTGGTACGGGGAGTCCCTTCGGCTGTATCCTTGGTACGGGGATTACTGACAGTTTCTGCTGGGTGTTTCTGCTATGGCATTAGCCTGAGGTCCTCGTGACCAACAGTGGCATCAATTTGGTACATGCTTTCCATTATTGTTGCATAGCTTACACCATCATATTCTCGCATGCCTTGTTGATATATTTTGTACCCATATTTGCTCAGTTATTTTATTGATTATCCGTAGTCATTTACTTGCTATCAGCTTTTACCTACTCATTTTTTACTATCTGCTAGTTATTGTATGTCAGTAGGTACGATTAGCTATTTCTCGGCCCGTCGTACCCATTGGGATACACTGTCGATGTATCTCACACCCCCTCGGTGACCATTTTTCAGGTCGTTCGGGTGTTGGGATATCAGGACACGTTGGTGAGGCTGTTGCGATAGTGCCGACCCTTATGTCACCAGTATACTTTATCTTCCGCATTATTTTTTAAAGTATTATAAAATGATTAATGTTGTATGTGTAGTTTAGACTACTCTGGTATTGGCTGTAAGTGCTTAGCCGTGCATGTATAGGAAAGGCTCTGTCCAAATGGACAAGAAATTTTCTATACATGTGGCGATCTGTTCACGCCTGAAATGATTTAAACTCTGATTTCAAAAAAAAAAAAAAAAAAAAAAAAAAAAAAAAAAAAAAAAAAAAAAAAAAAAAAAAAAATAGCCTGCTTTTCGAAACTCTGGCCGTGACAAACGCTCTTGGGCCTGGGCCTCCGCAGAAAAGAAGCCCAACTCACCTACCGCACCAAGCTCCAACAGCGCCTGGATCCCCCCCTCGTCCAACACCCCACTCCAACCCACCAACCCCGGCCCGCATCGCCCCAAAGTCAACCACCCCTCCAAGGGCGCCGACACGCCGACCGTCAGCAACTCGCGGGGACCAAGACGTCCCGCCTCCCTCGACTGCACCCCACCCAGAAAACCCACAGACAAGCGGACCCGCCCCGCCTAACTCACCAGCATATCCGTTCACAACGACTCTCGGGAATCGAGCCGTCCAATCACCCTCAACAGCATCCCTCCCAAGCGTTCCTATGCCGCTCAAAGCCGCCCCCCCCTGGTACGATCTCAAACTCCTCGGCAGGTCCCAAAACAGCTACCATACTCGAAGACCGCACCGACTCCCTAGCCAACACCACCTCGACACGGAAGCTATCTCCAACCGGCCTACCTCCCCTATCCGCCGGCCCTAGCCTCTTTGGTTTGTTTCAATTCAATTAATACTTCTTCGAAATTCGATTATTGGTTCTTTAACACTTCTCAATCATCCTTTTCTGATGAGGTCCCTGCTGGAGGATGGTCTGCAATAACTCGGCCAGTAGGAACACACTCTTTCCAACCCCATGTGTACACCTCCCCATAAGCACTACAAAAAACAAGAAGGTGGAGAGAAGAAGTGATAGGGAGCTCTATGGAGTTGACAAATCCTTAAGGATAAGTCCTGTCAAGGTGAGAATCAAATGCCCATTTCTATTTTTTTAATTTGATTTACACTTCTCAACTTACAAATCATTTTATTTAGGTCCTTTTATTAGTAATTTTAAAAAATTTGTTAGAATCAAATGCACACACGTGATCAGAAATTGCGCTAGTCAAAAAAAAAAAAAAAAAAAAAGAAAAAAAAAGAAAAAAAAGAAGTAGAATTGCTCGAGGACTAATGGGTCACACGACTCATAGTTCGAGCCAAACATTACGATGAAAAAGGGGGGTTTGTTTGAAAATGACCATCTAAAAATTTATATTTTTAAAAATGGCCCTACAAAATTTGTATTTGCAAAAATGATCCTATGGGTGCCAACTGTGCGCCACGTGTACACGCCACGTGAGCGGGAGAGCCTGAGTCGGATTAAGTTGAACACGCGATTTGAAATCGCGTGTCTAACCCCTCTCTCTCCTCCTCCTCCCCCCATCGCCCTCTCCTTATCCCTCCCTTAATCGACGCCATCCCCCCTCCTCCTGCCGCCGCCGCCTTCCTCCTCTCCCGAGCCAGCGGTGATGGCGGCGGGGGCTCCGACTCCTACCGCGAGGGCCCCGTCCCCCGTGGCGGTGGCGCTGACGAGTACGAGGTCTCGGAGGAGAGTTGCCTCGCCCAGGAGCGGTAGGAGAAGGTCGTGCATGAGCTCCTCATGAAGCGTCGCGCCTACGCCATGGCTGTGCCCACCAACGACTCCGCCGTGCACGCCCGACTCCACCACCTCGACGAGCCCGTCACCATCTTCGGCGAGCGCGAGATGGAGAGCCGCGACTGCCTCCTCTCCCTCATGGAGCGTCGCGACCTCTCTCTCTCTCTCTCTCTCGATCTGTTTAGACATGCGATTTCTCGCGTGTCTAAACACGCGATTTGAAATCGCGTGTTCAACTTGATCCGACTCAGACTCTCTCGCTCACGTGGCGTGCAAACATGGAGCACAGTTGGCACCCATAGGGTCATTTTTACAAATATAAATTTTATAGGGCCATTTTTAAAAATACAAATTTTTAGAGGACCATTTTCAAAAAAAGCCTTGAAAAAAATTTTACGGACTGAAATGTAATGAGCCTCATAGTTTGAGGACAAAAAATGTAATTTATCCTTATATTTTGAGTAATACTATAAAAAAAATACTACTTGTATATTTTTTTGAATATATATTTTACACTCTTTTCATTCAATGGGTGAAGTGTTACTTCATTTATGATAAATTTACTAGTAAAAAAATATTAAGATTGTATTTTGTTCGGGTATAAGTTTGAACTACTTATTTTAAAAATAGATATAAGTTTAGAAATAAACTTGAAAAGACCAATTTTGTATATAAATGAAAATTAAATTGTTCTCAAAAAAAAAAAAAAAAAGTGGTTAAATAATTTGATTTAAATATTAAAAATAAGAGTTATAATTTTAAAATAATAATATTTTATTTAATTTATTAATATAAAAAATTAATTAAATAATAATTTAACTTATTTAATTAATTATTACCGGATAATCCTAAATATTAATGAATAATGAGTATGGTTAATAAATAATTTAATAATTAATTATTTAATTAATTAATAATTAAATAATTAATTAATAAAATAATCAGATTAATTAAAATATTAAATTAATTAAAAAATAATATAATAATCAAAATTATATTTATTTTGATTAATCTTTTTAAGTGAGAATAAATTTGTTTCTAAAAAATAGTAAAATAATCATTTTATTTTTATACCATCTTATTTAAAAAAAAAACAAAAATTACTGTAATCTGCGATCTGTTCTTATATTTTAGGAAAGAAAAATGCTACTTGTACATCCCACCCATTCTTGAGATATCATAAATTTTATTAATCAATTCGAAGTAATTAATAAAGTATAACCGATCTTCAATAGATACGATGTGTATCATACATTTCATTTGAGATGTATGAATAATATTGTTGAAAAATAATGCTTATACCATTTAAAAAATGGTGTAGATCTTACGCCCCTCCATTCTAAAATTTATAAAAAATTAAATAATTTTTAGTAAAAAGAAATATATAATGTGATAGATGGTAAAATTATAATTTTGAATATAAAAATTATAAAATATACACCTGATCCGGGACAATCTAAATTCTGGATAAGTTTCAACCATTGAGAATAGGGAGAGGCGGTTACAACTACTCCGGATAAGTCTCAACTATTGAGGATAAGGTTGAGGCGGTTACAACTACTCCGGATAAGTCTCAATCATTGAGGATAAGGCGGAGGCAGTTACAACTACTTCGGTTAGGATAGGGATCGAGGTAGTTTAATTGGATCGGGTTGTTAAACCAAATTGGATAAAGCCAATTTGGTTAAGAATAAAATTGTTATTGTTTCTTATCTTTTGTAAGCCTAAGGGCTATAAATAGGGGTCTATTGGCTCTTGTAAAGGCATTCCCAGTTAGAGAGTAAAAATAGAAAAACTCTTCCATCTACAAATATATTCTTCGTCTTCTTTTTTCTCTCATCCGGGTTTCAGATATCCATCGGGGAGGCGCTGCGACATTGCCTCCTCCTCCGACGGATCAAGTGGTATCAGAGCTCCAGATCCTGGCGTATGGTGCGAACCAGAAGCGCCTACAAAACTACCAGCGAACAACTCTTCGTCCTCGACACCTTCCGCAGGCCATCGACGAGGAAAACGAAGAGCCCGCCTACCATATCCGCAGACGAGCAGATAGCGACAACGGCCGACCTTGCCGCCAAAGTTGCGACATTGTCTGATGACATGAAGACCGTCTTAGATTGGATCAAGGCCCAATCTGCAGCACCATCGGCAATACCGGTGGAGAAGAGCGGTCGACTCTCAGGAACTCCTCCAAAGGCGCATGTGACGCCGATGAAGGGCGCTGCCGAGGGTACCTCGGGTGCGCGAGACGACGACGACTCTGACAATGACGGAAGCATCGCTCCGTCGCTTGCAGAAGGAAGGTCACAACCGTTCAAGGTTGAGGCCAAGATCGAGATCCCCAACTACGACGACACTGTCGACGCTGAAAAATTAGACGCCTGGCTCGACCAACTAGAGACGTACTTCGACCTCTACAACTATAGTAGCGCGAACAAGGTAATTTTCGCAAAACTAAAACTTGTAGGTCATGCATTGACTTGGTGGAAGGCCATTCTCCAAAATTCCACCAATGAGGATTTTATCTGGAGTCAGTTTAAACGATTGATCCGCCAGGAATTCTACCCTATGGGGTATGAAGAAGAGCGATGGAAGCGCTGGCATGTCCTGCGCCAAAGGCGCGACCAGACTATGCAGGACTACACCACCGACTTCCGGCGCCAAGCATTGGCGCTTGGCATCTCCTTTGACGATCCACAGATTTTTCGCAAATTCACTGCCGGCCTACTGGAGCGTATCAATGATGAGCTCCGCCTCTTCGGTGTTCGTGATATCGCCTCGGCAAGCCAAACAGCCATGGTGATCGAGCGGAAGAATAAACAGTCTCGCGGGGAGAAGCCATTTAGGGAGTCTGCCGAGGGCTTCAAAAAGGCCAAAAAGAAGGGCTCTAAAAAGAAGGGCCCATCTGATCCTGATTTGTACTGTGATCATTGTAAAATCAAAAGACATGTCAAGGATCAATGTTGGAAGCTCCATCCAGAGTTGAGACCGAAGAAGAAGGACGATCGTGGCAAACGCACAACAGCAATGACAACAACGATGGCAGCATCGACAAGTGATGCTCCTACCTTAATCGGATGGATTGATCAAGCAGACACTAGTTTGTCTCTGATGGCTATGCCGACGGAGACAAGCCTGTGCCCGTCAAATCCGACTGATAAGAGAGAGGAGTTGTTCACTTTCCGAGTTCAAGTCAAAAATGAGGTGATCGATGCTATTATCGATCCCGGCAGCCAAAAGAACTTGATCTCAGAGAACCTAGTTCAAAAACTGGGTTTGTCGACTACACCACACCCACACCCATATCCATTGGGGTGGATCAACAGCAATATCGAGATGAAGATCGATCGCCAGTGCAAGGTGAAGTTTGCAGTGACTGGCATCTATATCGATGAAATGGTGTGCGAGGTTGTGCCGCTGAACATTTGCAACATCATTTTCGGCAGTCCCTACCTATGGGACCGCGACGCTATCTTCTTCCGTCGTCCTCAGCAATATCAATTCATTAAGGATGGACAAAAATTTTTGTTCACCATAGAGCCACTGTCAACAACAACAACTGTAGAGCTGGTAACCGCTTGCCAGGCCAAGAGGATGATCAATGCCTGTCAAAAGTTTGCCTTACTGGTCATTCGGCCAGTTGAATCGGAGGAGGCAAACAGCAAGGTATTGAGCCTAGCATGCAAAGAGAGAACGGACGACGTCGCCAGGCTGATAGGCGAGCATCAGAATCTGTTCCAAGAAGTCCAAGGACTACCACCAAAGCGAACCGTGCAACATGAGATCCAATTGATCAGCGACGCTTCGTTACCGAATCTCGGCATGTACCGAAACTCGGTACTAGAGAATGAGGAGATAAAGCGACAGGTGACCGAGTTACTCGAGAGTGGTGCTATCAAACCGAGTAGCTCCCCCTGTGGCTCCCCGATCGCGTTGGTGCCAAAGAAAGATGGCGGGTGGCGAATGTGTACCGACTACCGCGCCCTCAACAAAATCACCATCAAGAATCGGTACCCCTTGTCGCGGATCGATGATCTCTTGGACCAATTGAAGCATGCTCGCTACTTCACCAAACTGGACCTGAAGTCAGGCTATCATCAGGTTCGAGTCCGAGAGAATGACACCTGGAAGACCGCATTCAAGACATGACAGACATCGGGTGAAAGGCGACTTCCAAGAGGGTGATCTAGTCTGGCTCCATCTCAGCAAAGAGCGCTTGAAAGGCGAGGGTAAAAAGCTTAAGCCCATCCGCTATGGACCTTTCAAGATCGTGCGCAAGATTGGTGAGAATGCGTGTCAACTAGAGTTGCCCGCATACATGAACATGTATTTGGTCGTCAATATCGAAAATCTAAAGTCCTTCGAGCCGTCAATGCTAGACGATGAGCCCGGAGAAGTACTACCACCTATGGAGGATCTCGTGGTAGAACGTGAAGAGCAGCTAGCTGATGATACTATTCTGGAACGCAAGGTCACAACGACACGCAAAGGTGAACGTGAAGCCTTCCGTATTGGACGGAAAAGTCAAAAGCCAAGTGCCGCTAAGTGGTTCACAAGGGAAGCTGGAGAAACCCAATTTCCTCGCTTGCAGTTCTAGATCCAGCAGGTGCTGGTTCCTCTCAAAATTTGGGGAGCCATGATCCGGGACGATCTAAATTCTGGATAAGTTTCAACCATTGAGAATAGAGAGAGGCGGTTACAACTACTCCGTGTTACGGCCTTTTGTGTTGGCATATTTCGTGAGTCAAGTCAGTGAGTTGAGTCGGAGTCTTAAAGTGATCAAATTGTCAATCAGCAATCGAAGACTTAGAGAAGATTCAACAAGAGCTCAAGTTGACACTCAGTGTTTTGAGTCTTGAAGATTGAAGATGAAGAATTGTGGATCATTACATCAATCTCAAGGAAAATGTATTCAAAATGATCAGGTATGTTTAACTAAATAATTTTGGTGATCCGAATACTTCTTATAGTGTAGAAACACTTGGATGAATTTTTAATTGCATAAAAATCAAAAACTGGACATGGGACATGTTCAGGATCCGGATCAGACATTCCAATCCGGATCCCGAAATAGGATAGTTCATGGCAATTCCAATCCGGACCGTAGGAATTTCAGATCCGGATCCCGAACATGGAATTTGCTGGAATTGCATGAACGATCCGGATCGGGATTGCAGTCCGGATCCCGAACCCTTGTTTTTCTGGAATCGTCTGTTTCGTTACGACAGTCCGGATCGCAGTAATTCCATCCGGATCGCCGTCCTGAAAAATTCCAGAAAAGTTAGTTTTTGATTCTTATCTCTTTCCAAAGGTTTCTAAATATAAATAGACACTTAGGGTTTCTCAAGAACGACGGGACTAATTTAAAAAAAAACACTTGAGAGCAACCCTAGAGGCTAGGTTTTTATCGTTCTTCTCTTTAGCCTCTTTTAGGTCAATTCGACGGTTCTTTCAAGATCTATCTTTTGTCGAATTGATCTAATCTTTGCTTAGAGATTCTTTCTACGGTTCTTCAATGATAATCTAAGCAAAGGATCACCATCGAAGCCAATATTCTTATCGGCTGAGTTTGCGTCGTGGATTCGACGTGGCACCGTGGATTCGGTGTGTTGAAGGCGTTTCGTGGATTCGAAACGTGTGCTCGTGGATTCGAGTGGCGTTCGTGGATTCGAACGTGTGCAGTGGACGTGCAATCGGTGGAGCGCAAGATCCGAAGAAGTTGAAGGAAGGGTTTGAGTCCGTGGAGTCGGTAATCACCTTGTTATTCTTCTTTTCTTAGTGGATTGTTATTGCGTGTTGGTCCCGTGGTTTTTCTCCTGGATTGGAGTTTCCACGTAAATCTCGGTGTGCTGTTTTTATTTTCCGCATTGGTTTTTATTTTGCACTGAGATTGGTTTTTAAATATTACACCTATTCACCCCCCTCTAGGTGTTTGATAGTACCTATTTAGATCCTTGTGGATCCTTAAAAACCTACAATTGGTATCAGAGCGGGTTTTAGGTTTATCTATCATGTCGGGTGAAAGTGGTAATATTTTTAGACCTCCTCTTTTTGATGGGACCAATTATGTGTATTGGAAAGTGCGGATGAGAGCTTTTCTCATCTCAATTGATGAGCGTGTTTGGCAAACCGTGGAATACGGTTGGGTGCATCCGGTTGAGGAAGTAGGAAATTCTACTACCCCAAAACCTCGCTCTAGATGGTCTAAATGGGAAAGGTATGAACGCTTTATATAATTCTCTTTCCTCGACTGAGTTTACACGAATTTCCGCGTGTGAAACCGCGAAGGAAATTTGGGATATTCTCAAAATTACACATGAGGGTACTAATCTTGTAAAAATTCAAAAGCTCCAGATGCTTACAAGTCAATTTGACTCTATTCATATGGAAGAGCATGAATTGTTTACAGATTATTACACTAGACTTCAAGATGTAATTAATACATGTGCTAATTTAGGAGAAAAGATCCCGGAGTCGAAAATTGTAAGAAAGATACTTCGGACTCTTCCGGAACGGTTTAGGGCAAAGGTTACCGCCATTGAAACCGTTAGTCATCCGGATGAGATGAGTGTAGAGGAATTAGTAGGTGCTTTGCAAACTTATGAGATGACTTTTCCTACTAATCAAGTTTCTTCCAAGTCTTCTTCTAAGCTTACAGGTATTGCATTCAAATCAACAAAGGAAGAAGATGACGAATCAAGTTCCGACGATGAAATCTCTTTTGCCGAGTTTGAAGAACAATTGGCGCGGATCACAAAGAAATTTCGTCGGAAGTTTTGGAAGAATCGAACCGATGGATCTTCATCCACGAAACCATCTAAAGGATCATCGGGTTCTAAATCCTCTAAACTCAAAGGCGTTGCAAAACCTTCTAAAGAAAAAGAAAAAGATGATTTCGAAGGGGAAATCCAATGTTATCGATGCATAGGCTACGGCCATATTTCAACGGATTGTCCTTCTAAGAAATCATACAAAAAGAAGGCTTTGCAAGCGAAAACTTGGGACGATTCTAGTTTCGATGAATCGACCTCAAGTGAAGAGGAAAAAGTTGTTGCTTTTCATGCCTCTCAAATTCCCTCTTCTAATTTGTGCTTATCATCTTTAGTTACTGACTCTACTCCTTTGATCTTGTATGAAACATCAACATCCGGCGGAGAGTCATCAAGTGAGGGGGAGTCGGACGAGGAAAAACTCGTTGAAGCATACCAACAACTTCTTGCGGAATCGAAGAAGATGGCCAAGCATATCAAGAAGTTGAGGAAGCAACGACTTGAGGTTCAAGACGAGAATCATGCTTTAAAGATAAAACTTCATGATCTCGAAGAGGAACGAGAACGTTTATTGGATAACAACAAAATCCTCCAAGAAAAGTTAAACCAATCGGAGACAAACGCAAAATCATATATGGACAAGATTGGTTTTCTTGAAAAGCAGTTTGAGAAAATTCATGTCACCAATCAAGCTTTGACCAAGCAAGTACATCAACTTAAATCCGACATACAAAGGCTTTCAACCGGTTCCAAGAAACTAGAAAGTATGTCCGGATTAGGTCAAACAAGCAAGGTTGGTTTGGGATTTAAAAAGAACCAAACTGTGAAGGCTTCAAGTTCCACAACTAAATTGAAAGGAAGAACTTGTCACCTATGTGGACTTGAAGGACACTTGATGAAGACGTGCCCGAAAAAGAGAAAGAAAAATTCTTCGGCAACTTCATCTACGGAGCGGACTCAACGGAATCAAAAGACACATCAAGTCAAAGGAATTCACTCAACCCACCAAAGGTCCGAGCCACAACATCAATCTTACAAGTGGATCATTGCAAGGCAAAGACCTAAGGTGGATCAACAGTCAAAGCGGACAACCCACGGCCACAATGAATCAAGACAACCCAAAATTCGACGATTTTGGATTCGGAAAGCTGATATCTTTCCTTGTCTTAAGTTCTAAATAGCTTTTGACTGTATGTAATGCTTTGATTGGTTTTCCCTTCATATTTTTCTTAATCTTTGCATTACATGATTTCAATGCTTTTCGTTTATATGTTTTGTTTTTGAACAAAAGGTTTTTAACGAACGAGTGCATTGAATAAAAAGGGTTTTACTTTCATTCACTCCAATTTAATTTTATATTAATTATCAACTTTACTCCATAATCATAATCTTTGAAGATATTATATTATAGGAGTTTTTGATAGTTATATACATCAAATTTTAGTAATCTTGTGTGATCTTAAGATGCTTAACCTATCTCGGTTGTGTGAATTCATTGTGATAAACATGAGACAACCGATAGACTAAAATTTGGGATTTAATTCTTTCACATAAGAGATTGCATTTTTTCAAGGGTAAATAAATGAATTGTAAAAGATGTGGAAAGAGTTACATCCGAAAGGAGTGTGAAAACTACCACCACATGTTGGAAAGAGCTGCCACCCCGGTCGTCCGGTTTGTGTGTGAAGCTACCACATGTTATGGATGCTTGATAGTATTTTATGAGAAAATCTTTAGTTGAAGCATTTGGAGATTCATTTTCAAAGTTCTTATATTTTGAACAATCTCCTGGTTGGTATAAGGTGGGATAGTTGAAAGATGCTCAAAGAGCCACCCTTAGGTATTTTAGTGCTTATCTCAAATTTGAAAGGGTAGAAATCAAATTGATGTCATTTGGAAATCTCTGTGAGTCATCTTTGTAAATCCGTTACATCTTGATAGAGTTTGGATCTCAAGATTATTTTTGATGGCTTGTGTTTGATTTATATAACATGAAAAACAGTTTATAATGTTTTATCTTTGTTTTTCATGATTTCGGAGTAAATCTTTTTAATTTTTGTAAAATTAATTGGATTGAATGACATCTGTGTGATCTCACAATTTTCAAGCACTTAAATTGATTTTCTTGATTGCACACAAATCGGTAATTCAAAGATTTCAAAATTTGGATTTGTTTCAAGAAATTATTTGAGTTTTGCTTTCGAGTACCGGTACGCAATCTGCATTTTTGTTATATACCGGAACTGATCTTTTATCTCTCTTTCTCTATGAACTAATGTTGTTAGTGATTTCTTTTGTCTATATTCACTGTTTGACAATTTGTGACAAAAAGGGGAAAAACAGAAAAATGATGAGGACAAATAAAAAAGGGGGAGAACAGAGACAGAGATGAGATCATCGAGATAGGGGGAGATGAAAAAAAAGATAAGGAAAAGAGCCGAAAACCAAAAAGAACAAAAGGACGAATCAAATGTAGGATTTTAATTTCTAACGACTAACGTTTGATTTGTTTGGAGTTTTGTTTTGCAGGAATTACATCACTTTAAGACTCCAAGTCCTAAGTCATAGAGTTTGTTCTAGGACTGGTTCAAATGTATTTTGTATTTATTGGATCTTTCACGCAAAGAAAATCAATGTTTTGGTGATGACATTGAATTTCGAATTTTTGGTTTAAGATGAGTGACTTGAGCGTTTTATGTATTTTTGGGTTTTGTCACGAAATTGCCAAAGGGGGAGATTGTTACGGTTTTTGGTGTTGGCATATTTCGTGAGTCAAGTCAGTGAGTTGAGTCGGAGTCTTGAAAGGGATCAAATTGTCAATCAGCAATCGAAGACTTAGAGAAGATTCAACAAGAGCTCAAGTTGACACTCAGTGTTTTGAGTCTTGAAGATTGAAGTTGAAGAATTGTGGATCATTACATCAATCTCAAGGAAATGGATTCGGAATGATCAGGTACGTTTAACTAAATAATTTTGGTGATCCGAATACTTCTTATAGTGTAGAAACACTTGGATGAATTTTTAATTGCATAAAAATCAAAAACTGGACATGGGACATGTTCAGGATCCGGATCAGGCATTACAATCCGGACCCCGAACATAGGATAGTTCATGCGCAATTCCAATCCGGACCGTAGGAATTTCAGATCCGGATCCCGAACGTGGAATTTGCTGGAATTGCATGAACATCCGGATCGGGATTACAGTCCGGATCCCGAACCTTGTTTTTCTGAAAAAGTCTGTTTCGTTACGACAGTCCGGATCGCAGTAATTCCAGTCCGGATCGTCGTCCTGTAAAATTTCAGAAAAGGTTAGTTTTTGATTCTTATCCTCTTCCAATGGTTTCTAACCTATAAATAGACACTTAGGGTTTCTCAAGAACGACGGGACTAATTTAAAAAAAAACACTTGAGAGCAACCCTAGAGGCTAGGTTTTTATCGTTCTTCTCTTTAGCCTCTTTTAGGTCAATTCGACGGTTCTTTCAAGATCTATCTTTTGTCGAATTGATCTAAACTTTGCTTAGAAATTCTTTCTACGGTTCTTCAATGATAATCTAAGCAAAGGATCACCATCGAAGCCAATATTCTGTATCGGCTGAGTTTGCGTCGTGGATTCGACGTGGCACGTGGATTCGGTGTGTTGAAGGCGTTTCGTGGATTCGAAACGTGTGCTCGTGGATTCGAGTGGCGTTCGTGGATTCGAACGTGTGCAGTGGACGTGCAATCGGTGGAGCGCAAGATCCGAAGAAGTTGAAGGAGGGGTTTGAGTCCGTGGAGTCGGTAATCACCTTGTTATTCTTCTTTTCTTAGTGGATTGTTATTGCGTGTTGGTCCCGTGGTTTTTCTCCTGGATTGGAGTTTCCACGTAAATCTCGGTGTGCTGTTTTTATTTTCCGCATTGGTTTTTATTTTGCACTGAGATTGGAATTTTGAATATTACACCTATTCACCCCCCTCTAGGTGTTTGATAGTACCTATTTAGATTCTTGTGGATCCTTAAAAACCAACACTCCGGATAAGTCTCAACCATTGAGGATAAGGTTGAGGTGGTTACAACTACTCCGGATAAGTCTTAATCATTGAGGATAAGGCGGAGGCAATTACAACTACTTCGGTTAGGATAGGGATCGAGATAGTTTAATTGGATCGGGTTGTTAAACCAAATTGGATAAAGCCAATTTGGTTAAGAATAAAATTGTTATTGTTTCTTATCTTTTGTAAGCCTAAGGGCTATAAATAGGGGTCTATTGGCTCTTGTAAAGGCATTCCCAGTTAGAGAGTAAAAATAGAAAAACTCTTTCATCTACAAATATATTCTTCATCTTCTTTTTTCTCTCATCCGGATTTCAGATATCTATCGGGAAGGCGCTGCGACATTACCTCCTCCTCTGACGGAGCGCTACGACATTGCCTCTTCCTCCGACGGATCAATATCTTAAAGTTTACTGGTAGCATTCTATATTTTATCCACTAGGTGCCAATAATTTCACCCATATCGTAGCATTGCTTCTTAGTTTTACCACTCTTACTAATTTAGTTTGAGCGGGTGGGTGTTTTTTTTCTTTTTTTTCTCAAATTGCCCTTATCTTCTCCGGTATAAATTGATGAACGGGTAGCATAGGGACAAAATTTTTATGGACATCATCTCAAAATAAGCTTATTTGGAAATTATTCTGATGGGCGCCACATGGCCAGCTTTGGCCCATCCCAACCGCTTAGTAAATTGGTTGAGGGGATATAGGAGGGATAACTTTTTTATCTTTTTTTTATTCTTTCAAACACAAAAAAAATTGGGGGATTTATTATTTCCTTCTTAACGGATTATTTCAGAATAGCCCGTTAAGGAGGGAGGTAACAATTTTTCCTATTGGTGGGAATAAGGTTGTTCCCATCCGGGGACAACCTTATTTTTTTTTTTTTTTTTTATTTTATAAATTTTAAAATTTTTAACTTTAATTTTTATAAATCTAAAAATTTAAAAATTTAAAAATTTAAAATTTTTAAAATTTATATAAATTTAATTTTTTTATAATTTTTTTATAATTTATACAAATTTAAAAATTAAAATTTTTGCATCATCTTTTACACATTTTTTGAAATAATTAAAATTTAAATTTAATAGATTTATAAATTTTATAAATTTAATTTTTAATAAATTTATTGATTTAATAAATTTTCAAATTTATACAAATTTTAAAATTTTTAACTTTAATTTTAAAAAAATTAAACAGTATTACTTACTAAAATATTATATTAATTTATACAAATATTAATTATTATTTAATTAATATTTTATATTAATTAATTAGAAAAAATATTATTATTTTAAAATTATAATTATTCTTATTTTTTTATTATTCTCACTTATTCCAAAAAATGAACCAAACACAATTTCAGCTATTTTTAAAAATAACAGTTTTACAAGCCAAACACTATTTTTATTTTATCTCTGACTATCATGAAATAACAAGCTATTCTAGAGATAAAAAAATTTATCTCTAAACTCATAATTTCCGAGCCAAATATTGCCTTTTGAAATTAATTTTTTATTTTTTAAAAATATTTTAGTTCTCCATACTATTTTAACCTAACAAAAGGAATACTTTTGCTGGACGGTTGGGATGACCAGCTCGCCATGTGGCGCCCATCCAGACAATCGCCAAATAAGTTTATTTGAACATGATGTTCATAAAATTTTTGTCCCTAGCATAAGCAACTTTTATCCATCAAAAAAAAAAAAAAAAAAAAAAAAAAAAAAAAAAAAAAAAGCGTAGCATGACGTGGGGCGAAGAAACACCCGATCTTGGATGATTAATTATTTGAGCTCAGGATTGTGGAATGGATTCTCAAAGAAGGCAGCGAGACCTCCGGTGTTAAATCACATGTAAGTCTTCCCCTTTGCTCTTTTTCTTTTCTGCTGTTTGCGTACAGATCTTTATACTCCAAATGGTTGTTCTCTGCTTCTTTTTTTCCTCGTTCTCTATCTTTTGCACTCCAAGTGTTTGATGAATTGCCTGATTAGTATTAGTGGTGAAGTAGCTGCGGTTTGAGCTCATCCGGAGGATTATGGCCTTAGCTTGCATAGCCGAATCGGTGGCATCGGCGATCATCGAGAATCTCGTCAGCACTTGCTCATCCTACCTGGAGGCGTGCCCGGCGGCCGGCGGCATGCAGGACGAGCTCGAACGGCTGCAGTGCGCCCTTCCACAGGTCCAGGCAGTCTTGACTGCGGTTGAGGGGGGTGCGCCGATCATGGCGCAGAACAAGGCGCTGGATACGTGGCTGTGGCAGCTCAGAGACGCTGTGGAGAATGCGAATGACGTGCTCGACGAGCTGGAGTACTACGAGCTGGAAAAGGCTATACGGGATCGAGATGACGAGGTGCGTGGAATTCTCTCTAAATGCAAGAGAAAGTATGATAGTTTCATTAATCGTATCTTTAGCGATGACACGCTGAAGAGGTTGAGGGAGGCCGTCAAGGTGTTAGATAGGGTTGTTGCCGGCATGGGACCACTCCTTCAACTTATTACTGGGTTATATGGTCCTGGTATTAAGCATCAGAAGCTCGAGGAAGTTAGGAATGCTCGCGAGACCAGCTCCTTGTTAACCGAAAATGAGGTGCTCGGACGAGACAAGGAGAGGGACATAATAATCGAATGGCTTATAAAACCGGGAGATGTCGATGTCGATGTCGATGTCTCCGCTTTTACAATTGTTGGTATGGGTGGGCTTGGGAAGACTACCCTTGCTCAACTACTCTATCGCGACGAACGAGTTCAAGAGTATTTCAACCCAATTATGTGGGCTTGCGTTTCTCAAGACTTTGATGCAGTTGCAATAACAAGAAAGATGTTAGAAAGTGTAAGTAGTGAGAGTTTTGGCGAAAAGAGTCTAAATGCACTCCATGAGATTCTTAAACAAAAAATTTTGTCAAAACGGTTTTTGCTTATGCTAGATGATGTTTGGAATGATGATAAAACGATGGAGTGGGAGAAATTAGTTGCTCCTTTGAAATTCGGACAAAGAGGAAGCAAGATTCTGTTGACAACTCGAATGGATTCAGTTGCAGATGTGGTGGCAAAAGTGATGCAATGTAAAAAGGAATCATTAAATCTAAATGGGTTGGAGGAGAGCGACTGTATGTCACTTTTCAATAAGCATGCTTACCTTGGTGTGAACCCGGATGATTATAAAAACTTGCAACCGATCGGTAAGCATATAGCAAAGAAACTTGGAGGATGCCCATTAGCAATAAAGGTTATGGGAGGGCTGCTAAACTTCTGTATAGATTATGACTATTGGAAAAGAATTTTGAAAGAAGACATTATGAAATTACAACAAGGAAAGGACGGCATCTTGAAAGTTTTAAGATTAAGCTACGATCACTTACCCACAAACTTACAAGTTTGCTTTAGATATTGCAGTATATTTCCACAGGATTACATGTTTACGAGGAAAGAGTTGGTCTATATGTGGATGGGTTCAGGTCTAATTCCGCAGTTTATTTGTGGAAGGCGGAGGAGTCCGGAGGACATTGGAAGGGAGTATTTAGATCTTCTGACAAGAAAATCATTCTTTACTTGCAAAACCGAAGATTATAGGTATAAAATTTCTAAACACTATTTTATACACGATCTACTGCATGACCTTGCACAATCAGTTTCTCAAGGGGAATGCATCAGAATAGGAGGTGATGTTGCAGGAAATATTATTCCAAAAACAGTTCGACATTTATCTTTTGAAAACATAAATCTTCCTTCCATCAGAAAGATCTCCAATCTTAAGAACTTGCGCACTCTTGTCATATCTGTTAAAGAGGATCATGATCATAATGCAGATCATTTACTTGTGTTTAATGAGGTTGTGGAAGGATTTAAAAAGTTACACTCATTGAGCTTAGATGTGAATTTTGACTCTTATAAACTGCCCAATGCAATTAATAGCTTGATACACCTCCGCTACCTATCTCTTAAGCTAAGATCGAGTCATATTTATAGTCCTGTTGTTAAGACCTTTAGGGATTTCTTTCCTCAATCTCTTTATAGACTTTATCACCTTGAAGTGATGAAGTTCTGGACCCCTACACTAAGCCGTCCTGATAATATTGAATATGATGGTTTTACTAAGTTGTTCAAGTTGCATTCATTAGATGTTCCTGATGGTGTGAGACAAAACATTCCTTATGCTAGCAAACTACCCTCCATCCGCAAATTGAAAGATTTTTTTGTCCGAGAGAAGAGTGGTTACAAAATCGGTGAACTAAAGAACCTAAGTGACCTTCGTCGCTTGTGCATTAGAGGACTTGAAAATGTGAGGACTTCTGAAGAAGCTATGGAGGCCAAATTGAAAGAGAAAGAATATCTCAAATCATTGTCATTGCAATGGTCCGGAGGCTGCTCCAATAGTGCAGAGGCGAATGAGCAGTTACTCGATAACCTCTGCCCGCATGTCAATCTCAAGAGATTGTGTATTTTAACATACCAAGGTGTCAAATCTCCATGTTGGATGACAGATCTGTCTCTCATCAATTTGAAATCCATCGAACTGATTGATTGTAAAGGATGGGAGCACCTCCCACCTCTTGGGGGTCTGCCTTCGCTCAACCTTCTTTTCCTTGTGGGATTGGATGCAGTAAAGCAAATAGGTTATTTATTCTATGGGAGCGGTGGTGGATGTGCCTTTCCTTCGTTGAAGGAGCTATACTTACGGGACATGCCTAACTTGGAGGGGTGGATTGGAATAGATGATGGGTGCATGTTTCCTCAACTTCATTCTATGGAAATTATTGGCTGCCCTAAATTGATGGGATTTCCTCCCCTGCCTTGTAGTCTAAGAGACTTGCGTATTTCTAATGTCGGATTGACTGCTCTTCCAGCGATAGATCAGGATTATGGAAACAACAATGTAAGTGCTCTATTTTATAAACTTAAAATTCCACCCCCCCCCCCCTCGAGATTAGCTCATTTTCACTTTGCCCTGCTGTGGTTGAAAAAGTTTTTCCTTGGCCCCCTACGATTTAGCTTATTTTTACTTTACCACCCCGTGGTTCAAAAAGTTGCACTTAGTCCCTCTATCGTTTAGCGCATTTTTTGCTTTGCCACCTTGTAATTTTTTAAACAATTTTAATTTGCTACCCTATTTCATATAGAAGTTTAACAACAGGATGGCAAAGTGATATTTTTTGAACCACTGGGTAGCAAGGTGAAAATGAGCTAAACCACACGGGTACAATTTGAAGTTTAACCTTATATTAAAACACCAATTCGTATTTGCATGGCTGTGACTGCCCCGGCTTAATATCTTTACATCTTTTCTTTCTGCAGCAGCAAGAACATTTTAAGGCTTTGGAAAGCTTAATCATCAAACAATGTGAGAAGCTCGAATATGTTACACCAGAGTTTTTCCATAAATTCAATACCCTAAAGGTCCTGAGTATAGAAAAGTGCCCAAAGTTGACAAAATGTGGGATCTCAGACATCCAAATGCCCTCTATACTCAGTGAACTCACTATTGGGTCATGTGGTGACCTTGAGGTGCCATTGCTCCAGTTATCACTAAATTTAACCTCTCTTATTCGGTTGGAATTACTCGATTGTGCAAGCATAACATCCCTTCCCCCAGCACAAGTGTGTGCACGGTTGACAATGCTTTCCAGTTTAAAAATAAGGAACTGCAACGAACTGTCATCATTTGGTGGAATACAGGCTCTCGTATCCCTCCGTTCTTTAGAAATTGAAGGGTGTGACAAGCTAATTGAAGTTGCCTTGTTGCAGCCTCCATTTCCAAACGATGTGAGCCAAAAGAATGCAGTGGACTGCTTTTTGAAGCTTGGTATTCTATCAATTGACCACCACGCGCTCCTGCTCATGGAGCCATTGAGCAATCTCTCCTCCATCAGTAGTTTCACTCTATGTGATGCTTTGCAACTCACTTCCTTACCTGAGAAATGGATACTACAAAATCACGCTGCCCTCAAAATTTTGAGGATATGGAATGCACGCTCCCTCCAGTCCCTACCCGAGAGCATGACAAAACTGTGCTCCCTCAAGGATTTGCATGTATTTAATGCTAATCTCCTCCGGTCACTTCAAGATCTGCCTACTTCACTACGTTCTCTATTCATCATCAGGTGTCACCCTATGTTGAAGGAGCGATGCCAAAAGAACATAGGCCTTGATTGGCCCAAGATTGCCAACATCCCTCGTGTAAATATTTTTTAGCATTTGTAGAGGTGATGATGCATATTGTTCATACGTTCACTTTACCACCCTTCATCTCATCCACGCTACTCTCTGTACTTAATGCAATTCATTTCAGTCTCAATGAACTACATCTCATTCAATCTTAACAAGGTTATCTCATTTGTTTCAGGATTATATAGACCTTTATGGATGATGCGAGAGCAGCCAGGCTCAAATTTTTAACTTAGGATCCTAAAAAGAATTTTTATATATTTTTTTTACCCTTACTTCATGATTTTGGATCCATAAAAGGAAATATATATAGTGTTAATTGCCCCTTATAATACATTATGTTGCAGGACTTGTGTGATTACAAACGTAGGATTATATTTGATTACCCCTGTCCATCAATCGAACATTGAGCTTCCACATCTGTTTTAGAAATTAAATAAATTTCTGTTTTGGTATCTCTTGCTCTTGGATTTCCTATGCTCTTGGTCAGGTATGAGTGAAAAAGGCTCTTATTGTAGTCTATCAATTTCAATGTAGGGAGCGAAGGATGGTTAAAGTCTTGCTGCTTTTGCTCTCCTATTTTATTAGTGCTAGAGTAATATATGACTCTCTATAAGTTGTCTATCAATCTATTTATAGGAACTAAAATAAAAAAAAAAAAGCCTAATTTCTTACTACATGCTTGTGTTCTTAAGTTTTTTTGGTGCAGGATTAGAGTCAGATTCCATGTATTCCATTTTTTTGGTTTTTTTTTTTTTTTTAAAAGAAAGAAACTGCCCTTTTTTGGGGCAGGGAGGTTAAATGCTTCCATTTTTTTTCTCCTCAATTTATATTCATATATCCTAAAGGTAATTTAGTGTTTGAATATTACTGCATAAATAGCAAATCTCATAGCTTGGTCATAAGCTTGTTTATTTTTTTGTCTATTATCTTATGAAGTTGTTAAACATTGCTTTAAAATGTGTTTCAAATTATTATTGTTTTTTCAGCAGTATAACAGGATTAGATTACACTTGTGAACTCAAATTCAGCATTATAAATCATACTTTAAATTTTGTTATACTTTTTTTAGTTTTTAGTGCATTTGGAATAAATTTGGTGGATGCTTCGGCGATAAGACTATGTTGACTCATCGTAAAAGGAAAATGACGGCTACGCTACAGCAGGTATCGTCAACTTGCAACCACATCCTACAATGTCTTATTTTTACTTTATTTATAGTTTTTAAAAACATTTCGGCTTCATTACATGTTAAATACAAAAAAAAAACTGAAGTGGTACTGCTTATGCTCTATATTTGATGGTGCGTGAACGAATCAAAGACTATCAATTTCTCTATAGTAATGTAATAGGACTAAATAAACTGCCTATGTATTTTTGTTTTCTTTTTGTTCTTTGTGGTGTATGAATTTAAAAGGCTCCCATTAATATAGTCTATTGAAACGACATGCGCAAGAATTTAGGTAGAAATCTACTTTATAGAACATTGCCATCTTACATTTCAGAATGGGTAGAGAGTTGCCAATTCTTTTGGACATATATTGGCATTCTTCTTGTAGCTTTCATCATTCTATTTTTTGGAGCTCTCCTCTCTTGGTTGAACAAAATGCAAAATAAAGAAATCAAACAAAAGCCTGCTTGGCTGAAAAAGCTGTTCTGGAAAAGTTGTCTTTTATTGGTCGACTGTTTAATTCCTGTTGTTTGAACACACCTCCATAACTGCAACATTTTGCTCTGTTTGAGTTATTTTGAATAAACTTTCCTTATTTTCCTTATAATAAAGTATCTGTATTATTACGAATGGTTGATATATTATTACAGCCACTTAAAAGTTTATATGCTGCATTTTCCATTGGGCCTATCTTTTTTACTTCGTCTCAGTCATGTCAACTTGATTTTTCTTCTCAAACAGCAGTGCCAGTCAGTGCCATTCCAATATTTCTCTCTTATAGATGTTTATCGAGCTTATTTGACATGGTTATAGTTAATGATTTGGCTTATTTTGAGGTTGCTATTCTTTCTGATGCTTCCTTTTTCTGATCCTTCTTTCTGCATGTTTTATCCTCCGTTGAAATTCTGCCATTTAATTCATCCTTTTCAAGCAAAGGCTTGGTAGTGTTACTTTTATATTATTATTTTGAATTTATAAGAACCTTGAGAATTGAATCTTTGGTGATATAGTCGATTAAATTAAGGAAAATTTCAACTCTGCATTCATTTTGGAGAACTTATCCCAGTTTTTTTTTTCTTTTTTGTGATTGATTTACACCTTTTACCCTCTTACTAAAACTTGATCTGGTGCACTTTTTTTATTATTATTTGTGGGTGATACCCACATCAATAAAGTTCGGCGCATCATTTTGAAGATCTGAATCAGATATAATGCCATTATTTCATTTAATGGACAAAAAATTTCTAAGCTAGAATCTCCAAGTAAAGGATAAATCAGTAGCACATATAGTTTCTGAACATAGTAATATGATTGAGACTATATATGGATAGCTAAAATTTCTTCCTGCGCGCTTAGAGAAGTTCATTTACTAATATTTATTAACAATTTTTATTCAAAAATATTAGTTTATTTCTTATAGTGTAGAGATTGAATAAAAAAATAGTTGATTGGTGTATTTGAAAAAAACAAAAATTGTATAATGTAGAAAGTGAAAATAATCTATAAAATACAGCATAGTATAGTGTAACTAAGCCAAATAAAAAAAAAATTCAAATACCTGTTTATAAAAGAGCTAAAGTTCAAATGCTCTTTGTACATTTTTTCCCTTAATCTATAGACCTCTAATATTAGGTAGGCAGACAATAGTTTCTCTGTCAAAAAGGGTTGAGTTTGCTTGAGTTGTGAGTTTTATAAATCTCCATTTCATTTCCTCCCCTCTTCCATGAAGCATCCAAGAAATTACTACTCCCCAATTTTTGGCCTTTCTTTTCCTGGGGAATCAAAGAAAGCAGTCATACTCTATTGGCTGACAGCATTCAACAACTTATTCCTCCTCAATTTGTCTTCTTTGCGAGCACAACCTAGATCTCTTTTCTCTTTCACTAACTTCTGCACTCCAGGAGTGATCAATTGCCTTTGTGGTGAAGTAGCTGCACTTAGATTACCATCTGATTAAACACACACACATATATATATATATATAGAATTAGGATAGAATACTATCGATAGCAACAAATCATTGGTGCTATCAAATTTTTAACCTTTGAATTAAAAGATGTGTGGTTAAAATGATAGTGGTCCTCTAGGGTTTACTAGGTGGTTGGTTGAATAGTAAAAATTTTAGGGGACCACTATAATCCCAACTGCATATCTTTTCATCCAACGGCTGAAAACTTGATAGTACCAATTGCTTGGTGCTATCGATAGTATTCTAGCCGGACTCATATATATATATATATATATATATATATATATATATATATATATATATATATATATATATATATTATAGTGTCTTTAATGTAGCTAAATTTTACTGTTTATTCTATTTTACTGCTTAATTAATCTTTCCTAGGAGACCAACTAGCAAGCCAAAGAATATTTTGAGTAGAGAAGGATTATTTCGTTACTTATTTTGAAGACTTAGATTCGGAGAAATTTGTTTAATTAGCAAAGAGCAGTAATCTGTGTGTTTTATTATGGCAAGATAGCAGGACATCACTTTAGTTGCTGTTTAAAGTGATTGCATTTGCTGTAAGGAAAATCACGAGATTCAGAATTTTGATGATGTGGTGGGTAGTTGTTGTTCATGTTCAATTCAATCTTTTATTTGTATAAGTTTGGTTTTGATTTAGATTTTTCGAACAATGTATTTTCGTGTTCCTTTTCTGTCTGTACTGAGTACACTCTATTGAACAACTCTTTATTTTTCTATTTTTTTTAAATTTGCACCCTTTTAACTTTTTTTTTTTAAGTTATGTTAGATAATTAAAGTGAAAATTTAATTAAGTTTAACTGCTCTATTAGTGATTCAGTTTTATTTGATAAAAGCTGATTAAAATCATTAAAGTATTATTATTTTTCTATAATTTAATGTTCCACTAAAATTATTTTTAGTAGTTTTATGTGTAACCAAACACCACACATTTTGTGCAATGATAAACAATTGCCTAAACCCAGTGTATACACATCCATTGTATGCACCACACCTACATATGATCCCATATGTTTGATCTAAAATATCTAAAGAGCTTATATTGAAAAAGAAAAATTTTATTGGTACATCCCGAGAGGGTATGAGTAAGATGAATTTTATTGATCATTTCGAAATGAATAGTAAAATATACATCATATATTTATTTTGGAATGTATATATATATATATATATTATAAAATTTTGAAATGGTAAATTTTAAATTTTTCCCATGGTACAGCGCACTTTCACTGGGCCCTGTGATTCAAAAAGTTGCGCTTTATCTCCCTACGGTTTAGCTTATTCTTACTTTGCTATTATATCCAAAAAATTATGCTTAACTGCCAAATAATTTAGCTCATTTTTTACTTTATTATTATGTAATTATTTTAAAATTTTTTATTTTTTGGTGAAATAAAAATTAAATTACAAAAGAGCGAAGTAAAACTTTTTGAACTATAGGGTGATAAACTAAAAAAATGTGATGTACTTTATGGAGTAGTCTAGTGAAAAAAAGGACAAAAATTTATTTAATTTACACGAGAACAGTGTCATTTATAAATCCGCGTCAAATTTTTTAAAATTATTTTGTTCTATACATAGGCCATTTAAATACAGAAGGTGCAGCCAATAATTAATTCCCTTATGCAATTACTTTTACGCTAATTTTTCAATGAGTAACTTTTTAAAATCCAAGCCCAATTCAACTAATGTAATTCTACAACAGTACAGGGACTACATATAAAAAAAAATTACAAAATTTGGGAAAAAAAAAATACTTACTACTATAAACCTCAAGTGAAAAAAAAAAAATCAATATAGTACCAATTAAAATTTAGACTAATACAATTTTTTGTTTTTTTACTTAAATATTCGTCTTTTCATTTTCTTCTTCTAACTTTCAAAAATCTATATTTTTTTTCTTAAAATTTTAAGTTGATGCGTTTAGATTCCGCCGTCAGATTCCTTCCGTGTTCCATCTATTTTTTTTCGAGAATGAGTAATAAGTCCTTAAAAATATTAGGAATATATTAATTTTTTTTTTTTTTTTTTTTGAGAATGAGTAACGGTAGTTTTATTATTTCACCCTCTCTGATAACGTCGAAATTCTCTTAAAAACATATCTAAAATATTAAGAGTGCAAAACATAAATTTTTAAAAATTTAAAAAAAATGAAAAGGTGGATATTTACTGACTTTTTTTTTTATTTTAGTCTAAATTTTAATATAAGACCTCATGAAATTTTAAATATATATATATATATATATATATATATATATATATATATATATATATATATATATATATATATATATATATATATATATATAATAATAATATAATTATATGCAGATAATAATTTCTCACTCGAAAAGTGTAAAGGGTGTGGAGTTGGGGAGAGCAGATTCCTATATCGTCAATAATTGAGTCTCATTGACTTATAAGTCTTCTTTATCAATAATTGAGTTTTGTTGACTCATGAGTCTGTTTTACGATTTTTTTTTTTTTTTTTTTTCTCTCCTCTTCCGAGAAGTGTGTTTAAGAAATTACTCCCTTCCAATTTTTCTTCGCTATGTATAATATACCTGTTAACGATTACAGAACAATCGCTTGTCTCTAAAGCTTAAATTATTACCGACCCACGTCGTGAGGTTAAATTAAATTAGGTGACAATTATGAGACAAGGGCTTGCTGGAATTCAAACTCAGAATCTTCCATTTTGATGCAATTATTATTTTTTGAAAGTTTAAGCTATTAGAGAATAATGTTCAGTTCGAGCTTAAGGAATTTTAGTAGGCTCAAGATGTGGATTTGATTTAAATAAAAAAAAAAATTAAGAGACTCTTTGGAAGTCGAAATAAAATATATAAAAATAATTTATTCAAGATGCAGATTTGATTGCAATGAAAGAGTTTGCTTTCTGCTACTTGAACGGTTCCGATATCTGATATCTGTGATATGATAGTATAATAATTTTATCTGCTAGGACTAACGGTAAGTAGGATTCAAATTTAAATATTTGATCACTCTTCCATCCACCGAATATATAATTTTTTTTAAGCATATCATAAAAATATATCGAATAAGATATTCATGTATCCAGATAGAACCAAAATGAACAATGAAAATATATATATAGTCCGGCTACTATACTATCGATAGTATCAACTATTTGGTGCTATCAAGTTTTCTACCCTTAGATCAATTTTTTTAATTATTTTTACCTGTTAAATTTTACTACTATTTCTCCAACCATCTATTAAATCCAAAGGATCCACTATCATTTCAACCACATATTTTTTAATTCAACGGTTAAAAACTTAATAGCACAAATGACTTGGTACTATATATATATATATAGAGAGAGAGAGAGAGAGAGAGAGAGAGAGAGAGAGAGAGAGAGAGAGAGAGAGAGAGAGAGAGAGAGAGAGAGTCTGGCTAGTATACTATGGATAATACCAAATATTTGGTACTATCAAGTTTTTAATCATTAGATCAACCTCTTTAATTATTTTCACCCGTTAGATTTTACTATTTTCCCAACCACCCATTAAACCCAATGGGCTCACTATCATGTCAACCACATATCTTTTAATTCAACCGTTAAAAACTTAATAGCACCAATGACTTAGTACTATTAATAGTATTACAATCTAGCTATATATATATATATATATATATATATATATATATATATATATATATATATATATATATATATATGATAAATTTTTACAGATATAAATGAAATATTTTTTTCATCTTAATTTTTTATTGCCACAGGAATCACTCAATCTCCGTCCAAATCTAAAATATCTATAAAGATGCGGTGGATTACAAAGAAAAACTAGAACACCAAAAGTGTCAATAATTTCTCCATTGTAGAGCAATGGTGTGCGGAATAAAACTTTCTATGCTTTCACATGTATGTGTATCAAAACTTGCGACTTTTTTGTACAGCTTCCGTTATATTTTCTCCCCTCTTCCCAGAAGTGTACAAAAAATTACTCTTTCTGAATCTTTCTTTGACGCCTGCTATTAGAAATTCAAGTTAGATAAAATTTTATTTACCATGAAGAACAACATCAGTGGTTTCGATTTAAACTTTAAGTCTTCTATTATTTTTTTTAGAAATTTTTATTTTTTTATTCATTTTGAGACTATTCGTTTATTAGATAAATAAAATTAAAAAATTAAAAAATTTAATTTATAGATAATTTTAATAGAAAAATACTAGATGTGCATCTCAAATAGGGTGTACATATGGGGTGTACATTTTACACCCACCCCATCCTGTGGTGGGGTGAATTCCACTCGTCACATTAATGTGACGAGTGAATAAATATCCACCCCAGGATGGAATGGGTGTAGAATGTATACCCCATTTGGAATGTGCAGCATTAGTCATTTTAATATTGTAATTATTGAAAAAGTTTGAAAGTATATAAACCTCAAAGGAAAATGCTACCTGTACACCCCATTAAGGGCTGTACATCGTCACTCTCTATTTATTTGTTTTCTTTTTTTAAAATAATTATGAATAAAAAATTTAAAAAAATTTAGAATTTAAATTAAAAAATTAAATTTAAATTAAAAAACTAAATTTGTACAAAATTAAATTAAAATTTTTCCACAAAGTTAAAATTTAAATTATACTAGTGCCAAGAATGTCCCATGAGAGGGAGACATAATCTGAAAATTAAATATATATTTTTACAATTTAATAATTGTAAAAGATAATTTAATTTATAATATTTAAATTTTAAAAATATTTAATTTTATTCCAGTTTATATTTTTTTATTTTATTTTATAATAAATTTTGAGATAAGTAAAATATAAAAAATATTTAAATTTAAAAGAGTACCGGTACGCAAGAAAGTGTACCGGTAGTGAGAGAAAGAGGGAGTGACAATAGAAGTTTTAAAAATCTCATTCAATTCTGGCCGCCCACATCGCGGGGTGTATGATATACACCCCGAACGTGGGTGTACCTCTAGCAGCACTCAAACTATAAACTAGAATGATTTATTTCAAAAATAAATATAAATTAAAAAACAAATAGAAATAAAATAAATAAATAAAATAATGTTTAAATAATTAGATTGAAGTAGTAAGAAATAAAAGTAATTATAATTTTAAAATAATAATATTTTATCTATTTAATTAATATAAAAATATTAATTAAATAATAATTTAACTTATTTAATTAACTATTGTTAGATTATTCTAAATATTAATTGATAAAATAATTAACAATAATTAGTATAGTTAATAAATAATTTAATAAATTAATAATTAATTAGTTAGTTATTTAATAGTTAGATAATTAGTTAATAAAATAATTAGATTAGTCAAAATATTAAATTAATTAAAAAGTTAATATAATAATTAAAATTATATTTATTTTAATTAAATTTATTTTCAAGTGAAAACAAGTTTGATTTAGAAAAAATTTTCTGAAACAGTAGTTTCAATTTTATACCAGCTTATTTTAAAAAAATAAAAATTACCGTTTTCATCGTTAATCAAACGCGTTAATATTAATATTTTCAAAGTAATTTTACTATAGATGAAGTGACCTTTCACTCATTGAATGAAAAGAATGTAAAATACATATTCAAAAAAAATATACAAGTGGTATTTATTTTTTTATTGTATTACTCAAAATATAAGGTTAATTACATTTTTGGTCCTCAAACTATGAGGCTCGTTACACTTCAGTCCGTAAATTTTAATTCATCCTAATTTTTGTTTCTAACTATGCATGAGTCCTGTGATGCTTTAGTTTCGAGTAATTTTACTTTCTTTTCTTTCTTTTTTACTAGAGAAATTTCTGATCATGTGTGGCCGTTTGATTCTAAACTTTTTTAAAAAATTACTAATAAAAGAACGTAAATAAAATAATTTGTTAGTTGAGAATTGTAAATCAAATAAAAAAAATAGAAATGCTATGTCCATAAGATTTAATATTTGTAATCCAGGGTTCTAGGGTTTACTTCACTTTTTTTCTTTCTCAATTTCAAAAGAGAAAAAAAATATTGGACAAGGCAAGTTGGAAAAAAGTGAACGTTAGATGATGGAAGTAGCAAGATTACAATCCTTTTTAAGGATTGTAAGACAAGCTTTGCTCATTTACCAAAAGAAAAAAATTTTAAATAATATTCAGGACGTGTCTATACATTTTAACATTTTTTTTTAAAAAAATAATTAACCTTCGTATATATTATTTGAGAATTTAATTTTCATAACACACCAGATAACGCTAGTGCTAACCACAATAAGATAGTGCATCATTTAATGACTTTTGAGTAAAAAATAAATAAATAATTTATTACCTTTTTATATCCACCTATGAGTTTTATTATATTTTTCATGCATTAAATTTAAATGAATAATTTTCTCCCTATTTTAAATAAAGCTTTACAAAATCACGTTGAGAATAACTACTTACTAATTTGTAACTTTCTTGAGTGGAAGAGCCTGTTAACATATTTGATAAATTTCAACCAAATATTATAGGGGAAAATAAAAAATAAAAAATATGAAATTTGAGGGGTACTATTTCAATACATTCTTAAAAAAATAAAAAAAAATGCACTGTAAACACTCCTGAAAAATAAGGAACTGTTTACAAAGGAGTGTAGACCAAACAGAAAAACTGAAAAGTCACTCGCCAATTCCCCTCGCAACATATCAAAACAGTCCTCCGAAAGACCTCGAGAAAGCGATCTTATCGGATAAACAATGTCATCTTCTCCACTCTCTACATTGTATTCAAATGTCTCCTCCCTTTTGATATCATCAGCAGTCCAGTTTAGTGCAATGTTCATCTCTGAACCCACATTGCAGTTCCAGCTACTACTGTCACTTGAACTCTTACCATACCCGTAATTCTCTGAAATGTCGATCACACTATAAAAATCGTAAATCTGTGAGTTTTCTAGCTGGCTGTAAATGGTCAAATTGCTCGTTGATTGATTGCTGATTGCGCTGAAGGGGAAGGCATCGAATGCTGCAGTTGCTGCTAAGTGGACTAAA
Source organism: Tillandsia fasciculata (assembly GCA_029168755.2). NCBI lineage: Eukaryota > Viridiplantae > Streptophyta > Magnoliopsida > Poales > Bromeliaceae > Tillandsia > Tillandsia fasciculata. The sequence goes on along the minus strand of CM054936.1, from coordinate 25,315,638 downwards.
GAACCGACATTGTTCGAATTGTTCGGTTCGAGCTTCTCTTCTCGAGATTCTAGAGTCTCATTTAGTGGCTTGTGGGTCGCCGGATCGACTCCCTGCTGCACGAGTTTCTTTTTCAAGCACGAGTTCCAGAAGTTCTTGATCTCGTTATCTGTTCTTCCGGGCAGTTGAGACGCAATCTGAGACCATCTGAAACTCCCAAATGCAGAAAAATTCAGTACCCATTTCGCGAAATCCCGACAAAATGTAGTTGTTTCGAGCTAAATTATTTTACCTGTTGCCTAATATTCAATGCAAACTAACAATTAGATCCTCTTCTTGCTGCGAGAAGCTTCCCCTCTTGAGATCAGGCCTCAAGTAATTGATCCACCTCAATCCGCAACTCTTTCCGCATCCCTGCTGCATTGTTGCCCTTATTTTTCCTTTTGCAATGAGTTGGGTCGAGTCTTTTTTCGACAGAGCACCTATTAAATTTACTCCCAAATTGATACAACCTGCATTAAAAAACATAAAAACCTTAACAAAATTTAAAGTATAATTTGTGCCACTGAAATTAAGTTCACAAGTTCAATCATATATACATATATAGACTACATGTAGTATTCTTGTTCCAATACTGCAGCAAGAAAAATAGGAGAATGTACACAAAACAGTAAAACTTTAACCATACTCCATAACAAGGACGAAATCAATAGACTATAATAATAGGAGTCTTTTAAATTCATACACCACCGAGAACAAAAAGAAAATAGAAATACATAGGCAATTTATTTAGTCCTATTACATTCCTATAGAGAAATCGATAGAGTTTTTAATTTGTTCTCGCATCACCAAATATAGAGAATAAGCGGTAACACTACAGAAATTATTATTATTATTATTTTTTCAATACGAAATGAAACTAAAGTGTTTTTAAAACTATAAATAAAGTAAAAGTAAGATGCTGCAGGATGTGGTTGCAAGTTGATGTCTGCTGCAGCGTAGTCGTCATTTTCCTTTTACGATGAGTCAACATTGTCTTATCGTTGGAGCATCCATCAAATTTTACTCCAAATGTCGATACAACCTGCACTAAAATCTAAAAAAAGTTTAACAAAATTTAAAGTTTGAATTATATAGCTGAAATTGAGTTCGCAAGTGTAATCTGGTGCATGTTATACTGCTGGAAAAAATAATAATAATTTCAAACACATTTTAAAACAATGTTGAACAACTTCATCAAATAATAGAGAAAAAGTAAACAAGCTTATGACCAGACTATGAGATTTGCTATTTATGTAGAAATATTCAAACATTAAATTATCTCTAGGACATATGACTATAATAAATTGAGGGGAAACAAAATTCCTCCCTGCCCCAAAAGAGGGAAATTCTTTCTTAAAGATTTTATGTTGTTTTGGCAATAGAGAGAGCAAAAAAAAAGAAAAAGAAAAAGAAAAAGAAAAAAACAGGAATACATGGAATCTGACTCTAATCCTGCACCAAGAAAACTGAAGAACACAAGCATGTAGTAAGACATTAGTCTTTTTTTTTTTCCTTTTAATTCCTATAAATAGATTGATAGACAACTTATAGAGAGTCATATATATATATTGCTCCAGCACTAATAAAATTGAGAGACAACAATAAAAGCTTTTTTCACTCATGCAGCAAAAAATTAAAAATAGAGAGAATAAGTAGTATGATTTTAATCTTGTTTCATGCCTGGAGAAAAAAAAGATCAAGTGCAGATAGGGAGTCCTAATCCTTTCATGTTCCTGCAGTACCAAAGCAGAACATAAAGCAGCAAAACTTCACTCTTGTTTTATATTCTTGAAAAAATTGAGAGAAATATACATAGGAGTGCTATACCATTACTACAACCCTGCACCAAGAAATTAAAACTACTTTAAAGCTGTTGTCACACTTCTCTCTCTTATGTTCTACTCATCAACTAGTCATTGTTAATTTTAGAAAGTAATTGATTTATGATCATTACATTGTTAATTTGTTTTACATGACTAATCCATTGCTTCGATGTTCACGCCTAATAAGATATAATACCTGACCAATAGCATAGGAAATCAAGAGCTAATTAAGAGGCACCGAAACAGAAATTTATTTAATTTCTAGTACTATCCTCTCTTTATAATCACGCAAGCCCTGCGAGCACCATGTACTAATTATAAGGGGTGATTAATTAGCACTATAAATTAAGGGTCAAAAATTATAAAAATTTTATTGGGGATGCTAATTTAAAACAAACCTGCTTGCTCTTGCATTGTCCAAAAAAGGCTAATTAGTCCTGAAACAAATTAAATAACCTTGTTAAGATTGAATGAGATGTCATAGTTCATTAAGACCGAAATAAATTGCGTTAATTATAAAGAGTAGCACGGCCAAGATGAAGGGTTGTAAAGTGAACGTATGTACAATATGCATCATCACCTCTGAAATTAGTTGTCAATCGACACATAAGGGATGTTGGCAATCTTGGGCCAATCAAGGCCTATATTCTCTTGGCATCGCTCCTTCAACTCAGGGTGACACCCAGTGATCCATAGATCACACAGTGAAGTAGGCAGATCTGGAAGTGACTGGATGAGTTTAGCATTATGTACTTCCAAACTATCTAGGGAGCACAGTTGTGTCATGCTCTGGGGGAGGGACTGAAGGGAACATGCATTCCATATGTATAATTCTTTGAGGGCAGAGTGATTTTGCAGTAGCCATTCCTGAGGTAAGGAGGTGAGTCGCGAAGCATCATAGAGAGTGAAATTGCTGATGGAGGAGAGACTTCTCAATGGCTCCATGAGCAGGAGCGCGTGGTGGTCAATTGATAGTTTACCAAGCTTCAAAAAGCAGTCCGCTGCATTCCTTTGGCCGACATCATTTGGGAACGGAGGCTGACGCAGGGCAACTTCAATTAGCTTGTCACAACCTCTAATTTCTAACTCATGGAGGGATACAAGAGCTTGTATTCCACCAAATGATAACAATTCTTTACAGCTCTCTATCTCTAAATGGGAAAGCGTTGTCCACCGTGCACACACTTGTGCTGGGGGAAGGGAAGTTATGTTTGCACAATCGACTAATTCCAACAGGGTAAGAGAGGTTAAATTTGGTAATAACTGGAGCAAATGCACCTCAAGGTCTCCACATGACCCAATAGTGAGTTTATCGAGTATAGAGGGCAGTCGGATGTCTGAGATTCCAAGTGTTGTCAACTTTGGGCATTTTTTTATATTCAGGGACATTACGGTGTTGAATTTATGAAAAAACTCTGTTGGAATATATTCGAGCTTGTCACATTGTTCAATGATTAATATTTCAAGACCCTGAAAATGTTCTTGCTGCTGCAGAAAGAAAAGATGTAAAAATATTAAGTGTGGGCAATCACAATCGTGCAATTACGAATTGGTGTTTTAATATAAAGGTAAACTTCAAATTGCTCCCTTATGCTTTAGCCCATTTTCAATTTGTCACCCTATGGATCAAAAAGTTCCACTTTGCCCTCCTGTGGTTTAATTTTTATTTCACTAAAAAATTCTAAATGAAATAGGGTGGCAAATTAAAAATATTTAAGAATGGCAAAGTGAAAAATATGCTAAACCACATGGGGGCAAAGTGTAAATTTTTGAAATACAAGGTGGCAAAGCGAAAATGAGCTAAACCATAGAGGGGGGCAAAGTGAAACTTTTTGAACCACATAAGAGCAAAGAGAAAATAAGCTAAACCTCAGGCGGTAATTTGAAGTTTATAAAATAGAGCACTTACAGTGTTGTTTTCGCTATCTTCATTTATTGCTGGAAGGGCAGTCAATCCCACATTAGAAATATGCAACTCACTTAGACTACAAGGCAGAGTCGGCAATCCGCTCAAATTAGGACAGTTGATAATTTTCATAGTATGAAGTTTAGGAAACATGCAGCAATCATCTATTCCAATCCACTCCTCCAAGGTTGGCAAGTCTACAAAGTATAGCTTCTTCAATGATGGAAAGGCACACCCACGACTGCTCCCAAAGAACGAAGAATCTATTTTCTTTACTGCTTGTAGTCTGCTTAGGCTAAGATAGGTTAAATTTGCTAAGCACAGCAATATCACCTCTAGGTCAGCACATGACCCAATAGTGCGTTCATCGAGTATAGAGGGTTGTTGGATGTTTGAGATTCCACGTATTGTCCACTTCGGGCAATCTTCTATACTCAACTTTTCTAGGGTGTTGAATTTATGAAAAAGCTCTGTTGGAAGATATTGGAGCTTCTTACATTGTTTGATGGTTAAGGTTTCAAGTGCCGAAAATTGTTCTTGCTGCTGCAAAAGAAAATATGTAAAGATATTAAGTCTCAGCAATCACAGCCATGCAAATATGAATTGGTGTTTTAATATATGGGTAAACTTCAAATTGCCCACGTGTGGTTTAGCTTATTTTCTCATTGCCATCCTATGGTTCAAAAAATTTCACTTTGCCCTCCTGTGGTTTAATTTTTATTTTTCCAAAAAATTTTATTCGAAAGAGGGTGGCAAATTAAAACTGTTTAAAAAAATCACAAGGTGCCAATGTGAAAAATACGCTAAACCACAAGGGGGCAAAGTGTAATTTTTTAACCACAGGGTGGCAAAGTGTAAATGAGCTAAACCATAGAGGGGGCAAAGTGAAACTTTTTTAACTACAAGAGGGCAAAGAGAAAATAAGCTAAACCTTAGGGGGTAATTTGAAGCTTATAAAATAGAGCACTTACATTGTTGTTTCCGCAATCTTCATTTATTGCTGGAAGGGCAGTCAATCCAACATTAGAAATATGCAAGTCCCTTAGACCGACATTAATAATTGACAAATGTTTTAGATTACGAGGTAGAGTAGGAATTCCTCTCAAATTAGGACAGTCATAAATTGTCATAGTATGAAGTTTAGGAAACAAGCACCCATCATCTATTCCAATCCACTCCTCCAACTTCGGGCAATTTCCTATTGTCAGGACCTTTATGGTAGTGAATTTCTGAAAAAACTTTGTAGGAAGATATTGGAACTCCTCACAATGTTTGATGGTTAAGGTGGTTTCAGGATCCGAAAATTGTTTTTGCTGCTGCAAAAAGAAAATATGTAAAGTTATTAAGTTCGAGCAATCACAGCCATGCAAATACGAATTAATATATGGGTAAACTTCAAATAGCCCCTGTGTGATTTAGCTTATTTTCATCTTGCCATCCTATGGTTCAAAAAAATTCACTTTGCCCTCATGTGTTTTAATTTTTATTTCTCCAAAAAAATTTATACGAAATAGGGTGGCAAATTAAAACTGTTTAAAATAATCACAAGGTGACAAAGTAAAAAATGTGCTAAACCACTGGGAGCAAAGTGTAAATTTTTGAACCACGGTATGGCAAAGTGAAAATGAGCTAAACCATAGAGGGGGCAAAGTGAAACTTTTTGAACCACAGGAGGGCAAAGAGAAAATAAGCTAAACCTCAGGGAGGGGGGTAATTTGAAGTTTATAAAATAGAGTACTTACATTGTTGTTTCCGCAATTCTCATTTATTGCTGGAAGAGTAGTCAATCCGACTCCTTCAATTTGTAATTTATTTAAACATCGAGGGAGAGCAGGAAATCCCCTCAAATTACGGCACCAAATAATTTTCATAGTATGAAGTTTAGGAAACATGCAGCAATCATCTATTCCAATCCACTCCTCCAAGTTAGGCATGCCCTCAAAGACTAGGTTCTTCAGCGATGGAAAGACACCTCCACCACCGCACCCATAGAATGAACAACCTATTTTTTTTACTGCACTCATTCCCTTCATATGAAGAGTGTTGAGTGATGGCAGACCCCCAAGAGGTGGGAGGTGCTCCCATCCTTTACAGCCCATCAATACCATGTATGTCAAATTGACAAGAGACAAATTTGTCATCCAACATGGAGATTTAACACCTTGGTATTTTGTAATATCCAATTTCTTGAGATTGGTATGAGGACAGAGGTTATCGAGGAGCTTTTCATCACCCTCTGCACTATTGGAGCGGTCTTCGGACCATTGCAATGACAAAGATTTGAGATAATTTTTATCCTTCAACTTGGCCTCCATAGCTTCTTCAGAAGTCCTCACATTTTCAAGTCCTGTAATGGACAGATGACGAAGTTCTCTTAGGTCATTTAGTTCACTGATTTTGTAACCACTCTTCTCTTGGACAAAAAATTGTTCCAATTTGCGGATGGAGGTTAGTTTGCCAACAAAAGGAATTTTTTCTGTCACATCAGAAGGAACAAATGAACGCAAGCTGACCAAGTTAGCCAAACCATCGAATTCAATAATATCAGAAGTCTTTCCATTAACAAAGAACTTCAGGAATTCCAGGTGATAAAGCCTACAAAGAGTTGAACGAAAGAAGTCCAAGAAATGTTCATTCATGTCCACCGTTATCGAAAGAGATAGGTAGCGGAGGTGTACCAAGCTGTCAAGTTTATCAGGTAGTTTATAAGAGTAACAATCCACAAGTTTATCAGGTAGTTTATAAGAGTAACAATTCACTCTTAAGCTCAATAGGCGTAAGTTTTTAAATCCTTTTATAACCTCATTAAACTCAAGTAAATAATCTGCATGATTCTCATAATAATCTGCATGATTCTGATAATTCTCTGCAGCAGATATGATAAGAGTGCGCAAGTTCTTAAGTTTGGAGATTGCTCTGATGGAAAGAAATTCTTTTTTTTCAAAAGATAAATGTCGAACCGTTTCCGCCGGAATAATATTTCCTGCAACATCACCTTGTATTCTGATGCATTCCCCTCGAGAAACAAATTGTGCTAGGTCGTGCAGCAGATCATGCATAACATAATTTTTTTCCTGAAAAGTAGAGGTGTCACAAGTAAAGAATGAATTTCTTGTCAGAAGATCAAAATACTCCTTTCCAATGTCCTCTGGACTCCTCCTCTGCTCTTCGCAAATAGACTGCGGAATCAGACCTGAACCTATCCACATTTCAACCAACTCTTTCCTATGAAACCTATGATCCTGTTGAAATATACTACAATATCTAAAGCAAACCTGTATGTGAATGGGTAAATGGTCATAGCTTAATCTTAAAACTGTCATGATGTCGCTCTTTCCTTGTTGTAATTTCATAGTGCCTTCTTTTAAGAATCTCTCCCAGCAGTCATAATCTAGATAAGAGTTTAGCAGCCCTCCCATAACCTTTATTGCCAACGGGCATCCTCCAAGCTTCTTCGCTATCTGCTGACCAATTGGTTGCAAGTTTTTATAATCATCAGGGTTCACATTAAAGAATGCATGCTTATTAAAAAGCGGCATATAGTCATTCTTCTCCAACTTCTTTAGATTTAATGATTCCTTTTTACATTGCATCGCCTTTGCCGCCATATCCACAACTGAAGCCATTCGAGTTGTCAGAAGTATCTTGCTTCCTCTCTGTCCGAATTTCAAAGGAGCAACCAATTTCTCCCACTCCATTATATTATCACCATCCCAAACATCATCCAGTATGAGCAAAAACCTTTTTGATGTAAGTTTATGCTTAAGATCCTCATGGAGTGTATTTAGATAGTGCTTATCATCAGAACTCCCATGATCTATAGCTTCCAGTATTTTTTTTGTTATCATGTTTGCATTGAAGTCTTGAGAAACGCAAACCCACATAATCTGGTGATCGAAGTACCTTTGCACTCTTTCATCTTGATAAATTAGTTGAGCAAGTGTAGTCTTCCCTAGCCCACCCATACCAACAATTGTAAAAGCAGAGATATTGAAAGTGATCCCTTCAGACTCCCCATCTACCGGTTTGATCAGCCATTCGACTATCGTGTCCCTCTCCTTGTCTCGTCCGAACACCTCACTTTCGGTTAACAAGCAGCTAGTCTCGCGAGCATTCTTGACTTTCTCGAACTTCCGACGCTTAACACTAGGGCCATAAAACTCAACAGCAAGTTGAAGGAATGGCATTATACCGGCAACAACCCTATCTAACCCCTCGACGGCCTCCCTCAACCGCTTCAGTGTGTCATCGCTAAACTCACGGTTAAAGAAACGGTCAAACATTTTCTTGAATTTAGAGAATGAGCCAATCACCATCTCGTCTCGCACCTTGTCATCTCGATCTTGTATAGTCTTCTCCAGCTTGTAGTAGTCCAGTTCGTCGAGCACGTCCTCCGTATTCTCCACGGCGTCTCTGAGCTGCCACAGCCACATACGCAGCCCCTCGTTCTGCATCATGGCCGGCGCACACTCCTCGACTGCAGTCAAGACTGCTTGGACCTGCGGAAGGGCGTAATGCAGCCGGGCGAGCTCGTCCTGCATGCCGCTGGCTGCCGGGCACGCCTTGAGGTAGGATGAGCATGTGTCAATGAGATTATTGATAATCGCCGACACCACCGATTGGCCTATGAAAGTTAAAGCCATAATCCTCGAGATAGCTCCAAGTGCAGCTGCTTTAGACAATTGATCAAACTCCTGCAGTACAGAAATTGGAGAAAGAGGAAAGAGATGTTCAGCTTGGAGAAAGAGGAAAGAGATGTTCAGCTTGGAACGAAGACAGACATAGGAGGAATATATACATGAGTTCTTGAAACCTGTCAGCCAATATAGTATGGCCGTTTTATTAGATTCCCCAGGAAATGAAAGAAAGGTCAAAAACTATTTTTCAAAAAAAAAAAAAAAAACAAAACAAAAAATTACAGTTTTTATATTTCTAATAAATAATTTGAATGACGGAAATATTATTTTCAGATAAAATTTAAATTATTTTTTTAAAAAATTATCTTATTTAGAAACTAAACAGAATAAAAAAATATTTTTTTTGGTCAAAAATTTATTGTTAGAATATTTTTTCAGAAAACCAAAAAATTTCAAAATCAATTCTTACAGTCGGTGGAGGCAATTATTATTGATTATTTTAGATAATATTTAATAATTTAAAATTTTATTAAGGAAAGTGGGCTTTATAAATATGGCCACTTTGCTTTTAAAGAAATAAAAATGTTTTGAACTGTATTTCAGCATTGTTTTTATTTATTATTATATTTTTATTGTCACTCTTTAATCATGACCGTTGATATATTTTAATTTAATGGTACAAAATATTTTAACCAACTGATTGTACCGTGTACTGATCAATCCGTACCAATCTTTGATGTGGTAATAATATAATATTATAGTTATTTTTATATCATTAGCTACAATACAGCTAAATCACTATTTTAAATATGTAAATTTTAAATTTTAAAATTTAAATTTATTTTTAAAATTTAAAATTAAAAATCAAAATTTTAAATTTTAAATTTTTTACGCAAATTTTAAATTTAAATTTAAATTATTTTAAAGTAAAATTTCGAAAAAAAAAATATTATTTGTAAATATCTTTACAAAATTACTTTAGAAAAATTATCTTCCAATTAAACTCAGTCAAATACTGAACAACTTTTAATTAAAATCAATTCTCTAAATTAAAATTAATTCTGTATAAATTATCTTTTAAGAATGTAAACTAAAAGAGCCCTTAGATAAAAATACTTCGAATATGGCCCTGTATTTTAGTATTATTTTTATTTATTATATATTGTAATAAAAAGATATGCTTCTATACATCACTTAATTTAATGTCACTCTCTTACCACTATCGTTAATATATTTTAATCCAACGACACAAAATATTTGAAGTGATCGGTTATACTGGCTGCGCACTCATTGATCAATCTGTACTAATCTCAAGAATACTTTCCTTCATCTATTGCTTTACAAATCAAATAACTTTTTCAAGTATTGTGACAGAACAAATTACCTACTAAGTGTAATGGTACATCATGTAAATTGGATCAAGTAATCTAAAATTAAGCATTGCTCGGTTTATTATAAAAATATCTAAATTTTATAATACTTGATATAAAGACATTTTAAATTATTATAAAACATATTCAATAGATTATATATTAACATTATAATTTTTATTATAAATTTTAGAAGCACAGTGTATAAGATGTACTTCTACATATGGTGCAAGCAATAATTTTTCACTGCTTTGACAAATAAAAAAAAAGGCTAGATGTTTAATCTTGTATAGAATACCCACAACTATAGATTATTTGCAGTAAAAAACCACAACTTTGGTAGTATAATTTTAATTATTTGTAATTTCAAACTTAAACTCTTTAAATTATTGCAGTTGAGTATCATGATTCAATGCAGATGATTAAATAATGATTTAACGTTGATGTGGTAATAATATAATATTATAGCTATTTTTATATCATTAGCTACAATACAGCTACATCATTGTTATATCAACAGCACATTATTAGTCGACAAATTAAATTGATTTGTACTCGTGCCCTAACCGACCAAATTGGTGGTCTCGGGGCATGACATATAAGAGTGGTATCAGAGTCTAGAAAGAATCCTAGGTGGTTAAGGAAGCCCTAGGGATTTAGGCACGTGAGCATGTGTGGATTGTAATGAAAGTACTTGATTGGGTTGTATATTGCTCCCGATCATGGTGTCGGGAATTGATCGATAGAGGGAAATGGACTTCCAATTTCGAAGGATATATTAGGCAGCCGGCAACGTAACATTAGGAGTGAGAAGAAGTATCCCTGATTGACTTTCGCATGATTGGTCTACGAACATTTTATTTTGCCATTTACGATATTACGAAATCTGAATTGTTAAATTTGGATTAAATGTGGTTGATGTGCTGGTGTGCAGGAGAGTTATGGCACCAGTGGACGACTAACAAATGCTGCCAAGTCGACGTAATCTGAGCCATCAAAATGCTCGGAATCAAACAAAGTGCGCAAGTTGTCGCGCTCATCGGCGTGGTCTAGCAGCAAGCAGAGGCATCTCGTCATCAAGATAAGGCTTCCTGAAGCCAAGAGGAGGCATCGAGACATAAGGGGGAGCAAATTCAGATGCTCCAAGAGATGATTGCGCAGCAAGCTAAGGCCGCGCAGACGACACAAGAGCCTAACGAGTTGCCTTCCACGAGGTCGACAGCGGAGGGCATTGTAGTAGCGGCCGACCCCATGTCGGCACGCCTTGCACCATAAGAGGCTACTCGAGAGGTGCTCCAGAAGACAGACTCGGGGGTGTCTGCATCTGAGTATGAACCGAGTCACAGTAATGTCGTTCGGGGTTACTAATGTCGTTTGGGCTTACTAATGCCCTGACTACTTTTATGGACCTCACGAATCGAGTATTTCAGCCTTTACTAGACCAATTTGTCGTAGTCTTTATCAATGACATCTTAGTTTACTCCCGAAGTGCCGAGGAGCAGAAAGAGCACCGTAGGCAAAATTTGCAAGTGCTTCAGGAGCATGGATTATTCGCGAAGTTGAAGAAATGCGAATTTGGGCATCGAGAAGTTTTATTTTTAGGTCACGTGATATACGAGTTGATCCCAAGAAGGTTGAAACGATTAAGAATTGGCCCTGGCCTACCAATGTCACCGAAGTTCAAAACATTGTTGGGCTTGCAAGATATTACAGACAGTTCATGGAAGGGTTCCCAAAAATTACCACTCTACTTACGTGTCTCGCATGTAAATGAGCTATGTTTGTTTGGAGTGATGAGTGCAATCGAAACTTTCAAATTCTGAAAGAAAAGCTGACATCAACTCCTATCCTTGCCTTACCTGCAACATAAAAGAAATATGTCGTGTATAGTGACGCTTATAGGTGCGGCATCGGATGTGTCCTGATGCAGGAAGATATGGTCATTGCCTATGCCTCTCGGCAATTGAAGAATTATGAAAGGAACTACCCTACCGAAGACTTGGAATTGACCGCAATGGTCTTCAACTTGAAGTTGTGGCAAGCATTACGAGATCTACATGGATCACAAAAGCCTCAAATGCATATTTACGCAGAAATAGCTGAATATGAGGTAACGTTGGTGGTTGGAGTTGTTAAAGGACTAAGACATTACAATCTTGTACCATTCTAGAAAAACGAATATGGTGGCGGACGTTTTGAGCCGATGGTCCACAAAAAATCTCACTATGATGATCACTAGTCAAGTACCGCTGCAAAAGGAGATACGACGATTCAATTTAGAAGTTGTTGGGCTTGGCGCCCCAACGAGACTTATGACTCTTAAAGTACAACCAACCTTATTGGAGGGAATTAAAGTGAAATAGACCACAAATGAAAAGCTCCAAAAGGTTCGAATAGATGTCGAGAGTGGGCATGCCAAAGATTTTAGTCTAGATTTGGAAAGAGTTCTAAGGTTTTGGGGTCGGTTGTACGTGCCAAGTGACTCAGAGATTCGAAAGGAGATCTTGAAGGAAGCGCACCAGTCCTCGTACACCATCCATCCAAGCGGCACCAAAATATATAAAAATTTAAAAATGCATTTTTGGTGACCAAGTATGAATGGCGATGTTGGGCGAATCGTGGCTCAGTGCCTGACTAGCCAACAAGTCAAAGTAGAGCACTTCCGGCGGGCAAATTACAGAATCTACCAATATCTGTTTGGAAATGGGAAAACATTGCCATAGATTTTATCGTGGGCTTGTCTCGATATCAAGTAGGCCACAATGCGATTTGGGTAGTGATGGATCGCCTGATGAAATAGGCTTATTTTCTGTCAATTCACACTACTTGGTTGCGAGATAAGTTGGCGCAAGTCTATATCGATGAGGTATTGCGCTTACATTGAGTGCCAGTATTTATTGTCTTGGACCGAGATCCTCGGTTTGTGTTCACTTTTGGAAGAGTCTTCACAAAGCTCTGGAGACACGCCTTGACTCCAGCACAGCATTCCATCCGCAAAGCGACGGACAATCGAAGAGGACAAATCAAATCCTCGAGGATATACTTCGGGCGTGAGTCCTAGACTATGGAGCCAGATGGTAGTAATATTTGATGATAGCGAAGTTTGCCTACAACAATAGCTTCCAGACGAATATTAGAATGGCACCCTATGATGCATTGTATGGTAGAAAGTGTCGATCTCTATTGCACTAGAAAGAGGTTGGTGAGAGAAATACCTTTGGCCTTGACGTAGTGCAAGAGGCTGAGGAGAAGGTACGGATAGCGCGTCAAAGGCCGTTAACATCACAGAGTCGACAAAAGAGTTACTCCAACAAACGCAATAAGAATTGACGCTTAGTGGTAGAGACCATGTACTCTTAAAGGTCTCGCTGACTCGGGGAGTGAAGCGATTTGGAATATGGGGGAAGCTAAGTCCTCGCTACATCAGGCTCTTTGAAATGCTGGAACGAATTGGCCCTGTGGCTTATCGGGTCGCAATACCACCAAGCTTGGTGGGAGTACATGATTTATTACATGTATTGTTATTTCACAAGTATGAACCCGACTCAACTCATATCTTTTGTTATCTACCGCTGGATTTATGAGAAGACTTAAGCTATGACAAGTCGGTTGAAATTATCGACCAATATGAGAAGAAATTAAGGAACTGTTCGATCCCGTATGTAAAGGAGCTATGGACCAGACATGAGGAGCGGGCAGCGACATAGGAGCTTGAGAGTTCCATGCGAGAGCGTTTTTCCTCATATGTTCGAAGAACCGAGTGGAGGCGAGAGAGCTAGTTTCACGAATGAAACTCCTTTTAAGGAGAGGTGGATGTGATGAACCGAACTCTGATTGGGTGAACCGATTCCTTAAGAAGGAATGAGTTGTGATGAAACGACTCATTGCTTAGTGAATCGGCTCGAATTGGGCAAAGCAGCCCTTTGTGTGAGTTTGTCAAAGTGGAGGGGCTAAGTTGGCATTGTCGCGCCTAATTAAATATGGACAGAGAAATGTGGCGTGCCGTGTACTCCAACCCTGCCGCGCTGCACCGCCAACGTCCAAGTTCACTGAGTAGTTACATCGACATTGCCCTTCTCTCTTTATTTGGTCTCCCTATAAATAGGGGAGGAATCGGGTTTTCTCAAAGGAAACTTAGAGCAAAGGAGAGAAAAAGAGTTAGTTGAGCCGAAAATCACCATGAGCTTCCAAATGAAGAGTAGGAGCTCGAGAAGTGAGTCATTTCTCCTCTATCGATTAGGCAGCAAGAAGAAGAAGAGTTCCTACGTTGATCTCGGAGATTAAGAGCCGCTTTACAGTAAGCAAGCATGATAAATGGTAGGGAATATTCACCAAGAAGGGGTGATATATTACTTTGTCTATTGTTCTCAGATTTATTGTAGTATTTCGTAGTAGACATCACCAATAGGGTGATGGGTTAAGGTTAAGAAGTGTAGATAGGCTTCTTGAACCGTAGGGTTAGAATCCGGGAAAGTTTAGGGACCAAAAGGTTAGCTCTGCATTGTGGACCTCAAGGTAAATCCGAGATGGGTTATGGGAATTGCTAAAACAATTGAGTATGAGAGAGAAGATGTTTAGCATCTGACTTAAGTAAGCCTAAAAAATTTAGAGACGAGAACTCTAGAGTGTATTTGAGATAGATAGCCAGCCAAGTGGGCTGATGAGGCGAGTGAGCATATACAGAATGGGGAGTAGTTCGAATATTACGACTCTCTAGGAGATGAGTGTACAAGCTAACAATAAGAGGGTTGTACGATCATCCCTCCGCTCCCTATGTGAAAATATGTGGGTACAACCCACTGGAGAGTAGTACGATCATCCCTCGGCTCTCCGAATGGCAGGTTGTTTGACCATGTGGCAGAGTAGTACCATCATCCCTCGATTCTCTATATGGTGCCAATGGACCAATCAGGTGGAGAGTAGTCTAATCATCTCTTGACTCTCCAAGCGATATATGCACTGGACAGCCGATGGGAGAGTAGTCCAATTATCCCTCGACCTCCACTCAATGTTTGTACAGGTCAACCGATCGGGGCTAGTGAGACCCCTACAACTCTTGAGGAGGTTAGTATTGCACTCGGTATATCTGAGCTAGAGCTATGCAAGAGTGAGTTGAGCCTATAATAGGTGGGTAAGTAAGGCACTCGTGTGTTATGTCCTTTTACTGCTTTCATAAGTTAAATAATACTTATATGTTTTTATTGATGCCTCATGTAGACCAAGTAAGTGTAGAACATTCTTTCTTGGTCATCGCACCTATTGAAAACTTTCGATAGTTCTCACTCCTTTTGGTCTACTCTTTTTCAGATACAAGTATCGCCGGTGAGGTGCAGGACCGCGGCACGGGCATAGTAGAGTAGATAGGCTAACGAGTCTAGCAGTGATGTTCTTAGTGTTTTGTTATGTATAGAGGACAGATAAATACATTCATGAGCTGAGAGCTGAACTGTAAAATTTTTGTAATGAACCGAGTGTGAGATGTAATATTTTGTAATGAACCACGATTAATTAATGATAGAAGTTTTTTTTTGGTTGGTTAGTAAATCCCATAGCGTTCTCTGATATTATGTATATTCTCTCATTTCCAATTGAGGCATGTGGAAGTAAATGACCGTTCCATTCGGGCTAAGAAGGGCTTGCATGCTCGGTGGGGTATGTGTGCGTGCCTGAGTCAAAAAAAGCGGCGGTTCTAAGGGGTGACACATGGGCTTAGCATATTGGAGTTTAGGGGCACTACAATGATTCCGGACCATACATTGTGACACCCCAATAGTACCACATCGAATGGGAATGTGGTTGTGTTTGGGTATATAAGAGACATGAACACTAGTAATAAAACTGGGCTTACGCATTTTGGGTTGTGGTTCGGGCCCAACGAGTTATTACTGCTAGTGGGCTGGGTCGTTATATTTAGTATCAGAGCCAGTCACCAGCCGAAGTGAGTGACGAGTCTCGGCCCGGTCAGGGTCTGAAAGACACGGTGACGGACTATGTCAGGGGTCTGAATGACAAGGCTAGCGAGACAAGTCTCACATTGCCTGATGATCTTGGAATGTGTGTGTGTTTGAGCTGACGAGGATGTTAGACCTAAACGGGGGGAGTCTGTGACACCCCAATAGTCCCACATCAAATGGGAATGTGATTGTGTTTGGCTATATAAGAGACATGGACACTAGTAATAAAAACTGAGCTTAAGCATTTTGGGATGTGGTTCAGGCCCAACGAGTTATTATTGCTAGTGGGTCGGGTCGTTACATCACTAGTAATAAAAACTGGCTTAAGCATTTTGGGTTGTGGTTTGGGCCAAACGAGTTATTATTGCTAGTGGGCCGGGTCGTTACATACATTCTATGTCACGGAATATTGTCCCGCTTGTCCAGTGCGAATAGGTGACTAGATCATGCCGGTGGATTTCTTGGTATGTCGTTACATACATTCTATGTCACGGAATATTATCCCGCTTGTCCACTGCGAATAGGTGACTAGATCATGCCGATGGATTTCTTGGTATTGAGACGGATGGACTGGCTCTTGCGACATTATGACATTTGACTGTGAGAGTCAAGTCATCCCTTTCGAGAATCGAGACAAAAGGAGTTCATCTGTCGAGAGTGTAGGATCTCACTTTTTACTATAACGGTCTCCACGTCTCGAGCCAAGAAGTTGATCAATGGTGGATGCGTGGCCTATTTGGCCACTGTAATGGAAGAGCAAGTGGAATATCCAGCGCTCGAAAACATCTCAGTGGTGAGGGAGTATCCAGATGTATTCTCAGGGTACTTGTCGGGTATGCCACAGAATTAGAAGATCGAATTCATCATATACTTGATTTTCGGGACTGCGCCGGTTTCTAAAGTACCATACCGGATCCACCGATGGAATTAAAGGAGCTCACGGCTCTATTACAAGATTTATTGGACAAAAGCTTTATCAAGCCTATTGTCTCTCCGTGGGGAGCTCCGGTACTATTCGTGAGAAAGAAAGATGGGTCTCTGCGGTTGTGTGTGGATTATCGGGAGCTTAATAAAGTTACTATTAAGAACTGGTATCCACTACCGAGGATCTATGACCTATTAGATCAGTTGCAGGGTTCCCTAGTATTTTCAAAGATAGATCTTCAATCGAAATATCACCAACTAATAATATAGTCAGAGGATGTGCACAAGATGACTTTCAGAACGTGTTACGGTCATTATAAGTTTACTGTAATGCCATTTGGATTGGCCAATGCCCCGGCGGCGTTCATGGATCTTATGAATTGCGTCTTTCAACCATTCCTGGATTGATTTGTCATGGTCTCCATTAACGACATTTTGATCTACTTCCGAAGTGACATAGAGTATGAGGAGCATCTTTGACAAGTATTGCAAGTGCTTCGGGAGTGGAGGCTATTCGCGAAGTTAAAGAAATACGAATTTTGGCTCTAAAAAGTTGCATTCTTGGGGCATGTTATTTCAGAAACGGGGGTCTCAGTGGACCCTAAGAAAGTGGAGGCAATCAAAGAATGGCATCGACCTACAAATGTTATCGAAGTCCGAAACTTTGTCGGGCTTGCGGGGTACTATAGGCGGTTTGTGGAGGGGTTCTCTAAAATCACTACTCCACATACCAGCCTCACACACAAGGGAGCCAAATTTATTTGAAACGATGAGTACAACAAAATCTTCCAACTTTTAAAGAAAAAGTTGACATCATCTCCAATCCTCGCATTACCTACTGCAGGGAAAGGATTTGTGGTGTATAATAATGCTTTAGAAAGTGGTTTTGGATGTGCTTTGATGCAAGAAGTGAAGGTTTACACCCTACGCCTCCAGACAATTAAAGAATTATGAAAAGAACTACCCCACCCACAATCTCGAGTTGGTCATGGTAATATTTGCCTTAAAGTTGTGGCGGCATTACTTATATGGCGAGCACTGTAAAATCTACACAGATCATAAAAGCCAAGTATCTATTTATCCAAAAGAAGTTAAATCTGAGGCAGCGTCGATGGCTAG
The DNA here is from genome assembly GCA_029168755.2 of Tillandsia fasciculata. Classification (NCBI taxonomy): domain Eukaryota; kingdom Viridiplantae; phylum Streptophyta; class Magnoliopsida; order Poales; family Bromeliaceae; genus Tillandsia; species Tillandsia fasciculata. The sequence continues at coordinate 25,297,884 of CM054936.1, read as the reverse complement.
AATTGCTAAAGGACTATAATGTCACAATCTTGTATCACCCAGAAAAAGCAAATGTGATGGCTGATGCATTAAGTTGAAAATATATAGAGAATTTCGCTATGATGATCATTGATCAGACATCGCTACAAGAGGAAATCCGGTGATTCGATTTGGAGGTGGTAGCATCTGGCGCCCTGGCGACACTCATGACACTTAGAGTGCAATTCACATTATTGGAGAAAATCAAGGAAAAGCATATCTTAGAGGAAAGGCTCCAAAAGGTGTGTTCCGACATTAAAGACGAGCGCATGGAGGATTTCAGTGTGGACTCTGAGGGAGTCTTGATGTTTCGGGTTGGTTGTGTGTGCCTAGCAACAAGGGGATTGGAGAAGAGATCCTAAAAGAAGCACACCGATCCCCGTATACCATATACCTGGGCGGCACCAAAATGCACAAAGACTTGAAAACACATTTCTGGTGACCAGACATGAAAGGAGATGTTGGGTGCTTTGTAACTCAATGTTTAGTGTGCCAACAAGTCAAGGCAGAACATCGGCTTCTAGCGGGCAAATTGTAAAGTCTACCTGCACCCGTTTGGAAATGGGAGAATATTGCTATGGACTTCATCGTGAGCTTGCCCCGATCACAAACGAGCCACTATACAATTTGTGTGGTGGACTGTTTGATAAAGTCAGCTCATTTCTTGCTGATCCACACTATATGGTCAAAGGACAAGTTGGTACACTCTACATCGATGAGATTATGTACCTCTATGGAGTATCGATATCTATCATTTCGGATCGAGATCTCCAGTTCGTCTCGCGGTTTTGGAAGAGTCTTTATAGGACTCTTGGGATGCGCCTCGACTTTAATACATCATATCATCCTCAGAGCGATAGGCAATATGAGAGGACAAATCAAAATCTTTGAGGATATGTTGCGGGCGTGCTTTCTGGATTATGGAGTCGGCTGGCAGTAATATTTGTCGATGGTGGAGTTCACCTACAACAGCTTCCAAGCAAGTATTGGGTAGGTACCTTATGAAGCGTCGTATGGAAGAAAGTGTCGATCTCCATTGTATTGGAATGAGGTCGGTGAGAGATCTACCTTGGGCCTGGATATTTTGCAATAAGCCGAGGAGAAAGTGAGAATTGCGCATCAACGATTATTGATGGCCCAAAGTTGACAAGAGGTGACGCAATTTGACTTTTAGCGTCGGAGATCATGTGCTCTTGAAAGTGTCACCTATAAGGGGTGTAAAGTGGTTTGGAATGTGAGGAAAGCTGAGTCCTCGCTATATTGGCCTTTTTGAGGTGTTTGAGCCGGTCGGCCCCGTGGCCTATCAGGTTGCATTACCTCCAAGCTTGGCGGGAGAACACAACATATTTCACGTATCCTTACTCCGCAAGTATATTTTTGACTGACTCATGCCATCAGTTATCTGCCACTGGATTTGTATGAGGATTTGAGCTACAATGAGTATCTAGTGGAAATCCAAGAGAAGAAGTTGAGAAATCGCTTGATCCCTTATGTGAAAGTACTATGGGGCCACCACGAGGAGCGAGAGGTTACTTGGGAGCTCAAAAGCACAATGCAAGAGCATTTCCCTCACCTATTCGGTGATCGGAATTAAGGTATGGATGAATTTAGTTTCGTGGACAAAACTCCTTTTAAGGAATGAGGGATGTAGTGTAATGACTTTGACCAAATTGACAAAGTGCAGATTAAATATGCTAGACATGTTTTAAATGTGATTAAGAAAGATTAGAGCAAGTTTGGACCAAATCGAAATGAGTTTGGATCGAAACAAAGTCGGAAAAGCTCAAGTCTGAGCTTCAGACCAGTTCCGGATGCCTAGAATAAGTATCGAGGGCCCATATGTGTTTTCGGAACCGATGAGTGCGCCCGAAAGAGAAAATGGGGGCTCAACCCCAGAGCGGGGATGCAGGGATCTCCAAAGTTTTTGGATGCTCGAAATGCCCTACGGGCACTCGAAACACCATTCAGAAGCCCTAGCGGGCATCCTGATCAATTTTGCGGGTGCTCAACTCGAGCGCAGGCTGGAGGGCTATTGCGAGGATTCAGATGCCCAAAATGTCCTGCAGGCGCCCGAAAAACGGCGAAAGCACAGTTACTACGAAGTTTCGGGCGCCCGAACCGTTTTGCAGGTAGCCGAAAATGCCATTGACTGACAGGGAGCTCTGAGTGTAAATAAAAGAGATTTTTGGCTAAATTGCAATTTTTGCAACCCAAATAAACCGGTTCACCCTTAGCTAAACCCGCACAGTCCCTCTCACTTCCCTCTTTCCCACTCTCTCTTTTTTTCTCTCTCTAGACTGAGGAAGAGGTGCACAGCTTGGAAGAGCTCCAAGGGTGGGCTTTGATCTCCTCCAAAGTAAGAAGAATGTGGGGAGTTCGAAGGTGAAGCTCTATAAATAGGAAAAAGCTCTCCTCTCCCACATTTTAGCAATAAGCAGGAGAGATGTGAGTTGGGTATTTTTAGGATTTTGAGTTTTTGGATTTTGGAAGAGATTTTTTAGATCTCTAATGATTTTTAAACTATTTTTAGGATTTTTCTTGAGGTTACAAGAGATCAAGTCTCTCATTTAAAGGAAGGAGCTTCAAGAGGTATGGGAAATATCACCGAAAAGAGTGATATCTTTCTTACTCCTTTGCTTTTCTATGATCTAAAAACATGATTAGTGAGTAATATAGGGTTTGAGGAGTATTCATGTGTATGAGATGCATGTTTAGTGTATGAGACAAGTTTTAGGGTTTAGTCCTAAGTAAAAGAGGAAAAACTAAGATTTAGTCTTACATGTATGTGTTGTATATGTGTTGAGACCAAAATTTCCGCCACCCAAGGAAGCAACACGTGGCATACACCTCGGCTAAAGACATCAACCGACAGAAGAATGAGTCAACGAAGAGGGATCCGCATCTTGACTAAGACCGGTATCAGTCGCGCAAAAGTGCAACGCGCGACCTATGCCTTTCGGCCAAAGGCATTAGCCGACAGGAAAAGCGGCCGAAAAAAGAAGATCATCGCCTTATCCAGGATCGACTTCAACTGAAGGCAAACACCAGACTTGTGACGCCCCTAATAGTCCCATATCGGATGTGAATGGGATTGTGATTGCGTATATAAGAGAAATGGACATTAGTAATAATAACTGGGCTTAAGCATTTTGGGCTGTGGTTTGGGCCCAACGAGTTATTATTGCTGGTGGGTCGGGTCGTTACATTTGGTATCAAAGCCAGGTTCCGGCCGGAAGTGTGTTACGAGTCTCGGCTGAGCCTGGGTCTAGATGACAGGGCTAGCGAGACAGGGCTCACATCGCCTGGTGATCTTGGGCTGTGTGTGTGTTTGGGCTGACGAGGACGTCATGCCTAAACGGGGGGAGTCTGTGACGCCCCCAATAGTCCCATATCGGATGTGAATGGGATTGTGATTGGGTATATAAGAGACATGGACATTAGTAATAATAACTGAGGTTAAGCATTTTGGGCTGTGGTTTGAGCCCAACGAGTTATTATTGCTGGTGGATCGGGTCATTACAAGACTGCCCCGGTCGAGCTACGAAGAAGGCGAAGTCAGAGTCAATTCTCGACTGTTCGAGCCAGAGAAAGGAATACTCTGAAAGGAAAGAGTACGAGATTTGGGCGCAAATCTCGTAACTGATTCCAGAATGGCAAGCAGTGCCCAGCATTGGAAAGCGCCGAAGATCATACTTCGGCGCGTCAATAAGGGGATGAACTTGGACGAAAAAATGGCTACCATTCTATTTGTGGAAGTTTGACCCAAAAGGAAGTAATTGAGGATTTCTCGATAACTCCCTCCAAATCACGCCGATTATTCAAATCGGCGATTATACGCATGGTTCGGGAGTGTATAAATACCCAAACAATCGAAGAAAAAGAGGTCCTGCAACCACATAAGCTAGTGACCACCCCTACTTTTTTATATCTTTCATATTTGCATTTACTGCTTTCCTATATAATCTTTACCGTATTTCTTAGGAGTAGATTAACTTGTAATCGGCTACCAATTACTCTTGTAACCCCACTCTAATCAATACAAATTCATAATCGGCTTCTTAGCCGTGTCAAATCTTTGTCTCCACATCCAGGTTCGACTACTCTAGGCCGAACTGTGACGCCCCTAATAGTCCCACATCGGATGTGGATGGAATTGTGATTGGGTTTATAAGAGACATGAACACTAGTAATAATAACTGGGCTTAAGCATTTTGGGCTGTGGTTTGGGCCCAACGAGTTATTATTGCTAGTGGGCCGGGTCGTTACATTTGGTATCAGAGCCAATAACTAGCCGGAAGTGTGAGACGAGTCTCGGCTGAGCCTGGGTCTAGATGACAGGGCTAGCGAGACAAGTCTCACATCGCCTGGTGATCTTGGACTGTGTGTGTGTTTGGGCTAACGAAAACGTCAGGCCTAAACGGGAGAGTCTGTGACACCCCAATAATCCCACATCATATGGGATTGGATTTGTGATTGGGTATATAAGAGACATGGACACTAATAATAATAACTGGGCTTAAGCATTTTGGGCCGTGGTGTGGACCCAACGAGTTATTATTGTTAGTGCCGGTCGTTACATTTGGTATCAGAGCCAATAACGCCGGAAGTGTGTGACAAGTCTCGGCTGAGCCTGGGTCTAGATGACAGGGCTAGCGAGACAAGTCTCACATCGCCTGGTGATCTTGGGCTGTTGTGTGTGTGTGTTTGGGCTGACGAGGACGTCAGGCCTAAACGGGGGGAGTCTATGACGCCCCCAATAGTCCCACATCGGATGTGGATGGAATTGTGATTGGGTTTATAAGAGACATGAACACTAGTAATAATAACTGGGCTTAAGCATTTTGGGCTGTGGTTTGGGCCCAACGAGTTATTATTGCTAGTGGGTCGGGTCGTTACACGAACTCTCTCTCTCTCTACATACATATCCCGATTCGGCTAATTTAAGCCGGACGATCGCGAGAGTTTGACTGAGAAGAACTCGGCCGAGCGGATCCCTCCTCGGCCCGATCGCTTGATCCTTTGGCATGCGGTGCATTCACATCAAAGGGTCACCCCCACGGGGCCGATCGACGACCGAACCCGGTCAATGGTCAACGCGACATTTTCGACCCCAACAATATGTAGTAAAGAGATAACCTAAATGAAGGTCAATTGAGTGACATCTAATTTAGGAAAAACCTAAGGTGAAACATAGAGTCAATAACTCTAGGTTAAGTATAGCAAAGAACAAGTAGTGTCCTTGGGACATTGTGTATACCCTAGAGTCTTGAGCTTAAGGTCAAATGCATAAAGAATGCGTTAATAAAAGAACAAGAACAAGTTGGTGTCATTGGGGCATATTAAGCACCCTAGAGTCATGAACTTAGGATAAAAATGAAAAGAAAAGATAATAAGAGTTTCCAGAAGTATCAAAGTAACCGGGAGGGTATGCACATAAGTCAATTCCCAGGGGAGGGTTGAGCAAATTTTGACTCCTTTTGGCATTTGAGTATCGGTGTGCTTTGAACTCATCTACCTGTTGATTGGAGAGGGTATGCGCAAAAGTCGACTCTTTATGAGGATTGCTCTAAAGAACACACAAGTAACTGCCAACTAGAGAGGGAGCGCACATAAGTCGACTCTCTACACGACACTTATATGAAACCTAAATCACAATGTGATAGTGTGACTGAGAGCGGTCGAGTAGATATGGCCCATGAGTAGCGGTATAGTGGCCGTGTGGCATAGTGGCCTAGTGATGTGTGGCATAGTAGTAAAGTGACATAACATGTATATGTGGACTAGTAGTGTAAAAGCTTTTCTTGCGTACTAGTTTAGAAATATTTACTTTAAATATTATCTTGCTACTAATGCTTCCATTGAACTAAATCGGTGTAAAGTATGTTTCTCGATGATTGAACTCACTGGAAACTATTTGTATTCTCATACCTTGTAGTTTACCCCTTTTTACAGATCAAGGTGGCACTGGTGATGCGCGGGACAGCGACAAAACGGAGTAGTGGATCTAGAGAGGTCTAGTGGTACCATTTTGTTATAGAATGAACTTGATGTATTTTGAGAGAAAAAAAAAATTGATGTAAAATGTATTAAAGTTTATTCTAGTTTAGATGTATCAACTTTATGTATTCGTTCTTTATGCTTAAAGTTGAATGTTTACATTTAGAAGCTCTACTATGATATTGTACGTATCTCTTAGTGCATGTTTGTATGATTGAGATGTAACACCATTTCGTTCGGGTAGGGAAAGATCATGCCCGATCGGCGGGTCAGTGCGCGTGCCCAAACCGACCAAATTGGCGGCCTCGGGATGTGACACAAGTTGCACAAAAAAGTAGCAAGTTTTGGAAGACATACATGTGAAAGCATAGGAAAGTTTGGCCCCTATGCCATTGCTATACTAAGGGAGAAATTATTGGCACATAGTGTTTAAATATTTTTTTGTTATCCATCACACCTCCATAGATATTTTAGACTTTACTACCGGAGATTAAGTGAGACACGCAGCAAGAAAATGTGATGAAAAAAATATTCAATTTATATTTGTAAAAAATAATTTTATATAATTTTTATGACTTTATCAGAAAATACAAAACCATTTCTCCACACACTTTTCTTCTAACTCCTTTTTTCCCCATTGTTCATTTAGGCCTTATATGGATAAATGAATATGTTGTTTGTTATATTTTCGTGATATATTTGGTGCATGGGAGTGTGATCAAATGTCTAAAATTGAATGCTACTTACATTTTGTCCTAGTAGGTGAAATTGTTGTACTATTAAATCACAAATATCAAGACATTTCAAGAAGAAAAAAATCAAGCCCCTTCCTTACAATCACACAAAAAAATTCTTATGCCAAATAAGTTATCCTTAAATATTTTATTTCGACTTTCAAACAACCCTTTAATTTCTATTTAAATCAAATCCACATCTCGGACCTACTAAAAATCCTTAAGCCCAAATATAACACCGTTTTCTTATAGAAGCTTTCGAAAAATAATTATTGTTTCATATTATTTAACATAATATCAAAATGGAAGGTCCCAAGTTTAAATTCCACTAGGCCCTTATCTCTTAATTTCCATCTATTTAATTCAACTTCACGTTGCGAACATATAAAAAAAGATTCAAATGCAACTGCAAGAAGGAATGTTGAATATAATTATTGAAAGGAACACTACTATGTAGCAATTTAAGCTTTTATAGAAAAACAGTTGTTTCGCAATCTTTAATAGGTATATAGTACATAGCAAAGAAAAATTGGAGATGAGTAATTTCTTGAATGCTTCTTGGAAGAGGAGATAAAATGAGATGAAAGTTTTCTAGAGAAGACTTACCAGTCAACCAAACTTAATTATTGCCGACAGAGGAATCCTTCCGTCCTCCCCACTCCACACCCTTGTTGTGGGAGAAACTATTGTCTGCATACCCAATATTACCCAATATTAGAGATATATAGATTAAGAAAAAAATGTACAAAGAACGTTTGAACTTTTTTTTATAAACATGTATTTGATTTTTTTCTTTGGCTTAATTGCACGGACTTTATAGATTTTTTTCACTTTCTATATTATACTTTTATTTTTTCAAATATACTATTCAACTAATGTGACGATCTGGCCCACTAACAATAATAATTCGTTGGACTCAAACTGTCAACCAAAATGCTTAAATCTAAATTATTACTAACGTCTACGGTCTCTTACATAACCAATCACAATTTATCTTATATACTCAATCACAATTACATTCCCTTCTAATATGGGACTTCGTTTAGGCCTTATACACACAGCCCAAGATCACTAAGTGATAATTCTCATCTAATGTGACACACAGCCCAAGATCACCAGGTGATGATTCCCATCTAATGTGACACACAACTCAAAATCATCAGGCGATGTGAGACTTGCTAGCCTGGTCTAAAAACATACAACCCAAGATCACCAGACGATGTGAGAGTTATATCTCGCTAGACTTGTCATTCAGATCCTGGCATAGCCTGTTACCTAGTCCTTCAGACTCTGGCTCAGCCGGAACTCGTCACACATTTTCGACTCTCGCTCAGTCGGGACTCGTCACACATTTTTGATTAGTGATTGACTCTGAAATCAAATATGACGACCCGCCCCACTAGCAATAATAATTTATTGGAGCAAAATATTTAAGCTCAATTATTATTACTAGTGTCCACAGTCTCTTATATATCCAGTCACAACTCTATTCTTATCTAATGTGGGACTATTGAGATGTCACAACACAGCTAATCATTTTTTTCAACCTCTACACTATAAGAAAATAAAGTTATAATTTTGTACAAAAATTGATAATAAATATTATTTAAAAGAGATAGAGCATGTATTCAAATTTAGGATAAGTAATTTCTTAAATACTTTTTGGAAGAGGGGAGCAAATGAAAATGGAGGTTTCATAGATAAAGCTTACAAGTCAGGCAAACTCAATTAGTGTTAATGCGATTCCTGACGATCGTCAACGCCACCAATTCGGCCGTGAAAGTTAAAGCCATAATCCTCCAGATAGCTCTAAGTGCAGCTGCTTCACCACTACTCATGCAATTGATCAAACACCTAGAGTGCAGTAGTTGGAGAATGAGGAAAGAGATGTTCTCAGCTTGCAAAGAAGAAAGATTTAGGAGGAATATATATATATAGTTCTTGAAAGCAGTCAGCCAATAGAGTATGTGTGCTTATATCTAGGAAAAGAAAGGTGAAAATCTGCTTTTTGAAAAAAAAAAAAATATACAGTTTTTATATTTCTGATAAATAATTTGAAAGATAAAAATATTATTTTCAGATAAAATTTAAAAAGAAAAATTTTTAAAAATTATTTTGTTTTTAGATACTAAAGAGGACAAAAAAAAAAATTTCAGCCAGGAAATAATTTTTAAAATATTTTTTTAGAAAACTAAATAATCTCTGAATCAAACTCTTATCATTTTTGAGAAAACTAAATAATCTCTGAATCAAACTCTTATCATTTGGGAGGGTGTGTTGTTGGTTATTTTAAATAACATTTAATAATTTAAAACTTTATTAAGTAAAGCGGGTCTTCTAAATATGCCCACTTTACTTTTAAATAGATAAAGATACCACGAATACTGCAATGTATTTTAATATTATTTTTATTTATTATATTATAAAAAAAATTTTAATTGCATAAGGAAAAAAATTAACACAAAAATGAAATGGATATATTGTAAAGACTACAAGTCGAGCGAACACAATTATTGGAGACAAAGGAATCCATCCGTACGCCCCACTCCACACCCTTTTTGACCCAGGAACTATTGGCTGCCTACCCAATAGATTAAAGAAAAAATGTACAAATTTTTTTTTGAACTTTAGAATTTTATAAATAAATATTTAAATTTTTTATTTGATTTAATTATACTATACTATTACTATAAAAAAAAATTTAATATAAAAACATTTTTTACACCAATGCTCGAAGAACGTGTTGAAGTGTCCCTACAATATAATATCCCTACAATATAATAAATGCTAATATTTTAAAAAACGTAGTCATGAACTTTTTATTATACTACACAAATGATAAATTTTATTATTATTTTAAATTTTTTGATACTTTAAAACGTTAAAATATATTTTATTGACACTTGGTATAAGTATCAGAATATATATGGTGACTCTTTATTTGTAGATGATTTAACTGAAGCTTTTAAATACGATGTTACTCATATTGAAATACTTTTAAGCATTATTGAGTATAAAAAAAACGTTCTTAAATATTAAATTTTTTATAGTGCTACTATATTTTAGATTTTTTTTTTTCACCTTTTATGTTATACTATTTTTTTTAATCAAAGACACAACTTAACTATTCTTTTTTTTTTTTTTTTTTCCAGTACCTACACTATAAGAAATGAATTTATAATTTTGTACAAAAATTATTAATAAATATTGGATGAAAGTGAGAAAACATATATTGAAATCATTCGGGCATAAAAAATAACAACAAAATAAAAAATAACTTAATAAAAATTTTAAATGAGTCTTCTAAAAAGATTTATTTTTTTATTTCTATAATAAAATGTTCGATTCGGCGATCGATTTCGTTAGATATGACCTACAGTATTGAAATTATTTGAAAATCAAATTTTATAATTTTAAATTTTATTTATCTAGAGAACGAGTAGTCTCAAAATAAACGAAAAAAATAAAAAATCTCAAAAAAAAAAAAAAAGCAAAAGAAGATTTAAAGTTTAAATCGGAAGCACTTTTATTGCTCTTTCATGATAAATAAATTTTTTTATTAAAATTTTATCTAATTTAAATTACTATATATAATAGCAAGAGTAAAAAAAAAAATCAAAAATAATAATTTTTTGTATGCTTCTTACAAGATGGGAGAAAATATATTGCAAGCTATTAAAAAAAAAAGTACAAGATGGGAGAAAATATACTGCAGGCTATTAAAAAAGTAAGCATGTTTTGGAAGACACGCACGTGAAATCACAGGAAAGTTTGGCACCACTCCACTGCTATAGGATAAATTATTATCTCGTGGTGTTTAAATATTTTTTTGTTATCCATCATACATTTTTAGATATTTTAGATTTTACTATTAGCTAAAGTTTGGTTCGAAGATTATGAGCTTGAGGATAAAATTTTTTATCTCTGGAATAGTTTGCTATTTTGGGATAGTAAGATATAAAAGAAAAATAGTGTTTAGTTTGTAAAACTGTTATTCTTAGGAATAGCTGAAATTGTATTTGGTTCATTTCTTGAAATAAGCGAAAATAGTAAAAAAAATAAAAATAATTATAATTTTAAAATAATAATATTTTATCTAATTAATTAATATAAAATATTAATTAAATAATAATTAATATTTGTATAAATTAAAGATTATATTTCAGTAAATAATACCATTTAATTTTTTAAAGATTAAAGTTAAAAATTTTAAAATTTGTATAAATTTTAAAATTTTAAAATTTATTAAAGTTATAAATTTATTAAAAATTAAAATTAGAAATTTAAAAAGTTATAAAATTTAAAATTTCTCTAAATTTAAAATTTTAAATTTTAATTATCCGAAAAATATGTAAAAGATGATGCAAAAATTTTAATTTTTAAATTTTTATAAATTAAAAAATTTCTATAAAAAAGTTAAAAATTTATATATACAAAATTTGTATAAATTTTAAAATTTTAAATTTTTTTTAAATTTTTAGATTTATAAGAAATTAAAGTTAAAAATTTTAAAATTTATAAAATAAAAAAAATTAAATTTAAAATTTTATAAATTTAAAATTTAAAATTTATAAAATTGAATGCTTCTTAGAAAAGTTAGAAAAGGGAGAGAAAATGAAATGAATATATATATATATATATATATATATATATATATATATATATATATATATATATATATATATTTTTTTTGTTTGTTCACCCACTACTTAGGCAATTGATTAAGTATTAGTAGTGCAAAGAGAGGGAAAGAGAGAGAGAGAGAGAGAGAGAGAGAGGATGCTTTTTGGGAGAGTGGGTGGAAAAGCTTCCTATTCAAAAAAAAATATTATTAATAAAAAGAATGAAAAGAGGGTTGTCGAATTGCTTTTGTTTAAAAGAAGGGGCAAACACCACCACCACCACCGCCCAAAAAATATATATATATATATTATAAAGAAGAAGATTCTTTTGTGATTGATTAAAGAACTTAATTATAATACTGTAAATTTTTACTCACCACTCCTGGGATTCTTCACATTATTATAGCAAAATATAATCTACCCAGAGATCTAAAGGAGGCTTTACAAAAAGAGTCTAAGCAAAATTTCCCAAAGTTTTTTTTTTTTTTTTTTTTTTTTGGTAAAGTTTAATTTCCCCTCTAGTGTGGTTACCCTTATTTTTATAATTTAAAAATTTATACTTAATTATTCTATAGTTGAAAAAATTATGCATAACTATTTTATGCCTATAAAAATATTTTTACTTTATTATTCTATTTATATATATATATATATATATATATATATATATATATATATATATATATATATATATATATATATATATATATGCTGGAATACTATTAATAGTACTAAATTATTGGTGTTATTAAGTTTTAACCCTTAAATTAAAAGATGTGTGGTTGAGATGATAATGGCCCCTTAGGTTTAATAGATGATTGGAAAATAGTAAAATCTAACGGATAAAAATGATCAAAGGGGTTGATCTAAGGGTAGAAAACTTGAAAGCACTAATAACTTAGTACTATTAATAGTATAATAGCCGAACTCGCTCTCTCTCTCTCTCTCTATATATATATATATATAAAGTAATGCTTTTATACTATTGATAGTATTAGAGTATTCCTACTATAAATTAACTTTTTGATTCTTGGATAAACTGATGTGAGGTTAGAATTATACTGGTCTCATATGATTTATACTATTTTACCAACAACCTACTAAACCTTAGGGGATCACTATAATTCTAACCGCACATCATTTCATTCAAAGATAAAAAAAATCTATAGTAGCAAAGCCCTAATACTATTAATAGTATAGTAGCCTAATTCTCTCTCTCTCTCTCTCTCTCTCTCTCTATATATATATATATATATATATATATATGATTAACTTGTTATTTGGCGCTCTTATTTGACAGTTCTATGTATGATTACACCTTTCTAGTATTTTGCTCTTTTACTGTTGCTTCTACAATCCCACATGTGCTTTCTTTCCAGCATATGTTCTTTTCATCTAAATTTGTTTAACAACTTAAATATAGAAATAATCTAAATAGTAAATATATAAAAGATCGAATGTTTACATTGCTAAGTTACATTATTCGTAATTTTTTTATTAAATTTAATGTAATATATTATGTCTAATTATTTATAAGTTGAACTATTCATAATTTAGTACCGCAGCGAACCGCGGTGCTTAACTTAGTATATATATAGTTAGGGAGACTTGCATGTGACAGCAACGTAAAGATTATGGCCGGCAGCTGCGTGCTTTGAGATTAATTAATTGCTAGCCGAGCATCTTTCACCGGGCAATTTCCTTCCTCATTCCACTACTTCTAAAGGAGAAAAAAATAAATTATTATTATTATTTTTTTATTTTTATAATTTAACCTATTGAAAAATAAATTATAAATATTTTTTTTGCGTAAAAATAAATTCTAAATTCTTATAGGTTTGGTACGGCAGATATATAAATCAAAATAAAAATAAAAATAAAGATAGATTAGAATAAAAAACAAAATGATAAAAATATCAATTTATTTGGTTTATAAAAACAATCGGAGGGGGACGGAGAACGAGGGAAGAGAGATGCTCAAATAATTACTTGGATTTATTAATTATGCATGCAGTAGGTATCAAAAATTAACACTTATTTTATTCCAAGTTGCAGAAATGAATGAATGCTTGACTTGACTGCATGTGACAGCATGCATCCAAAATCTGGCCGGCTGCTGTGTGCTTTTGAGATTAATTAATTAAAATTGCCGGCTGAGCATCTTTGAGAACGAGGGAACATCAAACAATTATTGGGTTTATTAATTATGCATGCAGTAGGTATCAAAGATTAATACTTATTTTATCCCAAGTTGCAGAAAAAAAAAAAGCTTATTTTATGCTTATATATGGGCAATGCTAGATATACACCTCATAAGGAGTGTATATTCTACATCCCATTTCATTCTGGGATGGGTATATCTCCACTCGTCACATCGAGTGACGAGTGAAATGCATCCCACCTCAGGATGGGGTGGGGTGTAGGATGTACACCTCATAAGGGGTGTACACTTATATATACCTTATATATAGTTCGGAAGATTTGATTGCATGCGACAGCACCGTAAATCTGGCCGGCTGCTGTGTGCTTTGAGATTAATTAATGAGGGATGCTAGGTGTACACCTCTTTAGGAGTGTACATCCTACATCCCACTCCACCCTGGGGTGGATATTATTTCACTCGTCATATTGAGTGACCAATGAAATTTACCCCATCTCAGAATGAAGGAGAAAAAAATTCTCAGCGCACTTAGGCTAGCTAAGTTCAGTTCGGATATAAATTAAAATTATTTATTTTAAAAATATATATAAATTCAGAAAAAAAAAATTAATTTTACGTTTGAATGAAAATTAGATTGTTCTTAAGAATTAAAAAAATAATAATATTTGACTAACTAGATTGGAATAGTAAAAATAAAAATAATTATAATTTTAAAATAATAATATTTTAACTAATTAATTAACATAATAATATTAATTAAATAATAATTTAACTTATTTAGTTAATTATTGCCAGATAAATATAAATATTAATTGATAAAATAATTAACAATCACGAGTATTGTTAATAAATAATTTAATTAACTACAAATAATTTAATAAATTAATAAATTAATTAGGTAAAATAATTAGATAAGTTAAAATATTAGATTAATTAAAAGTTAATACAATAATCAAAATTATATTTATTTTAATTAAGCTTATATATTCTCAAGTGGAAACATGCTTATTACAGAAAAAATAGTAGAATTACTATTCCAGTCTTATACCAGCTTGTTACATAAACATAAGAACTATTATTCTTATTCATAACCAAACGTGTTTAGAGAAAATAAATTCTAAATATTTTCTTGCATAAAAATCAATTCTAAATTTTCATACGTTGCATGTTTCAAGATTATTAGGATTTGATTAGATTTGTAGCTGAATTTTAGTTGGGTTAGAATTAATATTTAAATTTGTTAAAGATAAATTAATTAAGATTTTAATATTAATTAGTGTATAAATCTAAATGAACTAGAATTTAAAAAAAAATTATGTAAGCTATAAATATAGCATTTATGCTTATTTATTTTGTGGTGGTGGTAGAATTAGCCACACCCAAATGATATGATCATGGTGTCCATAATTTTAGATGCACCTAATGCACGGTTGCGTTCAAAGAGAGAAGTCTTTTAGATTTATAGAAAACGAGAGAAATGAGAGAGAGATTCAGAAAGAAGACAGAGTAAAAGCTACCATGTGCAAAAGAGAATTCAGTTATAATTCTTCTTTTAGTTGATGAATCTTATTTCACTCGTTTTTCTCTTTTTTGTGGTTGTGTCAGCTCCAATTTTTGTTAAGGAGGTAGTTTTATAGTAAAAAATTTAATTTAACGTTTCTATTGCGGAGTCCTAATAATCAGTATCATCAGAACAAGTACCGTACCAACAGCAGTTGGTATGAAAGCGGATTGTGGATTCACAAAATCAAATTTAGGACAAGTAACAAATTCTCAACATAGATAATGATAAATTCAGACTTTACCCTAAACTCTAAACTATAAACCATATATGTCATCTTAAATAGTCTACCTTGAAAGTAATTAATGTCTCTCAATGCATGTTTGACACATAAATTTTTTAGTCTTTAAAAAGATAATAAATCATTTATCGTCTTCAAAAGACAATAAATTATTCACTTCTATTTTCTTCA
Organism: Tillandsia fasciculata; assembly: GCA_029168755.2. NCBI lineage: Eukaryota > Viridiplantae > Streptophyta > Magnoliopsida > Poales > Bromeliaceae > Tillandsia > Tillandsia fasciculata. The sequence continues at coordinate 25,282,379 of CM054936.1, read as the reverse complement.
TCCTAATTCAGATTAATGGATTTATTTGCTATATAAATTTTCTGATTCAGATTAATGAATTAATTATTTGCTATATAAATTTTAGGGGCTTCTTCTTATATATACCCCTCACTATTTGTGAGGCCCCGCTTCATAGGAATTTAGCTGTAGCACTCTTAATCTTCTTAATCTTTTGAGTCTTGCTATCAATCAAAATACTATAGCCGGATTAAGAGATTTAACTATATTTATACCTTATATATATATAGGATTAATCCAAATTTTCGGGGTGTTACATTTTTCCTCCTTTTAAGTCCTGATGTCCTCGTTAGGCTTAGACACACTCACAAGCACCAGGAGATGTGAGACTTGTCTCGCTTGTCTTAACCGACTTTGTCGCTAACCTTAACCGACTTTGTGAGGAGCCGCACTCTACTCACAATAGTCATTAGTCCGAAAGTCGTGCTCTACCTACTATATAACCAAGGCTCAGTCGAGACTTATTTCACACTTCCGGCTGGTGATTGCTCTGATACCAACTGTGACGCCTCGCTTCCCAAAGGGTCACCCATCTTAGAGCTACTCTAGCTCTAGCACGCTTAATCTTCTTAACCTTTTAGGTCTTGCTACCATCCAAAATATTATAGTTAGATTAAGAGGTTTAGTCCTATTTATATATTATATATAAAACTAATCTAAATTGTGGAGGTGTTACATTATTATTCAAAACTTTTAAACTTATTTCTTTATTCTCAATTTATTTTTCTAAATCTCAAATCTCATTAGTAAATTTTACCGTTAGGAATATATTTGAAAGAGTTTTATAAAATCAGTAAGGATATTTTGGTTAACTAAAAATATTAGATATTTTTTGATCAATTGATCAAACACTTGGAGTGCAAAAGATGAAGAATAAGAAAAGAGAGATGTCGAAAGATCCACGGAGAATAATTTCTTGTATGCTTCTTGAAAGAGGGGGAGAAAATGAATTGCAAGTTTCATAGAGAAGACTTAAAAGTTAAAGCGCAAGGAGGAGTAATTTCTTGAAGCAGTCCTAATCCAAGCAGTTTGAAGATAACTATAAAAAATGAAAGTCACCAACTATACCCTTTCACTTGTGTGATTGTTTATTTAGGGCTTTTGTTTCCTTACTTTAAAGTAACCTTGATTAATAATTCTTTTAAAAAAAAAAAATTAAAAATGTATAGACACCTTGATTTTTTTTTTTAATTTTTTTATTTGAGTTGCACTCGTCAACCAACCAACAAACTGTTTGATTGAGATCTTTTTATTAGTAATTTTGATATTTTCTTGGTGCAGGAAATAGAAGAACTATATATATATATATATATTGGAGTGTTATACCATTACTAAAGTCCTGCACCAAGAAATTAAAAAAGAACTCGAAATTAAGCTTCTGTTGCGCGTCTCTTATGTTCTAACTCATCACTGGACAACTAGTCTCGTATTTAACTTTCGAAAGCAATTGATACTTCACCACTACTACTACTACTACTCAGGCAATTCATCAAACACTTGGAGTGCAAAAGATAGAGCATGAGGAAATATAGAGAATATGAAAACAATCACTTGTTGGGCAGGTATAAATAAATAAAGAAAAGACAAAGAGCACATAATTAATACGCGTGAATTTCACACCAGAGGTTTCGCCGCCTTCTTTGAGAATTCACGCCCCAGTCATCAACTCGAATAATTAATCACCCAAGGTCGCGTTTCTTGACCCACGCCACCGCTGCACTGGGGCCAAATTATTGGCACCTCGATAAAATCTCGTTCTAATTTTATTTGACAAACGCATTTGACTACGAATGAAAATAGTAATTATTGGCACCTAGTGGACAAAGAAAAACCTGCTGCTTTTGGTTCAGCTATAAACAATAAACTTGAACGATTTATTTCAAAAAAAATATAAATTTAAAAATAAGTTGAAATAAAATAAATAAATAAAATAACCTTTAAATAATTAGATTAAAGTAGTAAAAAAAATAAAAGTAATTATAATTTTAAAATAATAATATTTTATCTATTTAATTAATATAAAAATATTAATTAAATAATAATTTAATTTATTTAATTAACTATTGTTAGATTATTCTAAATATTAATTGATAAAATAATTAACAATAATGATTATAGTTAATAAATAATTTAATTAACTATGAATAATTTAATAAATTAATAAATTAATTAGTTAGTTATTTAATAGTTAGATAATTAGTTAATAAAATAATTAGATTAGTCAAAATATTAAATTAATTAAAAAGTTAATATAATAATTAAAATTATATTTATTTTAATTAAATTTATTTTCAAGTGAAAACAAATTTGATTTAGAAAAAATGGCGAAAACAGTAATTTTAATTTTATACCAACTTATTTAAAAAAAATAAAAATTACTGTTTTCATCATTAATCAAACGCGTTAATATTTTCATCAGTAATTTTACTATAGATGAAGTAGTGACCTTTCACTCATTAAATGAAAGGAATGTAAAATATATATTCAAAAAAAATATACAAGTGGTATTTATTTTTTTATAGTATTAATCAAAATATAAGGATAATTACATTTTTGGTCCTCAAACTATGAGGATCATTACACTTCGTCCGTAAATTATAATTCGTCCTAATTTTTGTTTCGAACTATAAGTTGTGTGACACTTTAATCCTGGTGCAATTCTACGTTTCCTTTTTTTTTTTTTCTTTTAACTAGAGCAATTTCTTATCACGCGCGGGCATTTGATTCTAACATATTTTTTAAAATTACTAATAAATGGACATAAAAAAACCTTTTAGCACCAAAAAAAACTTTTTAATATTGTAAGACAAGCTTTGCCCATTTACCAAAAAAAAAAAAAAAAAAAAAAAAAAAAAAAAAAAATTAAATAACATTCACAAGGTGTCTATACATTTTTAATATTTTTAGCACAACAGGCAAAATTTAAAATTTATTAGCTGCCACAATAAAATAGTGAATCATTCAATGACTTTTGAGTAGAAAATAAATGAATAATTTATTACCTTCTTATATCCACATATGAATTTTATTATATTTTTCATGCATTAAATTCAACTGGATAATTTTTTCTATATTTTAAAGCTTTACAAAATCACGTTGAGAATAACTATTTATTAATTTGTAACTTTCTTGAGTAGAAGAGCCTGTTAACATATTTGATAAATTTCAACCAAATATAACAGGAGCAAATAAAAAATAAAAAAATATGAAATTTGAGGGTACTATTTCAAAATGTGAGGAGTTCTCAATACATTCTTAAAAAACATTAAAAAAAAAAAAAAAAAGCCACTGTAAACAAGGAACTGTTTTTTTTTTTTTTGAGAGAAGGTAGCATGCTACCGCTTCATTCAAGAGTAAACAGTTCCTTGTTGTTGTTGTAAACAAGGAACTGTTTACCCACATTGCAGCCCAATTTAGTGCAATGTTCATCTCTGAACCCACATTGCAGTTCCAGCTACTACAGTCACTTGAACTCTTACCATACCCGTAATTCTCTGAAATGTCGATCACACTATTAAAATCGTAAATCTGCGAGTTTTCTAGCTGGCTGTAAATGGTTAAATTGCTCGTTGATTGATTGCTGATTGCGCTGAAGGGGAAGGCATCAAATGCTGCAGTTGCTGCTAAGTGGACTAAAGAACCGACATTGTTCGAATTGTTCGGTTCGAGCTTCTCTTCTCGAGATTCTAGAGTCTCATTTAGTGGCTTGTCGGTCGCTGGATCGACTCCCTGCTGCACGAGTTTCTTTTTCAAGCACGAGTTCCAGAAGTTCTTGATCTCGTTATCTGTTCTTCCGGGCAGTTGAGACGCAATCTGAGACCATCTGAAACTCCCAAATGCAGAAAAATTCAGTACCCATTTCGCGAAATCCCGACAAAATGTAGTTGTTTCGAGCTACATTATTTTACCTGTTGCCTAAGATTCCATGCAAACTAACAATTAGATCCTCTTCTTGCTGCGAGAAGCTTCCCCTCTTGAGATCAGGCCTCAAGTAATTGATCCACCTCAATCTGCAACTCTTTCCGCATCTCTGCAACCCTGAAAAGAAAAAAATTTAATGTAAAATATGGATTAAATTCGGCCGATAAATCACGAAAGAACAAGAAATAATATGAACAATGCCTGCTAGTTTTGCTACAGAGCTCCAACTGCCAACACCAAATCTAATGATGTGGTTGTAGAGCTTCTCATCCTCCTCAGGAGACCACAACCCCTTCCTCAGCTTCTGCTGCCTGAGACAGCCCGAATCGCGGCTCATTGATTCGTCGCGAATCGCGGGCTTCTTTTCGCAGGATATTTGAACAGATATATATATATTTACTAATGGATGGTTTGAGATAGAGAAGCTTAAATAGAATGTTGGTTAGTTGTTTAAGTTCACAGGGGATAGAGCTTAACTAATGCTTAAGTTCCAAGTTTCATAAAGAGAAGAGGAGGGAAATAAATAGTGAGAGAGAGAGAGAGAGAGAAAGGACACAAGGAAAAGTGAAGCAATTATGTGGGTTTTAAGCAAGTCCTAACTAGATGTTCTTGCAATGGAATGGATTAAGATTTAAGGTACCTTCAATTATAGGAAAAAAGTAATCAAGTAGAGGATTTAAGGCACCTTCAACTATAGGAAAGAAGTAATCAAACAAAGGATTTAAGGCACCTCCAATTATAGGGAAGAAGTAATGAAGTAATTAAACAAATGTGATATGAAATGAGATTAATGCATTAAGGGTTGTAGGGCTCTTTGGTTACAAAATAGAGTGTAATGATCCGACTCAGTAGTACTAATAACTTGTTGAGTTTAAACCATTGGTTCGAACAAACCCTTTACCATCCGATGTAGCGCTATTGAGGCATTACATACTCCTTCCATTTGGACCCTGACATTCTCGTCCAACCCTAGCCCAATCATACATATAGATAAAAGTTATCAGACGATATGAGACTCTAAAGGTGGCTCCTATAGATTTCGAGCTAGTATTCAGCTCTAAAACCAAATATAATGACCCCACTAGTATGAATAACTTGTTAAGCTGAAATCACCGGCCCAAAATACTTAAATTCAATTATTATTACTAGGGTCCCTGATTGTAATTCCATTCACAAACCCATGAGAGAGAGAGAGAGAGAGAGAGAGAGAGAGAGAGAGAGAGAGAGAGAGAGAGAGGTGTTAGTTGTGGGAAATGGTATTTAGCTTTTCTTTTCCTTTTGTTTTTTTTTTTCTCTTTAACCAATTCATTAAGGAAAATAGGAGAGTATGACAACATAAAACATACATTAAAATTCTACTTGGATGTCCACCTCCATCAAATGTGTGACATAAAAGGATACAGTATTTGTTTCCAACGACAACGTCATACCATTCAACTAAAAATCGATATGATAGAAAACGGTTGAGAAATGCTCTAAACAGTTTAAAACCCACTCACGTGTATGACAGAGATTAAGTGAATCATGTTATGTACACTTATGCCATTAAATGTTAGATATCAAATCTTTTTACAATCGAGAGACATAAAACTAACTCTGATACCATATTAAGCGAAAAATCAATCTAACAAAAAATTAACTAGGAAATAATCAGTTTCCAAATAAACCATCATATGTTAAAGAAGTAGGCCACTACATCTTGAATCTTATCTTGCTTCATTCATGGCTTGAGCATGGAAAATTTTGATGCCAATACAAATTTGTTGAGTTATATTTTTCACATGCCTAATAAACCATCTACATGCATGTAAAATGACTATAAACATAATATTTCGCATCATATATTCGCAATATTTATCACATAACAAAAGCTATCGAACGCTATTTGGTCAAAAGGAATTAGAGTGAATATATGTTTTCTCATCTTCTCACAGAACTGCAGAGATTATGTGGACTTAACCATGGAATCTGCACAACATATAATCACTTGTAAAAACCATCATTTAAGAAGGAAAAAAAGAAAAAGAAAAAAAAAAAGAGGAATAGGGTTAGAATGGTATTTTTGCCCAGTAGTTGTGAGCTTGAGGATCTTGCACCTAAAGTGAGCTTGACCTTGACATGCCTCCTTTGAAAAGGAAACATCATAGTAGCTCCTCTTTTAAGTCATGCAAACAAATCAGTGCTAAAAGGGAGAGAAAGGAACATATTTATAAAAAAATAAAATAAAATAAAAAAACATGCACACACACTCTTTTATTCTTACTATGAATTTATAAAATTTTAAACAAAAATTAGCAGCTCCATTAAAAAACACTAGTTGAAAATAGTAGAGCATATATTTAGATTAATTTCGACCTATTTTGAAAATAATAAAAATAAAAATAGCGAAACAAAATAGTCGAATTAACTTAATAGAAGCTTTCAATGAGCATAGAGTTGTTTAGGACAAAATATATAGGGGCCTCTCAACATTATTTTTCGTCGATTTACACCCTTAACTTTTGATATTTTTGAACTGTATGATTTTGGTCAAATAAATTACGAATTTTATTAAATTTATTGAGAATTCCATCAATTTAATGGTTTTAATCAAATGAAACTAAAACAACCGGTAGCTAATAGAGCCATTAAACTTAAGAAAATTTTCACTTTAACTAAAATAACTCAAATTATAAAAAAGGGCCTGTTTCACAATGGCCTATAGTTGAGGAGGTCTCAGAACATGGTTAAAATAAATAGATAAATAAAGAACTACACACATAAAAAAGAAACAGTGAAATGAATTGTTCTAAATCAAAGCCAAAGTTAAACAGATTGGAAAACTGAACAGAGCACACAACAAAATTTTCGGTTTGGTTCAGTTTTGAGTTTGTTTTTGTGTATCCAACACCAAATGAAATTAGAGATTTTTATGAAACTTGTAAAGAGAGTGAAAGTAAACAAGTGCAGGATCTGGTTGCAAGTTCATGCCTGCTGCAGTGTTGCCCTCATTTTTTCCTTTTACAATGAGTCGGGCTGAGTCTGCTTTTCGACGGAGCACCTATTAAATTTACTCCCAAATTGATACAACCTGCATTAAAAAACATAAAAACTTTAACAAAATTTAAAGTATAATTTGTGCCACTGAAATTAAGTTCACAAGTTTAATCATATATACATATATAGACTACATGTAGTAGTCTTGTTCCGATCCTGCAGCAAGAAAAATAGGAGAATGTACACAAAACAGTAAAACTTTAACCATACTCCATAACAAGGACGAAATCAATAGACTATAATAATAGAAGTCTTTTAAATTCATACACCACCGAGAACAAAAAGAAAGTAGAAATACATAGGCAGTTTATTTAGTCCTATTACATTCCTATAGAGAAATCGATAGTCTTTAATTCGTTCTCGCACCACCAAACATAGAGAATAAGCGGTAACACTTCAGTTTTTTTTTTTTTTTTTTTTTGTATTCAATATGAAATGAAACTAAAGTGCTTTTAAAAACTATAAATAAAGTAAAATTAAGGTGCGTGGTTGCAAGTTGATGCCTGCTGCAGTGTTGCTGTCATTTTCCTTTTACGATGAGTCAACAAAATCTTATCACGAGAGAATCCATCAAATTTACTCCAAATATCAATACAACTTGCACTAAAAACTAAAAAAAGTTTAACAAAATTTAAAGCATGATTTATACTACTGAATTGAGTTCACAAGTGTAATCTGGTGCATGTTATACTACTGAAAAAAATAATAATAATTTGAAACACATTTTAAAGTAATGTTAAGCAATTTCATCATATAATAGACAAAAAGTAAACAAGCTTATGACCCGACTATGAGATTTGCTGTTTATGCAGAAATATTCAAACACTAAATTATTTTTAGGACATATGACTATAATAAATTGAGGAGAAACAAAATTCCTCCCTGCCCCAAAAGAGGGCAATTTCTTTGTTAAAGATTTCATGTTGTTTTGGCTATAGAGAGAGCAAAAAAAAAAAAAAAGGAAAAAAACAGGAATTCATGGTATCTAACTCTAATCCTGCACTAAGAAAACTGAAGAACATAAGCATGTAGTAAGACATTAGTCTTTTTTTTTTTTCCTTTTAATTCCTATAAATAGATTGATAGACAACTTATAGAGAGTCATATATATATTGCTCCAGAACTAACAAAATTGAGAGACAACAATAAAAGCTTTTTTCACTCATGCAGCAAAAAATAAAAAAATAGAGAGAATAAGTAGTATGATTTTAGTCATGTTTTATGCCTGGAGAAAAAAAGATTAAGTGTGGATAGGGAGTCCTAATCCTTTCATGTTCCTGCAGTACCAAAGCAAAACATAAAGCAGCAAAACTTCACTCTTGTTTTATATTCTTGAAAAAATTGAGAGAAATATACATAGGAGTGCTATACCATTACTACAACCCTGCACCAAGAAATTAAAACAACTTTAAAGCTGTTGTCATACTTCTCTCTTATGTTCTACTCATCAACTAGTCATAGTTAATTTTAGAAAGTAATTGATTTATGATCATTACATTGTTAATTTGTTTTACATGACTAATCCATTGCTTCGATGTTCACGCCTAATAAGATATAATACCTGACCAATAGCATAGGAAATCAAGAGCTAATTAAGAGGCACAGAAACAGAAATTTATTTAATTTCTAATACAATCCTCTCTTTATAATCACGCAAGCCCTGCGAGCACCATGTACTAATTATGAGGGGTGACTAATTAGCACTATAAATTAAGGGTCAAAAATTATAAAATTTTATTGGGGATGCTAATTTAAAACGAACCTGCTTGCTCTTGCTTTGTCCAAAAGACGATAATTAGTCCTGAAACAAATTAAATAACCTTGTTAAGATTGAATGAGATGTCATAGTTCATTAAGACCGAAATAAATTGCGTTAATTATAAAGAGTAGCACGGCCAAGATGAAGGGTTGTAAAGTGAACGTATGTACAATATGCATCATCACCTCTGAAATTAGTTGTTAATCCACACACCAGGGATGTTGGCAATCTTGGGCCAATCAAAGCCTATATTCTCTTGGCATCGCTTCTTCAACGCAGGGTGACACCCGTCGATCCATAGACCACGCAGTGAAGTAGGCAGATCTGGAAGTGACTGGATGAGTTTAGCATTACCTACTGCCAACCTCTCTAGGGAGCACAGTTGTGTCATGCTCTGGGGGAGGGACTGAAGGGAGCATGCATTCCCTATTTGTAATATTTTGAGGGCAGAGTGATTTTGCAGTAGCCATTCCTCGGGTAAGGAGGTGAGTCGCGAAGCATCATAGAGAGTGAAATTGCTGATGGAGGAGAGACTTCTCAATGGCTCCATGAGCAGGAGCGCGTGGTGGTCAATTGATAGTTCACCAAGCTTCAAAAAGCAGTCCGCTGCATTCCTTTGGCCGACATCATTTGGGAACGGAGGCTGACAGAGGGCAACTTCAATTAGCTTGTCACACCCTCTAATTTCTAACCAACGGAGGGATACAAGAGCTTGTATTCCACCAAATGATGACAATTCTTTACAGTTCTCTATCTCTAAATTGGAAAGCATTGTCAACCGTGCACACACTTGTGCTGGGGGAAAGGAAGTTATGCTTGCACAACTGTGTAATTTCAACTTAGTAAGAGAGGTTAAATTCGCTGACCACAGAAATGACACCTCAAGGTCTCCACATGACCCAATAGAGATTTCATTGAGTATAGAGGGCGGTCGGATGTCTGAGATTCCAAGTGTTGTCAACTTTGGGCATTTTTCTATTTTCAAGAACTTTACGGTGTTGAATTTCTGAAAAACCTCCGTTGGAATATATTCGAGCTTGTCACATTGTTCAATGGTTAAGTATTCAAGACCCTGAAAATGATCTTGCTGCTGCAAAAAGAAAAGACGTAAAAATATTAAGTGTGGGCAATCACAACCGTGCAATTATGAATCGGTGTTTTAATATAAGGGTATACTTCAAATTGCTCCCTCGTGCTTTAGCCCATTTTCAATTTGTCAACCTGTGGATCAAAAAGTTTCACTTTGCCCCTCATGTGGTTTAATTTTTATTTTACTGAAAAATTCTAAATGAAATAGGGTGGCAAATTAAGAATATTTAAGGATGGCAAAGTGAAAAATACGATAAATCACATGGGGTCAAAGTGTAAATTTTTGAACTACAGGGTGGCAAAGCGAAAATGAGCTAAACCATAGAAGGGGCAAAGTGAAACTTTTTGAACCACAGGAGGGCAAACAGAAAATAAGCTAAACCTTAGGGGGTAATTTGAAGTTCATAAAATAGAACACTTACATTGTTGTTTCCGCAATCTTCATTTATTGCTGGAAGGGCAGTCAATCCCACATTAGAAATATGCAAGTCCCTTAGACTACAAGGCAGAGTCGGCAATATGCTCAAATTAGGACAGTCATTAATTCTCATAGTACGAAGTTTAGGAAAAATGCACCCATCCTCTATTCCAATCCACTCCTCCAAGTTTGGCAAGTCCCTAAACTTTAGGTCCTTTATGGTATTGAATTTCTGAAAAAACTCTGTAGGAAGATATTGGAGCTTCTTACATCGTTCGATGGTTAAGGTTTCAAGAGCCGGAAATTGTTCTTGCTGCTGCAAAAAGAAAATATGTAAAGATATTAAGTTCGAGCAATCACAGCCATGCAAATACGAATTGGTGTTTTAATATATGGGTAAACTTCAAATTGCCCCTTTGTGATTTAGCTTATTTTCACCTTGCCATCCTATGGTTCAAAAAATTTCACTTTGCCCTCATGTGTTTTAATTTTTATTTCTCCAAAAAATTCTATTCGAAATAAGGTGGCAAATTAAATCTGTTTAAAAAAATCACAAGGTGCCAAAGTAAAAAATGCACCAAACCACATGGAGGCAAAGTGTAAATTTTTGAACCACAGTGTGGCAAAGTGAAAATGAGCTAAACCATAGAGGGGGGCAATGTGAAACTTTTTGAACCACATGAGAGCAAAGAGAAAATAAGCTAAACCTCAGGGGGTAATTTGAAGTTTATAAAATAGAGCACTTACATTGTTGTTTCCGCAATTCTCATCTATTGCTGGAAGAGCGGTCAATCCCACATTAGAAATATACAAGTCCGTTAGACTACAAGGCAGAGTCAGCAATCCACTCAAATTAGGACAGTTGATAATTTTCATAGAACGAAGTTTAGGAAACATGAAACCATCATCTATTCCAATCCACTCCTCCAAGTTTGGCAAGTCCCTAAAATTTAGGTCCTTTATGGTATTGAATTTCTTAAAAAACTCTGTAGGAAGATATTGGAGCTTCTCACATCGTTCAATGGTTAAGGTTTGATGAGCCGGAAAAACTTCTTGCTGCTGCAAAAAGAAAATATGTAAAGATATTAAGTTCGAGCAATCACAGCCATGCAAATATGAATTGGTGTTTTAATATATGGGTAAACTTCAAATAGCCCCCGTGTGATTTAGCTTATTTTCACTTTGCCATCCTATGGTCCAAAAAAATTCACTTTGCCCTCCTGTGTTTTAATTTTTATTTCTCCAAAAAATTCTACACGAAATAAGGTGGCAAATTAAATTTGTTTAAAAAAATCACAAGGTGCCAAAGTAAAAAATGCACCAAACCACATGGAGACAAAGTGTAAATTTTTGAACCACAGTGTGGCAAAGTGAAAATGAGCTAAACCATAGAGGGGGGCAAAGTGAAACTTTTTGAACCATATGAGAGCAAAGAGAAAATAAGCTAAACCTCAGGGGGTCATTTGAAGTTTATAAAATAGAGCACTTACATTGTTGTTTCCGCAATTCTCATCTATTGCTGGAAGAGCGGTCAATCCCACATTAGAAATATACAAGTCCGTTAGACTACAAGGCAGAGTCAGCAGTCTACTCAAATTAGGACAGTTGATAATTTTCATAGTACGAAGTTTAGGAAACATGCAGCAATCATCTATTCCAATCCACTCCTCCAAGTTTGGCATGTCGTCAAAGTATAGGTCCTCTGATGATGGAAAGGCACACCCATGACTGCTCCCAAAGAACGAAGAACCTATTTTCTTTACTGCATGTAGTCCTCCTTTATGGTATTGAATTTCTTAAAAAACTCCGTAGGAAGATATTGGAGCTTCTCACATCGTTCAATGGTTAAGGTTTGATGAGCCGGAAATTCTTCTTGCTGGTGCAAAAAGAAAATATGTAAAGATATTAAGTTCGAGCAATCACAGCCATGCAAATATGAATTGGTGTTTTAATATATGGGTAAACTTCAAATAGCCCCCGTGTGATTTAGCTTATTTTCACTTTGCCATCCTATGGTCCAAAAAAAATCACTTTGCCCTCCTGTGTTTTAATTTTTATTTCTCCAAAAAATTCTATAAGAAATAAGGTGGCAAATTAAATCTGTTTAAAAAAATCACAAGGTGCCAAAGTAAAAAATGCACCAAACCACATGGAGGCAAAGTGTAAATTTTTGAACCACAGTGTGGCAAAGTGAAAATGAGCTAAACCATAGAGGGGGGCAAAGTGAAACTTTTTGAACCACATGAGAGCAAAGAGAAAATAAGCTAAACCTCAGGGGGTAATTTGAAGTTTATAAAATAGAGCACTTACATTGTTGTTTCCGCAATTCTCATCTATTGCTGGAAGAGCGGTCAATCCCACATTAGAAATATACAAGTCCATTAGACTACAAGGCAGAGTCAGCAATCCACTCAAATTAGGACAGTTGATAATTTTCATAGTACGAAGTTTAGGAAACATGCAGCAATCATCTATTCCAATCCACTCCTCCAAGTTTGGCAAGTCCCTAAACTTTAGGTCCTTTATGGTATTGAATTTCTTAAAAAACTCTGTAGGAAGATATTGGAGCTTCTCACATTCTTCAATGATTAAGGTTTCAAGAGCCGAAAATTGTTCTTGTTGCTGCAAAAAGAAAATATGTGAAGATATTAAGTTCGAGCAATCACAACCATGCAAATACGAATTGGTGTTTTAATATAAGGGTAAACTTCAAATTGCCCCCATGTGGTTTAGCTTATTTTTCCATTGCCATCCTCTGGTTCAAAAAGTTTCACTTTGCCCTCATGTGGTTTAATTTTTATTTCTCTAAAAAATTCTATTCGAAAGAGGGTGGCAAATTAAAACTGTTTAAAAAAATCACAAGGTGCCAATGTGAAAAATATGCTAAACCACAGGGAGCAAAGTGTAAATTTTTGAACCACGGTATGGCAAAGTCAAAATGAGCTAAACCATAGAGGGGGCAAAGTGAAACTTTTTGAACCACAGGAGGGCAAAGAGAAAATAAGCTAAACCTCATGAAGTAATTTGAAGTTTATAAAATAGAGCACTTACATTGTGGTTTCCACAATTCTCATTTATTGCTGGAAGAGTAGTCAATCCGACATCTTTAATTTTTAATTTATTTAAACATCGAGGGAGAGCAGGCAGTCCCTTCAAATTAGGGCACCTAGTAATTGTCATAGTATGAAGTTTAGGAAACATGCAGCAATCATCTATTCCAATCCACTCCTCCAAGTTAGGCATGTCCTCAAAGTCTAGTTCCTTCAATGATGGAAAGGCACATCCACCACCGCACCCATAGAATGAACAACCTATTTGCTTTACTGCGTGCAGTCTCGTCATGTGAAGATAATTGAGCGATGGCAGACCCCCAAGAGGTGGGAGATGCACCAATCCTTTACAGTCAATCAGTTGGATGAATGTCAAGTTGATGCGTGACGGATCTGTCATCCAACAAGGAGATTTAACACCTTGGTATTCTTTAATATACAAACTCTTGAGATTGATATGCGGGCAGAGGTTATCGAGAAGCTGCTCATCTGTCTTTACATTATTAGAGCGGTGTTCGGACCATTCCAATGTTAATGATTTGAGATATTCTTTCTCCTCCAACTTGGCCTCCATAGCTTCTTCAGAACTCCTCACATTTTCAAGTCTTCTAATGCTCAGGTGACCACGAAGATCTCCGAGGTTCTTTAGTTCACTGATTTTGTAACCACTCTTCTCTCGGACAATAAAATCTTTTAATTTGCGGATGAAGGGTAGTTTGCTAAGATAAGGAATATTTTCTATCACATCGTTAGGAACATCTAATGAACGCAAATTGACCAAGTTAGTGAAGCCATCATATTCAATATTCAACTGAGGAAATCCCTGAAAGGTTAACTTCATGACTACCAAGTGATAAAGCCTATAAAGAGATTGAAAATGGAAACTTTCATATGTAGTCAAATAAGACGAAATAGATAGGTACCGAAGGTGTATCAAGCTATCAAGTGCATCAAGTAATTTATTATATTTAAAATTCACTCTTAAGCTCAATAGCCGTAAGGTTTTAAATCCATTTATAACCTTATTAAACACAGGTAAATAATCTTCATTATGCTCATGCTTGTCTTTATCAGAGATGACAAGACTGCGCAAGTTCTTAAGATTGGGGATCTCTTCTATGGAATGAAGATTTATGGTTTCAAAAGATAAATGTCGAACTGTCCGTGGAATAGTATTTCCTACAACATCACCTCTTATTCTAATGCATTCCCCTCGAGAAACAGATTGTGCTAGGTCGTGCATCAAATCATGCATAACATAATGTTTATAAATTTTATCCCCAAAATCTTCCGTTTTGCAAGTAAAGAATGATTTTCTTGTCAGAAGATCTAAATACTCCCTTCCAATGTCCTCCGGGCTCTGCCCTCCACAAATAGACTGTGATATCAAACCCGAACCCATCCACATGTAGACCAACTCTTTCCTCTTAAACTCATAATCCTGCGGAAATATACTGCAATATCTAAAGCAGACTCGCAAGTTTGTGGGTAAATGGTCGTAGCTTAATCTTAAAACTGTCATGATGCTGTTCTTTCCTTGCTGTAATTTCATAGTGTCTTCATTCAAGATTCTCTTCCAGTTTTCATAATCCTTGCAGGAGTTTAGTAGTCCTCCCATAACCTTTATTGCCAATGGGTATCCTCCAAGTTTCTTCGCTATTTGTTCACCAATCGGCTGCAAGTTTTTATAATCATCTGGATTCACACCAAGGAATGCATGCTTATTGAAAAGCGACATACAGTCGCTCTCCTCCAACTCATTTAGATTTAATGATTCCTGTTTGCATTTCATCACTTTTGCCGCCATATCCGCAACTGAATCCATTCGAGTTGTCAACAATATCTTGCTTCCTCTCTGTCCGAATTTCAAAGGAGCAACCAATTTCTCCCACTCCGTCATATAATTAATATCATCATTCCAAACATCATCCAGTATGAGCAAAAACCTCTTCGATGTAAGTTTTTCTTTAACAATCTCATGGAGTGTATTTAGATAGTGCTTATTACCAGAACCCCCACTATTTATAGCTTTTCCATTCTTTTTAGCTTCTTCAATCTCTATAGCTGCTAGCATCTTACTTGTTATCGTAGCTACATCAAAGTCTTGAGAAACGCAAACCCACATAGTCAGGTCAAAGTTTCCTTGCACTCTTTCATCTTGATAGATTAGTTGAGCAAGTGTAGTCTTCCCAAGCCCACCCATACCAACAATGGTATAAGCAGAGACATTGAAAGTGATCCCTTCAGACTCGCCATCTACCGGTTTGATCAGCCATTCGACTATCATCTCCCTCTCCTTGTCTCTTCCGAACACCTCACTTTCGGTTAACAAGCTGCTAGTCTCGCGAGCATTCTTGACTTCCTCGAGCTTCCGACGCTTAACGCTAGGGCCATAAAACCCAGAAGCAATTTGAATGAATGGCACCATACGGTCAATGACCATATTTAAGTTCTTGACGGCCTCTTTCAACCTCCGCAGTGTGTCATCAGGACAGATACCTTTAATAAAACTACCAATCTTTATTTTGCATTCAAAGAGACTATTGCCACGCACCTTGTCATCTCCATCTCGTATTCTCTTCTCTAGCTCGTAGTACTCCAGCTCGTCGAGCACGTCCTCTGCATCCTCCACGGCGTCTCTGAGCTGCCACAGCCACACACACAGCCCGTCGTTCTGCATCATGGCCGACAACGCACCCTCCTCAACCGCAGTCAAGACTGCCTCAACCTGCGGAAGGGCGTTCCCCAGCCGGTCGAGCTCGTCCTGCACGCCACTGGCTACCGGGACCGCATTGAGATAGGAAAAGCATTTATTAACGAGATTCCCGATGATCGCCGACGCCACCGATTGGCCTATGAAAGTTAAAGCCATAATCCTCCAGATAGCTCTAAGTGCAGCTGCTTCACCGCTATTCAGGCAATTGATCAAAGTCCTGCAGGAGTACAGAAATTGAAGAAAGAGGAAAGAGATGTTCAGCTTGCAAAGAAGAAAAATTTAGGAGGAATGCATATATGAGTTCTTGAATGCTGTCATCTAATATGGAGGAAGCTGAGATTAGAATCTTGGAGACTTTTGCATGGCAAAGCAATAGAGTATGGCTGCTTTATTTGATTCCCCAGGAAAAGAAAGGTGAAAAACTACTTTTCGAAATACAAAAAAAAAAAGAAAAATATAGTTTTTATATTTCTAATAAATAATTTGAAAGATGAAAATACTATTTTCAGATAAAAAAATTTTAAAAAAAATTAATAAAATTTTATTTTCTTTAGAAACTAAACAAGATAAAAAAAAAAAAATTCGATCAAGAAATTATTTTTGAAATATTTAATCCAAAAAATTTATGAATCAACTCTTATTATCCGAAGATTGTTGTTGGTTATTTTATACAACAATTGTTGTTGTTGTTGGTTATTAAATAAACTGAGCCTCATAAATATACCCACTTTACTTATAAACAGTGGGTGCTTGGTGTAGCTATCCAAAAGTAATTTTGAATTTAAAAATAATTTTTGGCTAATAGAATGTTTGGCTCATAAATATGCCCACCGCTGAGCATCAGATTTAATCTTTAGAATTACTTTTCTAATTTTCAAAATTCAAAATCAAAAACAACTAAAATTTACTTTTTAAAATCTAATTTTAATTTTGAACTCAAATTTTAAATTTCTATTTTGATTTTAAATTTAAAATTTAAATTCAATTTTTAATTTTTAATTTCTAATTTTATATTTGAAATTTTAAAATTTAACTTTTAAATTATAGATTTCAAAATTTAAAATTTAAAATTTAGATATTAAATTTCAAACTCAAATTTTAAATTTCAAAATTAGAATTCACTACAAAAAAATTAATTTATAGCGACGATTATTTTACTAACACTTAATACAAGCGCTGGTAAAAGTATATTGTAGCAGCGGTTTTAATAAATTATTATAATAGTTTTAAAATGCTGGTAAAAGTATATTTTAGTAGTAGTTTTAATAAATTATTACAACACTTGTAAAGCGTCGGTAAATAGTTTAGTTCAAATTAAATTATTTCTTTTTCCACCTAATCCTTCAAAAATTATAACATGATTCTATAATCTTCATATTTTCTATATAAAATGATACAATTTTAACTCAAGAAATAAAAATTCCGAAATAAAAAAAAATTATCAAAATTAGTCAAATATATTGTTGAATCTAAATATAATAAAAATTAAAATTAAAATAAATTTTTTAGTTTAATGTCAAGCTTATTAAAGTATTAAACAATAATTCATCAATAATTTAAGTTATTTTTTTATTAAAATTTTATATCATATTGAAAATTAAAAAATTGAGTCTACTTTTAAAATTTGATCCGAAAATCGAGTTTACTTTCAAAATCCAGCCCAAAAACACTTTTCTTTAAAATATGGACAACTAAAATCCAGCCCAACCCCAATCCCCCTCTCAACAGAAGGATCAAAAAAAAAAAAAAAAAAAAAAAAAAAAAAACAAAAACCCGATAAGACCCATCCCCTTCTCCTTTCTCTATCTCCCCTCCTCTTCGTTCCCGTCGCCCCAATCACCGACCCGAACCATCGAAGCTCAGGTGAGAGAGACGCATCTCCCTCTCTCTCTCTCTCTCTCTCTCTCTCTCTCTCTCTCTCTACGCAAGGAGTGGATCGAATGGAAACCCAATCTCCAATCTTCGAAGAACCAGATTCGTGGAGCCTCCCATCTCGAATCGCTTCACCATTGGTGTAGGGATTCTTCCTGTCTCATCTCGATTTGATCTTTTGGATCAGTGGTATCATTCATCTGCTGCTGATTGATCTATTTTTGGATCTTAATTGTGGTTGTTGATGTAGATGGATTGCTATATTGTTCCTAAAGATTGAGTACTACTAGAGTTGTGTCAAAATATAGGAAGAATTATGGCTTAGGTTTAGCTAGGTAGCATATGTTTCATCAATATTCAGCTATCTCGTGCCCTAGATATAGTTTGAATATTCAGTTACTGGAACATTGACTGTTAGATTCCAAGTTGGGATTGATTGAAGTACTGTTCATTGAGAAGTGTTTTTAAGCTCCTTTTCTGGAGTTGTTAATGTAAAGTTTACATTTCCCTGATTTTCGAACTCTTCTTATTACAGATAGTGAGAATTTAAACATCACTACTATCTTTTTTTTTTTTGATTAAACAGGGATATACCCTATTTGAGAGAAGTACAGGAAGTAGGTTTAGGAAGAGAGACCCATTACAAGGAGCTGGGTCCGCGCCCATAACATCACTACTATCTTCAGTAGGCTAAAAAGTTTGTATTTAAACATCTAAGTTGCAACTTGTCTAGTTTATTTAAAACTAAGTAAAAGACTTTTCCTTCTTCAGCAGTGCTACCAAAATTGACAGCTTATCATATAATTCTATTTATGTGATTTTACTGTGTTGGATATAACCACCATTTCATAAATTTTTCAACTACAAATTGGACAATCATCTTAAATTTGTTGGCCTATTCGAGAATTTTAAGTAACCTGAGGCCTTCATATGCAGTTGGAGACCGTGAATCTGTCGATCATGAATCCATCCAGTGCAGTTTTTCACCTTCAGGTACACATTTCTTTTTAACATTGTAGAATATAACAAATTTGTGGAATTTCCCACATATCTTAGTATTTGATTAATATTGTATCTTGTTTTTCCAGCCATAATCCTTTTAGACTTATTGGAGTTGGATTGTTAGTGTGTACTATTGCTACTACTGGTTGTGGTTGTTCTTTCGATTTTTGGTCAATCACAATATGCCGCATGTAAGTGGATCAAATAAAAAGCAAGTAAACTATTAAGCTATGTGATTACTTAATAACACCTTACACTTATTATGCAGGTTGGTTGGTGTTGGTGACGCTTCATTTATAAGTCTTGCTGCTCCATTTATTGATGATAATGCCCCTGTAGCTCGGGTTTGTTTAAATTTCTTTGACCATTTTTGAGGCTGTTAGGATGTTTCTGCACTTGTTGATTGGTTTTGGTAATTTTGAGAAAGTTAAAAGAAAATTGAGAACCATTAGTGGAAATCTAATATTCTTACAAAGTAAACATCAAAGTAAAGGGCTTTATCATTCACCAAAACATTGAGATCTTCATTTGACTTAACTGTTTCATCTTTGCTGCTTTCTTGATTTTTACCAATATATGATACCCCATTATCACATATGTCAAAACATTTCAAAATATACTATATGTTGTATTATGGTCTACTTTATGTTGCATGTCGTAATCTCATTGGTTGGATTTTTTATCTTCCATTGTTGCTTTCGTTTTATAACATTTGGTATATAGCATCATGCATTATTTTTCTTTTTGTTTTCTAACTTTGAATGTGATTTAACTAACGTTATGTATTAGCATTGCAATGCATATAAATTACCAAGTTGAAATTATTAGAAGTTTCTGTGAAATAAACTAGCATTCAATAATTTAGTGTGTAATAAACTAACATACATACAATAATTTAGTGTGTAATAAACTAGCATACACAAGAAGATTCTAGCTATATTATTGGCTAGTACATAAAACCTGCCTTTTGAAATCAATTTTGGATTTATAGAATCTCTAGATTTTGTTCTAGTTTAATTTCTTTATTGTGTTATCTCTTAAGGCCCATGCTAGTGATTTTATATATTTGTTGCCAAGCTACATATTTCCTTTTTTATAGGGTTGAGGTGTGTGGTTATGGTTTAGCAATATGTATGGAGTTTGAATTTATTGTATTCTAGATAGCATGTTTAATGTTTGGTGCTTGTACACAATTTGAGTGGGTTACCATTTACTTTTACCAATTATTTATTTGATCAGCATTATTTTGTATAATTATGAGCTCTCTTTATTTTGTAGGTTGATTTTACAACTTGATTAATATTGCAATGGATAAAAGTTGGATAAAAAAGAGTAGATGGACATATGAATATTACAAAGGAGTGAATGATTTTG
Organism: Tillandsia fasciculata; assembly: GCA_029168755.2. Lineage (NCBI taxonomy): Eukaryota > Viridiplantae > Streptophyta > Magnoliopsida > Poales > Bromeliaceae > Tillandsia > Tillandsia fasciculata. Next base: position 25,262,124 of record CM054936.1, on the reverse strand, counting down.
TGGATTTTGCTTTTAAAAATGCGTCAGAGGATGGGAGAATTTCATGTCCTTGTATGAAATGCACAAATTCCTATAGTTGGGCTCGGGAAGTTGTACGCGATCACCTAATTTGCAATGGAATTAGTTCTAATTATGATAATTGGTTCTTTTATGGGGAACCAATATCTAGAGCCACATCCAATCCTACTAATGAGAGCCGTAGTTTTCTGGTCCATAAAGCAGCTACATTTGCATACCAGAGAACCAACTACTTGATGTGCAACTGCAAATAAAGCAGCTACATTAGATTTTATATGAGTTGGTTGATTCCTTTCATTTGCATACCAGAGAACATATCTTTCACTTTAAAACAGTTAATCAGAGAGGTATGGTCAAATTAGCAGCAAAATATGTCAAGATACTAGATATCTCTATATATGTTTCCTTTATTTGTTCTGTGTTCGATGTGATCATGATCTCCTCTTTCTTTTCTTGTATATTCAGATGCCCTTGCTCTTCTCATTAGTTCACCCTTTAAATTGTTTCAGAACATGAGCAGTTGGGGGAAATTGTTGCATACTAAAACCAAGAGCTTAAACTCTTTCTCATGCACCTCTGATTTATCTATTCTGTTGTCTTACTATGTAATATTCATCTCGAATCTTGTTTATTAGAAGTCTTTTAAGGTATATATGTAGTGTGTAGTGGCTTTATCCTGTTCCGGAAGTACAAGTTTAAGCGATGCAACAACCTTTTTATGAATGGTTCTGAACCGATAGTACATGGTAGTTAACATCCTTGACTAAGCAAAATACATGGTAGCTTTTAAGCACTTGCATATCTGTCTTTCATTATTTAGTTTCTCCACCTTGGATGTGAAATAGTTTATTAGCAGGCACATATATTGACATGCATCAATGAAGTCTAAAATATCCTAACTTTCATATAAGGTCTAACTACTTAAAAGGTCCTGCTCGGTTCAGGACAACTGCAGCACCTTTTTGCATATAATTTCAAAATTTTTTGTTATACATGTTATTTCTTCTGACGGTAAAGTTAGATCTAGTTGAAGAATGAACATTTCATTTACTTTTTTCTGAATTTGCAGATACCATGTAGTTCATTTCTTCTAAATTGCTATTTAAGTAAATATGTTTCTGCTAGATGATATTAAATGCTTGACACTGTATAATATGCTACTAGTCTTCTTTGAAACTTGGATGTTCTTGAAACTTCGGAAATGTGACACAAGTTGCACAAAAAAGTAGCAAGTTTTGGAAGACATACATGTGAAAGGATAGGAAATTTTGGCCCCCATGCCACTAAGGGAGAAATTATTGGCACCTGGTGTTTAAATATTTTTTTTGTTATCTTTAGACTTTACTACCGGAGATTAAGTGAGACACGCAGTAAGAAAATGTGATGAAAAAAATATTCAATTTATATTTGTAAAAAATTATCTTATATAATTTTTATGGCTTTATCAGAAAATACAAAACCATTTCACCACACTTTTCTTCTAACTCATTTTTTCCCCATTGTTCATTTAGGCCTTACATGGATAAATGAATATGTTGTTTGTTATATTCGCGTGATATACTTGAGAAGTTTATATATTTGGTGCATGAGAGTGTAATCAAATGTCTAAAATTGAATGCTACTTACATTTTGTCCTAGTAGGTGAAATTGTTGTACTATTAAATCACGAATATCATGGCCTTTCAAGAAGAAAAAAAATCAAGCCCCTTATTTACAATCACACAAAAAAATTGTTATGCCAAATAAGTTATTCTTAAATAAAAATTCTTATGCCGAATAAGTTACCCTTAAATATTTTATTTCGACTTTCAAACGAGCCTTTAATTTTATTTAAGTTAAATCCACATCTCGGACCTACTAAAAATCCTTAAGTCCAAATATAATACCGTTTTCTAATAGAAGCTTTCGAAAAATAATTATTGTTTCATATTATTTAACATAATATCAAAATATGAGGTCACAAGTTTAAATTCCACTGGGCTCTTATCTCTTAATTTCCATCTATTTAATTCAACTTCACGGTGCATACGTATAAAAAAAGATTCAAGTGCAACTGCGAGAAGGAATGTTGAATATAATTATTGAAAGGACCACTACTATGTAGCAATTTAAGCTTTTATAGAAAAGCAGTTGTTTCGCAATCTTTAATAGGTATATTACATAGCAAAGAAAAATTGGAGATAAGTAATTTCTTGAATGCTTCTTGGAATAAGAGATAAAATGAAATGAAAGTTTCGTAGAGAAGACTTACCAGTCAACTAAACTCAATTATTGCCGACTGAGGAATCCTTCCGTCCTCCCCCACTCCACACCCTTGTTGTGGGAGAAACTATTGTCTGCATACCCAATATTACCCAATATTAAAGATATATAGATTAAGAAAAAAATATACAAAGAACGTTTGAACTTTTTTTTTATAAACATGTATTTGAATTTTTTCTTTGGCTTAATTGCACGGACTTTATAGATTTTTTTTCATTTTCTATATTATACTTTTATTTTTTCAAATATACTACTAAACTAATGTGACGATCCGACCCACTAACAATAATAATTCGTTGGACCCAAACTATCAACCCAAAATACTTAAATCTAATTATTATTACTAACGTCCAATGTCTCTTACATAACCAATCACAATTTATCTTATATACTCAATCACAATTTATCTTATATGGGACTTCGTTTAGGCCTTATATACACAGCCCAAGATCACCAAGCGATAATTCCCATCTAATGTGACACACAGCACAAGATCACCAGGTGATGATTCCCATCTAATGTGACACACAACTCAAAATCATCAGGCTATGCGAAACTTGCTAGCCTGGTCTAAAAACATACAACCCAAGATCACCAGACGATGTGAGACTTATATCTCGCTAGACTTGTCATTCAGATCCTAGCATAGCCTGTTACATAGTTCTTCAGACTCTGGCTCGGCCGGAACTCGTCTGTAACGACCCGGCCCACTAGCAATAATAACTCGTTAGGTCCAAACCACAGTTCAAAATATTTAAACACATTTATTATTACTAGTGTCCATATCTTTTATAAATTCAATCACAACTTCATTCCTATCCGATGTGGGACTGTTGGGTATCACAAACTCTCCCGTTTAGGCCTGACGTCCTCGTCAGCCCAAACACACACACATCCGATCTGGGGCTATTGGGGTGTCACAGACTCCCCCCGTTTAGGCCTGACGTCCTCGTCAGCCCAAACACACACACAGCAACCCAAGATCACCAGGCGATGTGAGACTTGTCTCGCTAGCGCTGCCATCTAGACCCAGACTCAGCCGAGACTCGCCACACACTTTCGGCTGGTTATTGGCTCTGATACCAAATGTAACGACCCTTCCCACTAGCAATAATAACTCGTTGTCCCCAAACCACAATCCAAAATGCCTCGTTATTATTACTAGTGTACATGTCTTATATATATATCCAAACACATCCACATTTTCATCCGATGTGGGACTATTGGGGTGTCACATCTTCACACATTTTCAACTCTCGCTCAGCCGGAACTCGTCACACATTTTTGATTGGTGATTGGCTCTGATATCAAATGTGATGACCCGCCCCACTAGTAATAATAATTTACTGGGCACAAAATATTTAAGTCTAATTATTATTACTAGTGTCCACAGTCTCTTATATATCCAATCACAACTCCATTCTCATCTAATGTCAGACTATTGAGATGTCACAACACAGCTAATCATTTTTTTCAGCCTCTACACTCTAAGAAAATAAAGTTATAATTTTGTACAAAAATTTATAATAAATATTGTTTAAAAGAGATAGAGCATGTATTCAAATTTAGGAAGAAGTAATTTCTTGAATACTTTTTGGAAGAGGGGAGGAAATGAAAATGGAGGTTTCATAGATAAAACTTACAAGTCAGGCAAACTCAATTAGTGTTAATGCGATTCTCGACGATCGTCGACGCCACCAATTCAGCCGTGAAAGTTAAAGCCATAATCCACCAGATAGCTCTAAGTGCAGTAGTTAGAGAATAAGGAAAGAGATGTTCAGCTTGCAAAGAAGAATTAAAGATTTAGGAGGAATATATATATAGTTCTTGAAAGCAGTCAGCCAATAGAGTATGTTTGCTTATATCTAGGAAAAGAGAGGTGAAAATCTACTTTTGGAAAAAAAAAAAAAAAATACAGTTTTTATATTTCTAATAAATAATTTGAAGGATGAAAATACTATTTTCAGATAAAATTTTACAAAAAAAATTAAAAAAATAATAATATTTTTTTTAGAAACTAAACAGGATAAAAATATTTTTCACCCAGAAAATAATTTTTAAAATATCTTTCTAAAAAATCAAATGATTTCTGAATCAACTCTTATTATTGGCGAGGGTGTGTTGTTGGTTATTTTAAATAACGTTTAATAATTTAAAACTTTATTAAGTAAAGGGTGTCTTCTAAATATGCCCACTTTACTTTTAAATAGATAAAGATATCAGGAATACTGCAATGTATCTTAATATTATTTTTATTTATTATATTATAATAAATTTTTAAAAAATATTATTAAATTGAGCTAGGCTAATATGTTTTTGAAAGCATGGATGTCTATATGTTTCCAAGTTGATTTTTACGATAGGACATTCGATTCGGCGATTGACTTCGGCAGATATGATTTATAGTATTGAAACTACTTAGAAACTAAATTTTATAATTTTATTTGTCTAGTAAACGGATAGTCTCAAAATGAACGAAATAAAAAAAATAAAAATAAATAAATAAATAAATAAATAAATAAAAAATCTCATTAAAAAAGTGATAGAAGATTTAAAATTTAAATCGAAAGCATTGATATTGCTCTTCATGATAAATAAAATTTTTTATTAAAATTTTAACTAATTTGAATTATTATACACCGTTGAGTAGATATAATAGCAGGTGTTAAAGAAAGATTCAGAAAGAGTAATTTTTTTGTATGCTTTATGGAAGAGGGGATGAAATATAGTGCAAGCTGCACAAAAATATTAGAAACAAAGGTGAAAGAGTGAATATTTATTATTTTTTTATTTTACTTGATGTCACATAAATAAATTTTTTTTTTTTCAAAATCTTGTATTTTATTTTGGTTAATTTCATACAGTTTCATATAAACATATAGAATAGCAAATATATCACTACAAAAGTTTAATTTTTTATAATTATCCCTTCGATTAATTTCATACGTATACAGCTCCCTTGTAAACATAACGAATAGCAAATATATTTCACGCCCCGAGTTTTAAAAATTAGTCCAAATTTTTTTTTTTATCAAAGTTATGAACACTAGAAATAATAACTGGGCTTACGTATTTTGGGTTGTGGTTTCGGTCTAACGAGTTATTATTGCTAGTGGGCCGGATCGTTACATTTGGTATCAGAGCTGGTCACCAGCCGGAAGTGTGTGGCGAGTCTTGACTGGGCCAGGATCTGGGCCAGGGTCTGAAAGACAAGATGACGGACTACGTCAGGGTCTGAATGACGAGGCTAGCGAGACAAATCTCATATCGCCTTGTGTTCTTGGGCTGTGTGTGTTTAGGCTGACGAAGATGTCGGGCATAAATGGGGGGAGCTTGTCACACTCTAATAGTCCCACATCGAATAAGAATGAAGTTGTGATTGGATTTATAAGAGATATAGACACTAGTAATAATAAATGGGCTTAAATATTTTGGATTGTGGTTTGGACTTAACGAATTATTATTATTAGTAGGCCGGATCGTTACAATATATCTTTACAGATTTCAACCTTTCAAATATCCTTATTTTATCTTACTAATTACCTTAACTAAATATATCCTTTCAAAAATTTTAATTGTTAAAATAATACAAAAAATATAAAAATATAAAAAAATAAATTTATCTTACTAATTACCTTAACTAAATATATCCTTTCAAAAATTTTAATTGTTAAAATAATACAAAAAATATAAAAAAGTAAAAAAATAAATTTATCTTACTAATTAACCAAAGTTAAGTATTTAATCTATGATTAAATATAATTTTCAAACTGAACTTTGTAGAAATATATCTGTTATTCGATATATTTACAGAAAGCTGTATAAAATTAATTTTTTTAAAAAAAAATATTGTAGTCTCTTTACTGCTGTAGATCACATTAGTTGAATTAGGTTTGGATTTTAAAATGTTACTTTTTGAAAAATTACGTTGAAGTAATTGCACAAGGGAATTGATTGTTGGTTTCCTTTAATTCTCATTGAAAAATGTTTTCTAATAAATTTTAATTGCATAAGAGAAAAAATTAACACAGAAATGAAATTGATATATCATAAAGACTACAAGTCAAGCGATTGCAGACAAAGGAATCCATCCGTACGTCCCCACCCTACAGCCTTTTTGACCCAGGAACTATATTGTCTGCCTACCCAATATTATTAAAGCAAAAATGTACAAAACTTTTTTTAACTTTAGAATTTTTATAAATAAATATTTGAATTTTTTATTTGATTTAATTATACTATACTATCACTAAAGCATCTCAAAATATCTCTATAATATAGCAAATGCTAACACTTTAAAAAATATCGTCATATGAACCCTTTATTATATTACACAAATGATAAATTTTATTATTATTTTTAATTTTTCGACGTTTTAAAATGTTAGAATATATTTTATTGACAGTAGGTATCAGCATCGAAATATATGTGACGACTTTTTATTTGCGGATAATTTAACTGACGCTTTTAAATACGACGCTACTCATATTGAAATACTTTTAAGCATCATTAAGTATACAAAAAAAAATATGCTTAAATATTAAATTTCTTATAGTGCTACTATATTTAAAAAAAAAATTTCACTTTCTATGTTATACTATTTTTTTTAATCAAAGACACAACTTAAACCTTTTTTTTTTTTCCAGTACCTACACTATAAGAAATGAATTTATAATTTTGTACAAAAATTATTAATAAATATTGGTTGAGAGTGAGAAAACATATATTGAAATCATTCCGGCATAAATATTTTCTTGTTATTCATCATACTTCCATAGATATTTTAGACTTTATTACCGTAGGTTAAGTGAGCCACGCAGCAAGAAAATGTGATGAAAAAAATATTCAATTTATATTTGTAAAAAATTGTCTTATATAATTTTTATGGCCTTATCAGAAAATACAAAACTATTTCTCCACATACTTTTTTTCTACCTCCTTTTTTCCCTATGGTTTATTTAGTCTCTATTTGGAATGAATATATTGTTAGTTATATCTCCGTGATATACTTGAAAAGTTTATATATTTGGTGGATGGAAGTGTGATCAAATATTTGAAATTGAATGCTACTTACATTTAGTCCTAGTAAGTGTTATACCATCAAATCACATATATAAGAACCTTTTAAGAAGAAAAAAATCAAATCCCTTCCTTACAATCATACAAGAAAAATCTTATGCCGAATAAGTTATCCTTAAATATTTTATTTCAACTTCCAAACAAGCCCTTAATTTTCTTCTATTGAAATCAAATCCATATCTCGGATCTATTAAACATTCTTAAACGCAAACTTACCACTGTTCTCTAGGTTGCGTTTGGCAACCGGTATAAAAGGGGGATAAGGGGGTTATCCGCTCCCCCTTTATACCCAAACAATATTTAGGTGTGGGGGGAACAGTTGTTCCCCCCATACCAGGTTATACCGATATAAAGGTGGAACAGCTATTCCACCCCTGTTGCTTATTAATTTTTTTTTTAATTAAATTTTTTTAAATTATAAGATATTTAAATTTATAAAATTTAAAATTATTTTATTTTATTTTATAAATTTTAATCTCTTCTATTATTCTTATTCCTTTTTAACTTACCAAACACAACTTTTCTTATCCCGGTACAACTCTTATACTCAACAAAAACACAAAATTACTATAATTCTTGCTTATATCTGAACTTATATCTATCCCCGGAATAACCAGTTTTCGCTTGTACCCGAACCAAACGCAGCCTTAGGCTCCGTTTGGAATCGGGATAGCTTGGGGGAGGATATCCTCTTATCGCCCCAAACACACCAGGAACTAGGGGAATAACTTGTTTCAGTACTTCTGGTATAAGTGAGAATTACTGTTCCTACAGTAAAATCTCACTATATTTTCCTTTCCAGAATTATCCCCCCACTATATTTTCCTTTCCAAAATTACCCTCACTATATTTTCCTTTCTAAAATTACTCCTAGCACGCTTCTTGAGGCACAGCTCCTCCCCTGCATCGCTTCCCGAGGCGACATCTTCTTCTCCCCTTGATTTGGATTTTATCTTATTTATTTATTTTTGAATAATATGATGAATAATTTATTTTTTTGAATAAAAATAGGATGAATAATTTATTTTTTTTTGTAAAATAGATCAAATGAAATGTTAAATTAAATATTATTTTCATAAAATATAATTTGATTTGGATTTGGATTTAGATTTTATCTCATTTTTTGTAAGATTTTAATCTATTAATTAAAAGGAAAAATTAAAATTTAACAAATTTTATCACATAATAAAATTTGAGGGCAAAAAGGTCATTTAACCCAACTAAAATTTTTTATTTCTCTTATTTCTCATTACCATACCAAACATAAAATCTCTTATTTCTGGAACCATTCCAAACATTTTTTTACACTAATTTCGTACTTTATATTTATCTCTGGTATAACTAGTATTATCTTATTCCGTTACCAAACGGGCCCTAACCTTTTAAAAAATAATTATTATTTTATATTATTTAAATCCCATCAGGCTAGAAAAAGGCAATGCTACTTGTACACCCCATATGGGGTGTACATTACACATCCCACCCCATCCAAGGGTGGGGACTAACCTACCGGTCACTTCGAAGTGACCGATAAAATTCACCTCATCCTTAAATGGATAAGATGTAAGATGTACACCCCACTTGGGAGTGTACAAAAAGTATTTCTCTTTTTTGAATGTTTCTTGTAAGAGTGAAAATGAAATGAAAGTTTCATAAAGAAAACTTACAATCAGTCAACGAAACTTAATTATTGGCGATAGAATGATCTGTCCGTCCGCCCCCACTCCACACTTTTGTTGACGCAGAATTTATTGTCTGCATATAGTGGTTTATAGATTAAGGAAAAAAATGTGCAAGGAATATTTGAACTTTAGCTTTTTTATAAACAGGTATTTGAATTTTTTATTTGTCTTAATAATACTACACTATACTGTACTGTACAGATTTTTTTTTACTTTCTACATTACCCTCTTTTTTTTCAAATATATTATTCAATTATTTTTTTTTTTTTTTTTATAATGTTGGCGCTCTGGACGAGTTGGATAAGAAACAGTGTTGGCGCTCTGGAGTACGGATGTCCGAAGCGAATTTTCAAAAATTTGAATCCGAACTCGAATCCGACGAATTTTAAAAATTCATATTCATATCCGAATCCGACCAACAATCCAAAATCTGAACCCGAATCTGGACCCGTATTTTTTTTTTCTTTTTACAATATTTCAAAATATATTAGATTAAATTTAAAATTTTAAAATATAAATTTAAATATAATATATATATATATATATATATATATATATATATATATATATATATATATATATATATATATATATATATATATATATATATATATATATATATATAACGTAAAATTAATTCGGGTTCGGATCGAGTTCGAGTTCGGGTCGGGTATAATTAAAATCCATATCCAAATTCAAATCCGTCGAATTTTTACTTTTTATATTCATATCCGAATCCATATCTGTTTAGCATCGGATGAATTCATTCCATTCGGATTCGGATTCGGATTCAGATAAAATTTCGAGTATCCGTACCCATTGATATCTCTACTCTGGAGGGTGGTTGTTGCTGTTTTTTTATTTTTTGTGTGTGTGTGCGCTGCTTGTCGCCGGGTCTAGAGACCATGTTGTCTCACTTCTTTTAGTTTAGTTCAGTTCATTTCTCTTTGAATGAAGCGGATAGTCTGCTATCTTTCTCTCAAAAAAAAACTTTTTTTTTTTTTTCAGCCTCTAGACTATAAAAAAATAAACTTATAATTTGTACAAAAATTGATAATAAATATTGTTTAAAAGAGATAGAGCATACATTCAAGTTGGGGGAGGAGCAATTTTTTGAATACTTTTTGAACGTTGGGGGGAAATGAAATAGAGGTTTCATAGATAAGACTTACCAGGCAAACTCAATCAGTGCTAACGAGATTCTCGATGATCGCCGACGACGCCACCGATTCGGCTATGAAAGTTAAAGCCATAATTCTCCAGATAGCTCTCTAACTCCAACTACTTCACCACTGCTTGGGCATGCAAATGATCAAACACCTGGAGTGCATAAATTGGAGAAAAAGGAAACAGATGTTCAGCTTGCAAAGAAGAAAGATTTAGGAGGAATGAGTTCTTGAATGCTGTCAGCCAATATATATGGAGGAACCTGAGAATAGAAATTTTGTTGAATGCTTCTTAAAAGAGGGGTGGAAATGGCATAATCCTCCAGATAGCTCTAAGTGCAGCTACTTCACCACAGAGGCAATTGATCAAACACCTGGAGTGCAGAAATTAGTGAAAGAGAAAAGAGATCTAGGTTGAGCTCGCAAGGAAGACAAATTGAGGAGGAATGAGTTCTTGAATGCTGTCAACCAATAGAGTATGACTGCTTAATTTCTTTGATTCCCCAAGGAAAAGAAAGGCGAAAAATAATATCTTGGATGCTTCATGGAAGAGGAGGGGAGGAAATAAAATGGAGGTTTCATAAATAAGACTTAGAGAGGAGTCAAGCAAACTCGATCAATTATTGCGAATCCATCCGTAAACCCCCACTCCACACTCTTTTTGACTGAGAAAGTATCACCTGCCTACCTAAATGTTAGAGTGTGTGTTTGGAAATAGAATTATTTGGGAGATAAGAGCGATATCCTCTTATCCTCCAAACAGATATGAAAATATTTTATTAATTATGATAATATTTTATTTTAGTACTTTTGATATAAGTGAGAATTACTGTTTTCACAATAAAATTTTACTATATTTTTCTTTTCAAAATTATCCCTAGCAATTACATTCGATACTGGGTATTAAATTTAAATTATATATATTAGTAGAGAAATAATATGAAATTTATAGCAAATAAATAGTATATACTTTTTTTTCATGATAAAAATATTTTTTAAAAAATATAATGAATAATTTTATTCTATTTTTTTGTAAATAGAGCAAATGAAATATTAAATTTAATATCATTTTAATAAAATATAATTTGATTTTGATTTTATCTTTTTTTTTTTGTAAGACTTTAATTCATTAATTAAAAAAAAGAAAATAGAATTTAATAAATTTTATCACATAATAAAACTTGATGGCAAAAAAGTCATTTAACCCAACTAAAATTTTTTATTACTCTCATTTCTCATTATCATATCAACTACAAAATTTTTTATCCCTAAAATAATTCTAAATACATTTTTATATTAGTTCCGTACTTTATATTTATTCTTAAAGTAGCTAGTTCTATCTGATTAAGGAAAAAAAAAAAAAAGTACAAAGAGCATTTGAACTATAACTCTTTTATAAACAGGCATTTGAATTTTTATATTTGGCTTAATTACACGGTGGCTTAAGGAAAAAAATATTTTTCAGCGAAAAAATAATTTTTAAAATATCCTTTTAGAAAACCAAATAATTTCTGAATCAACTCTTATCATCGGTGAGGGTGTGTTGTTGGTTATTTTAAATAATATTTACTAATTTAAAATTTTAATAAGTAAAGTGGGTCTTTTAAATATGCCCATTTTACTTTTAAATAGATAAAGATACCACGAATATTGCAATGTATCTTAATATTATTTTTTATTTTTATTTATTATATTATAATAAATTTTTAAAAAATTATCATTAAATTTAGCTAGGCTAATATGTTTTTGAAAGTATGAAGGTCCATGTGCTTTCAAGTTGATTTTTATCGATAGATATGTTTTACAGTCATGAAACTATTTAGAAATCAAATTTTATAATTTTATTTGTCTAGTAAACGGGTAGTCTCAAAATGAACGAAATAAAAAAAAAAAAAAATCTCATTAAAAAAGTGATAAAATATTTAAAATTTAAATCGAAAGCATTGATATTGCTAATCATGATAAATAAAAATTTTTTATTAAAATTTTTTCTAATTTGAGTTACCATACACCGTTGAGTATTGAGTAGATATAATAGTAGGTGTTAAAGAAAGATTGAGAAAGAGTAATTTTTTGTGTGCTTATATGGAAGAGGGGATGAAATAAAGTGTAAGCTGAACAAAAAATTAGAAACATAAAGTGAAAAAGTAAATATTTATTAATTTTTTATTTTACTTGATGTCACGTAAATAATTTTTTTTTTTAAATCTCGTATTTTTTTTTTTTTTTTTTTGTTAATTTCATATCGTTTCATATAAACATATCGAATAATAAATATATCATTATAAAATTTAACTTTTTATAATTATTCCTTTGGTTAATTTCATACGTATATAGCATATTTCATGCCCCGAGTTTCAAAAATCAGTTCAATTTTTTTTTTTTTTTTTTATCAAAGTTATGGACACTAGTAATAATAACTGGGCTTAAGTATCTTGGATTGTTGTTTCGGCCTAATAAGTTATTATTACTAGTGGGTCGGGTTGTTACATTTGGTATCAGAGCTGGTCACCAGCCGGAAGTGTGTTGCGAGTCTCGACTGGATAAGGGTCTGAAAGACAAGGTGACGGGACTACATCAGGGTCTAAATGACGAGCGAGACAAGTCTCACATCGCAGGATGATCTTGGCCTGTGTGTGTGTTTGGACTGACGAGGACGTCAGGCCTAAACGGGAGAATTTGTGACACCCCAATAGTCCCACATCGGATAGGAATGAAGTTGTGATTGGATTTATAAGAGATATAGACACTAGTAATAATAAATGGGGGTTTTTCAGGCGGAGCCGGCTCACTTGGCATCCCCTTTGGCATCCCGGGGGTACGAAAGTGCTCATTCAGGCGGAGCCAGCTCACTTGGCATCCCCTTTGGCATCCCGGGGGTACGAAAGTGCTCACCAAGGAATACGTTTTTCGATGGCATCCCGGGGTACGAAAGTGCTCACCAAGGGGTACGTTTTTCCCGCTCGCACATCCATAGAAAACTAGGTCTCTGGCCCATGTCTGACACGCGTCCGGCTCAATCCGGCGCATAAGCGGCCACTGTTAGCGGAATGCCTATGCCCCTTTGGATGCGTAGCACAAGCGAACCCACAGGTGCCAACCGGATGCCAATTTATAAGCAAATGCCCAACCCAAAAAGGAAAAATTCTATATCGACGATGTGTCCGACAACATTTACAGACTTGATACATTATTGACGAAGTCAGGCCCGTTGATGGTTGAAAAAAAGGGCCTGACTGACAACATATTTCAACTTTTCATATTTATCCTTTCAAAAGTCTATTTTTGCCCGTTCAAATATGTCTTTATAAAAATTTTAATTGTTAAAATAATATAAAAAATATAAAAAAGCAAAAAAATAAATAAATTTATCTTTCTAATTAATTAAGATTAAATATTTAATTTATGATTAAATATAATTTTCAAACGAACATTGGTTGAAGGGACGTATATGAACAATTTATGAAAAGCTGAACTTTGTAAAAATATATCTGTAATTTGATATATTTACATAACGCGGTATAAAATTAATTTTTTTTTAAAAAAAATTTGAAATCTCTTTACTGCTGTCGATTACATTAGTTGAATTAGGTTTGGATTTTTAAATATTACTTTTTGAAAAATTACGTAGAAGTAATTGCACACAAGGGAATTGATTGTTGGTTTCCTTTAGTTCTCATTGAAAAATGTTTTCTAATAAATTTTAATTGCATAAGAGAAAAAATTAACACAGAAATGAAATGCATATATAATAAAGACTACAAGTCAAGCGATTGCAGACAAAGAAATCCATCCGTACGTCCCCACGCTACAGTCTTTTTGACTCAGGAACTATTGTCTGACTACCCAATATTATTAAAGCAAAAATGTACAAAACTTTTTTTAACTTTAGAATTTTTATAAATAAATATTTGAATTTTTTATTTAATTTAATTATACTATACTATCACTATAAAAAAAGTTTTAATATAATAACTTATTTTATACCGACACTCCAAAAAAGCATCTCAAAGTGTTTTTATATTTTAAAAATGATGAACTTTAATATTATTTTTAATCTTTCGATGTTTTAAAATGTTAGAATATATTTTATTGCCGATAGGCATAAGTATTGAAATATATGTGACGACTTTTTATTTATGAATGATTTAACTGACGCTTTTAAATATGACGCTACTCATATTGAAATACTTTTAAGCATCATTAAGTATACAAAAAAATGTACTTAAATATTAAATTTTTTATAGTGCTACTATATTTTAAATTTTTTTTTTTTCACTTTCTATGTTATACTATTTTTTTTTTAATCAAAAACACAACTTAACTTTTTTTTTTTTTTTTTTTTTCAATACCTACACTGTAAGAAATGAATTTACAATTTTATATAAAAATTATTAATAAATATTGGTTGAAAGTGAGAAAACATATATTCAAATCATTCTCGCATAAAAAATAATAACAAAGTAAATAAAAATAACCACAAAATTAAAAATAACTTAATGAAAACTTTAAATGAGTCTTCTAAGATTTTTTTTTTTTTTCTACAATAGAACATTCGATTCGGCGATCGATTTCGTTAAGCATGACCTACAGTATTGAAACTATTTAAAAATTAAATTTTATAATTTTAAAATTTTATTTGTCTAGTAAACTAGTAGTCTCAAAATGAACGGAAAAAAAAAAAATCTCAAAAAAAAAAAAAAAAGTGAAAGGAGATTTAAAGTTTAAATCGAAAACACTTTTATTGCTCTTCATGGCAAATATTTTTTTTTTTATTAAAATTTTATTTAATTTAAATTACTCTATATCGTTAAGTAGATATACCCACTAGCAATAACAACTCGTTGGGCCCAAATCACAGCCCAAAATGCTTAAGCCCAGTTATTATTAATAGTGTCCATGTCTCATATAAACTCAATCACAATTCCATCCACATCCGATGTGGGCGTCACGTTCCATCCACATCCGTTTAGACCTGACGTCCTCGTAATCACCAGGCGATGTGAGACTCGTCTCGCTAGTCCTGTCATCTAGACCCAGACTCAGTCGAGACTCGCCGCACACTTCCGGCTGGTTATTGGCTCTGATACCAAATGTAACGATCCGGCCCACTCGTCTCGCTAGTCCTGTCATCTAGACCCAGACTCAGTCGAGACTCGCCGCACACTTCCGGCTGGTTATTGGCTCTGATACCAAATGTAACGATCCGGCCCACTAGCAATAACAACTCGTTGGGCCCAAACCATAGCCTAAAATACTTAAGCCCAGTTATTATTACTAGTGTCCATGTCTCATATAAACTCAATCACAATTTCATCCACATCCGATATAGAACTATTGGGGGTGTCACAATATAATAGCAAGGTTCAAAGAAAGATCCAAAAGAATAATGTTTATTAAAAAATATACTACAAGCTATTAAAAAAAATAGCTTGTTTTGGAAAACACGCATGTGAAAGCACTGAAAAGTTTAGCCCCACTCCACTGCCATATGGGGGAGAAATTATTGTCACATAGTGCTTAAATATTTTTGTTGTTATTCACCACAATTTTTTAGATATTTTAGACTTTATTATTAGAGATTAAGTGATAAGCACAGCAAGAAAATATAACGAAAAAAATATTTAATTTTTTTGTAAATTATCGGAAAATGCAGAACTATTTCTTCACACACGTTTCTTCTAACTCTTTTTTTCCTATTGTTCATTTGGTCCCTATCTAGGGATGTCAATGGATGCGGATACTCGAAATTTTATCCGAACCCGAATCCGAACGGAATGAATTTATCCGATGTTAAACGGATATGAATTCGGATATAGATAAAAAAATAAAAATCCGTCGGATTTGGATTTGGATATAGATTTTGATTGTATCCGACTCGAATCCGAATCCAACCCGAACCTGAATTGATTTTATGTTATATAATATATGTGTATATAAATATTTGATATTATATTTAAATTTATATTTTAAAAATTTAAATTTAATATAATATATTTTGAAATATTGTAAAGAAAAAAAGAAAAATAATTATTTCGGATTTGGATTTTCAGGTTCGGGTTCAGGTTTTGGATTTTTGGTCTGGTTCGAATTTGGATATGGATTTTTAAAATTCGTCGGAATCGGGTTCGGGTTCAAATTCGGGTTTGGTAGTCTAGTTCGGGTTCGAGTTCGGGTTTTTGAAAATCCGCCACGAATCTAACCATTTGACATCTCTATCCCTATCTGGATACATGAATATGTTGTTTAGTATATTTCCGTGATATACTTGAGAAGTTTATATATTTGGTGGATAGGGAGTATGAACAAATATTTAAAATTAGATACTACGTACATTTAGTCTTCATAGGTAAAAATTTATTATACTATCAAATCACGAATATCAGGACCTTTTAAAAAGAAAAAAAAATTCAAACTCCTTCCTTACGATCACGCAAGAAAATTCTAATGTCGAATAAGTTATTCTTAAATATATTTTTTTTTACTTCCAAATGGGCCATTAATTTTTTCCTATTTAAATCAAATCCACATTTTGGACCTATTAAAAATTCTTAAGCGAAAATATAACTCTGTTTTCTGATAGCTTAAACTTTCGAAAAATAATTGTTGTTTCATATTGTTTAACATTATATCAAAATGAGGGTCCCAAGTTTAAATCCTAGTAGACGTTTCATAAGTTTTATCTATTTAATTCAATTTAACGGCACGTGTTTATATAAAAAAAATTCAAGTACAACAGCGAATACTAAATATGATTATTAAAATAAAGGGGCAATTTCCTACGTACCCCTAAAAATTTCTCTGTTTTTAGATTTACCCCTCTTAGAAGGCTAATATTAAAACTACCCTTCTTACGTTCCAACTTCTTTTCAAAATACCCCTGAAGTTAAACTCTGTTAGTGTACCGTTTGAAACTGCCGTTATCTGTGTGTAATTACTATTTTGTCCTTTCAAATATACTCTAAACCCTAAACCCTAAACCCCTAAACCCTAAAACCGTAAACCCTAAACCCTAAAACTCTAAACCCTAAACCCTAAAACCCTAAAAAATCCTAAACCCTAAACCCTAAAACCCTAGAACCCTAAAAAACCCTAAACCCTAAACCCTAAAACCCTAAACCCTAAACCCTAAAACCCTAAAAAATTCTAAACCCTAAACCCTAAAATCCTAAAAAATTCTAAACCCTAAACCCTAAATCCTAAACCGGGGCAAAATAGGTATATCTGATAGTTTTCAACTCCGATTATTATTTAACTCTAGTTTAACCCTAGTTAACTTAACAAAGGGAAACGGTAGGGGTATTTTTAATAACAGTGGAACGTATGAAGGGCATATTGGAAAGAAAAAAATAAGAGGGGTAAATCAGATATTTCTTCATATTTCAGGGGTACACAGGCAATTATCCCTAAAATAAATATATTATTTTATAGTAATTTAAACTTTTAGGTCCGGTTTGGAACCTGATACAAGGGAGGATAAGGGGGATATCTCCCCTTTGTACCAAACAAGAAAAAAGTGAGGGGAAAAAGCTGTTCCTCCCATACCAGCTTATTCCGATATAAGGGAGGAACAACTGTTCCACCCGAGGCGGAACAACTGTTCCACTTGTTACTTATTTTTTTTAAAAAAAATTAAAATTTTTTAAATCATAAGATATTTAAATTTATAAGATTTAATTTTTTTTTTTATTTTATAAATTTTAATTCTCTCTATTCTTCTTATTCCTTTTAAATTTATCAAATATAATTTTTTTTATCCCCAATACAACTTCTATACTCAACCAAACACAATTATTTTAATTCCTGCTTATACCTAAATTTATATTTATCTCAAAAATAATTAATTTTTACTTATACCCGAATTATTTTGCAATCTTTAGTAGATATACAGTATATAGCAAAGAAAAAAATTAAGGAGGATTAATTTTTGAATGCTTCTTAGAAAATTTAGAAAAAGGGAGAGAAAATGAAATGAATATATATATATATATATATATATATATATATATATATATATATATATATATATATATATATATATATATATATATATATATATATAATTAGGCTAGAATATTATCGATAGCACCAAGCCATTGGTGCTATTAAATTTTTAGCCGTTGGATGAAAAAATATGCGGTTGGGATTATAGTGGTCCCCTAGGATTTACTAGGTAGTTAGTTGAATAGTAAAAATTTTAGAGTATCACTATAATCCAACCGCATATTTTTTCATCCAACGGCTGAAAATTTAATAGCACTAATTATTTGGTGCTATCGATAGTATTCTAACCGGACTATATATATATATATATATATATATATATATATATATATATATATATATATATATATAAAGACTTACAAGTCAAGTCAAGCAAACTAAATTATTGCCGACAGTACGCCCCACTCCACAGGAATTATTGTGTGACTGACTACCCAATATTAAAGGTTGATAGATTAAAGAAAAATTGTACAAATTTTTTTTGAACTTTACCACTTTTATAAATAAATATTTAAATTTTTTATTTAACTTAATTATATTATATTATTACTATAAAAAAACTTTAATATAAAAATATTTTTTATTCCGACGCTCGAAAAAAAAAAAAAAAAACGTCTCAAATGTTACTACAATATAGTAAAGGCCAACACTTCAAAAAAAAATTTCGTAAAATAAATTTTTTATTATATTACACAAATAATAAATTTTATTATTATTTTTAATTTTTTGATATTTTAAAATATTAGAATATATTTTATTGATACTCGGCATAAACGTCGGAATATACTTGATGATTTTTTATTTGTGAATATTTTAACCGACATTTTTAAATACGACGCGAGATTATATTGAAATACTTTTAAGTATCATTAAGTATAAAAAAAATATTTTTAAATATTAAATTTTTTATAGTGCTACTATATTTTAGATTATTTTTTTTTCACTTTCTATGTTATATTATTTTTTTTAATCAAAGACACAACTTAACTAATTTTTTTTCAGTACCTACACTATAAGAAAAGAATTTATAATTTTGTACAAAAATTATTAATAAATATTGCTTGAAAGTGAGAAAACATATATTCAAATAATTCTGGCATAAAAAATAACAAAGTAAATAAAAATAACAAGAAAAATTAAAAATAACTTAATAAAAACTTTAAATAAGTCTTCTAAGAATTTTTTTTCTTTTTTTTTTTTTCTATAATAGAACATTCTATTCGGCGATTGATTTCGTTAGACATGATGTACAATATTGAAACTATTTGGAAATCAAATTTTATAATTTTTTAATTTTATTTGTCTAGTGAACAGGTAGTCTCAAATAAACAAAAAATCTAAAAATCTAAAAAAAAAAGCGATAGAAGATTTAAAGTTTAAATCGGAAGCACTTTTATTACTCTTCATGATAAATAAAAATTTTTATTAAAATTTTATTTAATTTAAATTATTCTATATCGTTGAGTAGATATAATAGTAAGTGTCAAAAAAAAAAAGATCGCGGAGAATAATTTTTTGTATGCTTATTAGAAGACGGGCGGAAATATACTGCCAGCTACTAAAAAAAAAAAAAAAAGTAGCATGTTTTGGAAGACACACATGTGAAAGCATAGAATATTTTGGTCCCACACCACTGCTATAGAAATTATTGTCATGTAGTATTTAAATATTTTTTTTTGTTATCCACCACACCTTTGTAGATATTTTAGATTTTACTATGTCATTGAATATGTTGGTATGGTGATCATTGATGGGTCGAGTTATGAATTTGTATAACAAAGACCGCTTTGATCTCATACTAATATAGTAGATGGACCAGATTGTAATTAAGGAGATATTTTAGAAAAAGATAGCTATTTTGGTGCGCACATATCATAATATAATTATTTTAAGATATAATATGTAGCCCAAGTAGGAGATTAGCCCAAGTGGGAGATTGTTGAATTTAATTTTTCATATATATGGGCTAACATATAAATTTACAATTATATTATGGACTATCTAATTTAATAGGGCCATTAAGTGATCTAATATGGGCTCTGGAAACATCTATTGGGTATGGGCTATTAATGTGTAGAAACCCAATACAAGTCTAATTAGGGTTTATGAGACTCTAATTAAACTAGTATATAAGGAATATAAAAGAGTTGTGGTCCCGAGTTGGATTTCTGCCGTCAATTTGCCCTGCCACATTCAGAGCAAAATTAATTAGACGACAAATCTAGACTTGGAAGCACTCAATCCAGACGATTTTATTGTCGGAGTTTGAGAAACAATAAGATCCGAAAACGTGTTTCATCAGGCATGGATTCCGGTAAGCGTTTATAATATTTTCAAATAGATGAACGATTATCTAATAATTTACATGTGTTTCTTGGGTTATTTCGCATTAATTTGCATACGGATCTAACAGATAAAGCGTAACTATTTGAATCACAGGGGCACACTGAAAGTGCGCTGTATCAGGGGGAAATTTGAAGTTTACCATTTCAAAAATAAAAAAGGCTAGATGTACGCCCCAAAATAAATACACATCTTACATTCCATCTATTTTATGATGAGATGAATTTTACTAGTTATTTCGAAGTGATCAATGGAGGGTATGATATACATCGTACACCCAAAAAGGAATGTACAAGTAGTATTGCTCTTCAGAAATTCATAATTTTTTCAACGAGCAATTTTATTCATACACTCCAAAAGGAGTATATGATATACACTTCATCCATTCAAGGGTGAGGTGTACTCAACTGTTCATTTCGAAGTGACCAGTAAAATTTATTCCATCCCAAAATGAATAAAATATAAAATATTCATTTTTTTTAGAATGTACCAATAGAATATTTCTTTTTCAATAGAAGCTCTCTAGATATTTTAAATCAAACATATGGGATCATATGTATGTGCGGTGCATACAATGTATGTGTGTACACTGGGTTTAGGCAATTGTTTCTCATTGCACAAAATGTGTGGTGTTTGGTTACACATAAAACTACTAAAAATAATTTTATTGAAACATTCAATTATAGAAAAAATAATAATAATATTTTAATGGTTTTAATCAGCTTTTACCAAATAAAACTGAATCACTAATAGAGCCGTTAAACTTAATAAAATTTTCACTTTAATTATCTAACATAACTTAAAAAAAGAAAAGTTAAAAGGATGCAAATTTAAAAAAAATAGAAAAATAAGGAGTTGTTCAATAAAATATACTCAGAAAGAAAAGAAATACTAAAATATATTGTTCGAAAAATCTAAATCAAAATCAAACTTATACAAATTAAAGATTGAATTGTACATTAACAACAACTACCCATCACATCATCAAAATTCTGAATCTCGTGATTTAATTTCCTTACAGCAAATGCAATCACTTTAAGCAGCAACTAAAGTGATGTCCTACTATCTTGCTAGAACACACAGATTACTGCTCTTTGCTAATTAAACAAATTTCTCCGAATCTCGGTCTTCAAAATAAGTAACGAAATAATCCTTCTCTACTCAAAATATTCTTTGGCTTGCTAATTGGTCTCCTAGGAAAGATTAATTAAGCAGTAAAATAGGATAAACAGTAAAATTAAGCTACATTAAAGACACTATAATATATATATGAGTCCGGCTAAAATACTATCGATAGCACCAAACAATTGGTACTATCAAATTTTCAGCTGTTGGATGAAAAGATATGCGGTTGGGAGTATAGTGGTCCTCTAAAATTTTTACTATTCAACCAACCATCTAGTAAACCCTAGAGGACCACTATCATTTTAACCACACAATTTTTAATTCAAAGGCCAAAAATTTGATAGCACCAATGACTTGTTGGTTTTTTTTTTTTTTTTTTTTTTTGAGAGAAACCAATGACTTGTTGTTATCGATAGTATTCTAGCATATATAAAAATGATATAAATTAATTTTTCAAATTTAAAATTTTTTGAATATTACGGTGTCAGAATTAAATAATTTTTGATAAAATAAATAAAAAAATAAAAAATATTATTTACTTCCTACCAAACAAACAGAGCAGAACTGACAAAACTTTATTTTCACAGCTATCAAAACAAATAGTAAAAGTAAAATAATTTTCACTCAAATTTTAATTCAATCCAAAATTCACTTCAATCCAAAATCCACCTACCTCGAAACAAACAGACCCTAATTAAACGTTAGGGCGATAAAACCCAGTAGCAATTTGAAGGAATGGCCCCATACTGTCAATGGCATTATTTAACATCTTGACAGCCCTCCTCAACCTCTCCGTTGCGTCATCGCCAAAGATATAAATAATGAAACTATCAATCTTTACTTTGCATTTAGAGATAATATTGCCCCGCAACTTGTCATCTCGATCTTGTATTCTATTCTCCAGCTCGGCGAGCACGTTCTTTGCATTCTCCACGGCGTCTTCGAACTGCAACAACCACTTTTTCATCCCGTTGTTCTGCACCATGGCCAGCGTACACTCCTCGACCGCAGTCAAAACTGCCTGGACCTGCGGAAGGGCGTTCCGCAGCCGCTCGAGCTCGTCCTGCATGCCACTGGCAGCGGGGAACGCATTGAGATAGGATAAGCCTGTGTTAACGAGATTCTCGATGATCGCCGATGCCACCGATTCGGCAATGAAAGTTAAATCCATAATCCTCCAGATAGCTCTAAGTGCAGCTACTTCACCACTACTCAGGCAATTGATCAAACACCTGGAGTGCAGAAATTAGTGAAAGAGAAAAGAGATCTAGGTTGAGCTCGCAAAGAAGACAAATTGAGGAGGAATGAGTTGTTGAATGCCGTCAGCCAATAGAGTATGACTGCTTTGTTTGATTCCCCATGAAAAGAAAGGCAGAAAAATTGGGGAGGAGTAGTAATTTCTTGGATGCTTCATGGATGGAAGAGAGGGAGGAAATGAAATGGAGGTTTCATAGATAAGAGTACTTATTAGGAGTCAAGCAAACTCGATCAATTATTGCAGACAAAGGAATCCATCCGTACACGCCCACTCTACACCATTTTTGACCGAGAAAGTATCGTCTGCCTTGGGATTATTGGATGTTAAACGAATATGAATTCGGATATGGATATAAAAAATAAAAATTCGACCGATTTGTATTTGGATATGCATTTTGATGGTATCCGATCCAAACTCGAATCTGATCCGAACCCGAATTAATTTTATGTTATATAATATATGTATATATAAATATTTGATATTATATTTAAATTAATATTTTAAAAATTTAAATTTAATATAATATATTTTGAAATATTGTAAAAAAAAAAATTTATTTCGGGTTTGAATTTTCGGATTCGGATTTGGATATGGATTTTCAAAATCCGTCAGATTCAGATTCGAATTCGGATTTTTAAAAATTCGTCCCCAATCCGACCCGTTGACATCCTTCCGTCTGCCTGCCTAAATATTAGAAGTCTGTAGATTAAGGGAAAAAAAAATGTACAAAGAGATTTTGAACTTTAGCTCTTTTATAAAAAGGCATTTGAATTTTTTTATTTGGCTTAATTACACTATAGTATACTGTATTTTATAGATTCTTTTCACTTTCTACATTATACTATTTTGTTTTTTTCAAATACACCAATCAACTATTCTTTTATTCAATCTCTACACTATAAGAAATAAACTAATAATTTTGTATAAAAAATTGTTAATAAATATTGGTAAATGAACTTCTCTAAGCAGGAAGAAATTTTAGCTATCCATATATACTCTCAATCATATTACTATGTCCAGAAATACTGATTTATCCTTTACTTGGAGATTCTAACTTAGAAATTGTTTGTCCATTAAATGAAATAATGGCATTATATCTGATTCAGATCTTCAAAATGATGCGCCCAACTTTATTGATGTGGGTATTACCCAAAAATAATAAAAAACAAAGGCACCTGATCAAGTTTTAGTAAGAGGGTAAAAGGTGTAAATCAATCACAAAAAAATAAAAAAAACTGGGATAAGTTCTCCAAAATGCATGCAGAGTTGAAATTTTCCTTAATTTAATCGACTATATCACCAAAGATTCAATTCTCAAGGTTCTTATAAATTCAAATTAATAATATAACAGTAACACAACCAAGCCTTTGCTTGAAAAGAATGAATTAAATGGCAGAATTTCAACTGAGGATAAAACCTGCAGAGAGAAGGGTCAGAAAAAGGAAGCATCAGAAAGAATAGCAACCTCAAAATAAGCCAAATCATAACTATAACCGTGTCAAATAAGCTCGATAAACATCTATAAGAGAGTACAATGAAATATTGGAATGGCACTGACTGTCACTGCTGTTTGAGAAGAAAAATCAAGTTGATATGACTTTGTCCAGACAGACATACTTTCGAAACCTCTTTTGCCATGCCAAATATTTCATCAGCATCAGCAGGTAGAAACCATCCACTCTTGCAAGCATTCTAAAAAGCCCACAACATACTCAAATTATTGAACACATGGGTAGTGAGCTTCAAAAGAAACTTTTGAAATACAAAGCAAGATATAAGCTTGCATGCTGTTTATTAAGCATCATCAGAAAAGTTGAGAACAGTAAAAAATGGCCATCAACTAGGAGCAATAATCTTTTAAAGCAACTCATGAGATTCCCAACAAAAGCAAATTTACCCCTGTAAAATCGAACTATCATATATACTCTTACAGATTGCAGAGTCTCACAAAATAAAATAAATTAAAAATTAAAAATTGAAAATTAAACAACCATCCACCACATCATCAAAATTCTGAACCTCTTGATTTTCCTTAAAGCAAATGCCATCACCTTAAGCAGCAACTAAAATTGTCCTTCTCTACTAAGAAATCAAATTAGTCCCACCGCTTGTACTTACACTCAAAATATCCTTCAGCTTGCTAATTGGTCTGCTAGGGAAGATTAATTAAGCAGTAAAACAGAATAACCAGTAAAATTAAGCTACATCAAAGATCCTAATCACATCATATATGTATATATATAGTAGTCTTATTCCAATCCTGTATCAAGAAAATTAGGAGAATATACACAAAGCAGTAAAACTTTAACCATACTTCGTAACAAGGACGAAATCGATAGACTATAATAATAGGAGTCTTTTAAATTCATACAGCACCAAGAACAAAAAGAAAACAGAAATACATAGGCAGATTATTTAGTCCTATTACATTCCCATAGAGAAATCGATAGTCTTTAATTTGTTCTCGCACCACCAAACATAGAGCATAAGCGGTAACACCTCAGTTTTTTTTTTGTATTCAATATGAAATTGAACGGAATGGTTTTTAAAAACTATTAATAAAGTAAGAGTAAGGCGCTGTAGGATGTGGTTGCAAGTTGATGCCTGCTGCAGCGTAGCCATCATTTTCCTTTTACGATGAGTCAACAGAGTCTTATCGGCGGAGCATCCACCAAATTTACTCTAAATGTCGATACAACCTGCACTAAAAACTAAAAGAAGTTTAACAAAATTTAAAGCATGATCTATACTGTTGAAATTGAGTTCACAAGTTTAATTTGGTGCCTGTTATACTGCTGTAAAAAAACAACAAAAATTTGAAACACATTTTAAAGCAATGTCTAACAACTTCATTGGATAATAGACAAAAAGTAAACAAGCGTATGACCAGGATATGAGATTTGCTATTTATGCCATAATATTCAAACACTAAATTATCTTTAGGATATATGAATATATATATTGAGGATAAACAAAATCGAAGCATTTAACATCCTTGCCCCAAAAGAGGGCAATTTCTTTCTTAAAGATTTTACATTGTTTTGGCTTTAGAGAGAGAAAAAAAGAAGAAGAAAAGAGGAATACATGGAATCTGATTTTAATCCTGCGCCAAGAAAACTAAAGAATACAGATGTGGAAGCTAAGTGTTCGATTGATGGATAGGGGTAATCAAATATAAGTCTTGGAAGCACCATGTACTATAAGGGGTGATTATAAGCACTATATATATTTCCTTGTATGTATCCAAAATCATAAAGTAAGGGTAAAAATAAAAAATAAAAAATCTTTTGAGGATGCTAAGTTAAAAATTGAACCTGGCTGCTCTCGCATCATCCAAAAAAAGTGTAAATAATCCTGAAACAAATGAGATGTAGTTCATTAAGACCGAAATGAATTGCATTAATTACAGAAATGTTTTAGCTACTTCAAAGAAGCTCAACAACTTCATTAGATTGTAGCAGACAAAAAAAAATAAAAATGTTTCATCAGATTATAGACAATAAAAAAGAAAAAAGCATGCGCGCGCGCACGCACACACGCACACATTCTCTCCCTCTCTCTTTTATTCTTGCTATAATTGTACAAATAGTCTCTATTTTTATAAATAACCTTTGAAATATTCAATTTTTATAAATAGCCTTTCCATCAATTAGACAGCAGTTCTGATCAAATATCTTGCATCTATTCTTGCAAAGCTTGAAAACACTGTAGAAAATACTAGAGCATACACTTGGCCTATTTTGACAGGAAAAAAAAAAAAAAAGAAAACACATAAAAATAGCCAAAAACATAGTTGAAATAACTTGATGCATGGAAGCTTTTGATAAATCAATCTTGGAGACTCATTCTGCTTTTCCTGTCTATCTAGCCGGTACCTCTTATTAGAGTTGTAAGCTTCTATATATTTAAAGAAGTACATTTAATGATAATAATGTAGGGATTGAATGTTTAATGATGCTTTTTGAAAAAAGAAAATAAATCTAAAGTGTGTAGTGCAAAGATTGATAAACAACAATAGTCCGACAGAGTCTTGCGGGGGAAAAAAAAAATAGTACATGATAGAAAATTTTAATAAAGATTCTGAATTTAAAAGCTCACAATCTGGGGGGGGGGGGGTTTGAAACACATTAATTTGAAAGCAATGTTTAAACTAGGCTTACCAAGATCATCAGATAATAGACGAAACAAAACAAGCTTACCAGGCTATGAGATTTGCTACTTGTGCAGGAATCAAACAGTAAATTTCATTCATAAAGATTATACATTAATTTGGCAATAGAAAAAATGAACATGCAATACATGGAGTCGTTCTCTAATGCTACATGCACCAAGAAAATTGAAGAACAAAACTTTACTCTTATTATACTCCTGAAAGAGTTGAGAGAAATATATATATATATATATATGTGTTATACCATTACTACAGTCCTGCACCAAGAAATTGAAAGAACTTTCGAAAGCAATCCATATACTGCGTATATTATATTCATTACATTGTTTGTTATACGAGTCAAATCCGTCCTGCGAGCACCGTGTATTATAATGGGCAATTAGCGCGCTATATTCCCTTATTAGTTATTATGAATCCAAACCATAAAGTAAGAGTACAAAATTTAAAAATTCTATTGAGGATGCTAATTAAAAACAAACCTGACTGCCCTTGCATTATCCCATAACTAATCACTGGAATCCTGTAACAAATGAGATAACCATGTTAAGATCAAATGAGATATGTACTTCATTAAGATTGAAATGAATTGCATTAATTACAGAGAGTAGCATGGCCGATAGATAAAGGGTGGTGAAGTGAGCATAGAATGTGCATCATCACCTTTTTAAATATTAATTCATTCAATCATCACAAGCTTATGACCAGGCTATGAGATTTGCTATTTATGCAGAAATATTCAAACATTAAATTATCTTAAGGACACATGACTATAATAAATTGAGGAGAAACAAAATTCCTCCCTGCCCCAAAAGAGGGCAATTTCTTTCTTAAAGATTTCATGTTGTTTTGGCTATAGAGAGCAAAAAAAAAAGAAAAAAACAGGAAGACATGGTATCTGACTCTAATCCTGCACTAAGAAAACTGAAGAACACAAGCATGTAGTAAGACATTAGTTTTTTTTTTTTTTTTCCTTTTAATTCCTACAAATAGATTGATAGACAACTTATAGAGAGTCATATATATATTGCTCCAGCACTAATAAAATAGGAGAACAAAAGCAGCAAGACTTTAGCCATTCTTTGCTCCTGCAATGAAATCGATAGACTACAATAAGAGCCTTTTTCACTCATACCTGACCAAGAGCATAGGAAATCAAAAATCATAAGGGACGATTAGCACTATATATATTTCCTTTTATGTATCCAAAATCATAAAGTAAGAGTAAAAAATAGCAAATAAAAATAAAAAAAAAATTCTTTTGAGAATGCTAAGTTAAAAATTGAACCTGGCTGCTCTCGCATTGTCCCCAAAAAGGCTTAGTAATACTGTAACAAATGAGATAACATAGAATGAGATGTACTTAATTAAGACCGAAATGAATTGCATTAATTGCAGAGGATAGCATGGGAGAGATGAAGGGTGGTGAAGTGAATATAGAATGTGCATCATCACCTCAAATTTTAAATCAATCCTCACATCAACTTCAGGGATGTTGGCAATCTTGGGCCAATCAAGGCCCATATTCTCTTGGCATCGCTCCTTCAACTCAGGGTGACACCCAGTGATGCATAGAGAACGCAGTGAAGTAGGCAGATCTGGAAGTGACTGGATGAGTTTAGCATTACGTACTACCAAAATCTGTAGGGAGCACAGTTGTGTCATGCTCTGGGGGAGGGACTGAAGGGAGCACGCATTCATTATTTCTAATTCTTTGAGGGCGGAGTGATTTTGCAGTAGCCATTCCTCAGGTAAGGAGGTGAGTCGCGAAGCATCATAGAGAACGAAACTGCTGATGGAGGAGAGACTCCTCAATGGCTCCATGAGCAGGAGCGCGTGATGGTCAATTGATAGTTCACCAAGCTTCAAAAAGCAGTCCGCTGCATTCTTTTGGCCGACATCATTTGGGAACGGAGGCTGACGCAGGGAAACTTCAATTAGCTTGTCACAACCTCCAATGAATAAATAACGGAGGGATACGAGAGCTTGTATTCCCCCAAGTGATGACAATTCTTTACAGTTTTTTATTGATAAATAGTAAAGCATTGTCCACCGTGCACACACTTGTGCTGTCGGAAGGGATGTTATGCTTGCACAATCGCATAATTCCAACCTAGTAAAAGAGGCCAAATTTGGTAATAACCGGAGCAAAAGCACTTCAAGGTCGCCGCATGACCCAATAGAGATATTATCGAGTGTAGAGGGCAGTTGGATGTCTGAGATCCCACGCGTTGTCAACTTCGGGCACTTTCTTATACGCAGGTATCTTAGGGGGTTGGATTTCGAAAAGAACTCTGGTGGAACATATTCGAGCTTCTCACATTGTTGGATGCATAAACTTTCCAAAGCCTTAAAATATTCTTGCTGTTGCAAAAAGAAAAGATATAATGATATTAAGTCCGGACAATTACAGCCATTCAAATATGAATTGGTGTTTTAATATAAGGGTAAACTTCAAATTGTCCCTGTATGGTTTAGCTCATTTTCACCTTGCCAAAAAATTTCACTTTGTCATTCTGTAGTTTAATTTTTATTTCATCAAAAAAATTCTATATGAAATAGGGTGGCAAATTAAAAATATTTAAAAATTTATAGGATGACAAAATAAAAAATGCGCTAAACCACGCAGGAGCAAAGTGAAACTTTTTGAACCACGGAGTGGCAAAGTGAAAATAAGCAAAACCACAGGGTGACAAAGTGGAACTTTTTCAACCACAGGGGGCAAAGTGAAAATGAGCTAAACCTCAGGGTGGGTAATTTGAAGTTTATAAAACATAGCACTTACATTGTTGTTTCGGCAATCTTGATTTATCACTTGAAGAGCGGTCAATCCGGCATTATGAATGCTCAATTCTCTTAGACTACAAGGCAGAGTAAGAATTCCCATCAAATTAGGGCATGTAGTAATTTCCATTTTATGAAGTTTAGGAAACATGCACCCATCATCTATTCCAATCAACTCCTCCAAGTTTGACAGGTTGTCAAAGACTAGCTCCTTCAATGATGGAAAGGCACACCCACGACTGCTCCCAAAGAACGAAGAATCTATTTTCTTTACTGCATGTAGTCCATTGAGGTGAAGATGATTGAGGGAAGGCAACTGCCCAAGAGGTGGGAGGTGCTCCCATCCTTTACAGTACATCAATTCGATGGATGTCAAATTGTTGATGAGAGACAAATCTGACATCCAACGCGGAGAATTAACACCTTGGTATTCTTCAATACACAATCTCTTGAGATTGATATGTGGACAGAGGTTATCAAGGAGCTGCTCATCCATCTCTACACTATTGGAGCGGCCTTTAGACCATCTCAATGTCAATGATTTGAGATATTCTTTCTCATTCAACTTGGCCTCCATGGCTTCTTCAGAAGTCCTCACATTTTCAAGCCCTCTAATGCACAGGTGATCACGAAGATCACTTAGGTTCTTTAGTTCACTAATTTTGTAACCACTCTTATCTCCAACAAAAAAATTATTTAATTGGCAGATGAAGGGTAGTTTGCTAACATAAGGAATTTTTCTTTCCATATCATAAGGAACACTTAATGAACGCAAGTTGACCAAGTTAGTCAAACCATCCCATTCAATAATATCAGTAGCAGCAGGACAAGTAATTTCACTAGCAAATAACTGGAGGAATTGTAGGTGATAAAGCCTATAAACAGATAGACGAAGGAACTCCGTGATACTTCCAATCGTTGTCTCTGTTGGCCGAAGAGATAGGTAGCGGAGGTGTACAGAGCTATCAAGTGCATCGCCCATTTTATAAAAGTCAAAACTCCCGCTCATGCTCAGTAAGCGTAAGTTTTTAAATCCTTTTATAACCTCATTAAACACAAGTAAATGATCTGTATTATGCTCATGATTCTCTTCAACTTCTATGAAAAGAGTCCGCAAGTTCTTAAGTTTGGAGATCACTCCGATGGAAAGAAGATTTTTGTTTTTAACATATAAATGTCGAACTGTCTGTAAAATACTAATTCCTGCAACATCACCTTCTATTCTGATGCATTCCCCTTGAGAAACAGATTTTGCAAGGTCGTGCAATAGATCATGCATAACAAAAATATTAGAAATTCCATCTCTATTATCACTGGTTTTGTTAGTAAAGAATGATTTTCTTATCAGAAGATTAAGATACTCCTCTCCAATATCTTCTGGCCTTCGACTTTCATTAATAGACTGTGATATTAGACCTGACCCCATCCACATATAGACCAACCATTTCCTTGTAAACTATAATTCTTTGGAAATATACTACAATATCTAAAGCAAACCTGTAAGCATATGGGTAAATGGTCGTAGCTTAATCTTAAAACTGTTATGATGTCATTCTCTCCTTGCTGTACTTTTATAATGTCTTCTTTTAAAATTCTTTTCCAGTAGTCATAATCCATATAAGAATTTAATAGCCCTCCTATAACCTTTATTGCCAATGGGCATCCACCAAGCTTCTTCGCTATCTGCTCACCAATCGGCCGCAAGTTTTTATAATCATCCGGGTTCACATCAAGAAATGCATGCTTATTGAAAAGCAACAAACGGTCGCTCTCCTCCAACTCATTTAGATTTAATGATTCTTGTTTGCATTTCATCACTTTTGCCGCCATATCCGCAACTGAACACATTCGAGTTGTCAACAGGATCTTGCTTCCTCTCTGTCCGAATGTCAAAGGAGCAACTAATTTCTCCCACTCCGTCCTATTATCATCGTTCCAAACATCATCCAGTATAAGCAAAAACCTCTTCGGCGTAAGTTTTTCTTTAAGTTCCTTATGGAGTGCATTTAGACTCTGCATATGATCAGAACTTCTATGATTTATTTCTTCTACAATATTTCTTGTTATCGTAGCTGCATTGAAGTCTTGAGAAACGCAAACCCACATAATCAGGTCGAAGTACCCTTGCACTCTTTCGTCGTGATAGATTAGTTGAGCAAGGGTAGTCTTCCCAAGCCCACCCATACCAACAATGGTATAAGCAGAGACATTGAAAGTGATCCCTCCAGACTCCCCATCTCCCGGTTTCATCAGCCATTCGACTATCGTGTCCCTTTCCTTGTCTCGTCCGAGCACCTCAATTTCGGTTAAAAAACAGCTAGTCTCGCGAGCATTCTTGACTTCCTCGAGCTTCTGACGCTTAACGCTAGGACCATATAACCCAATAGCAAGTTGAAGGAATGGCCCCATACGGTCAATGACCTTGTTTAACACCTTGACAGCCTCTTTCAACCTCTCCAGTGTGTCATCGGGAAAGATACCTTTAATAAAACTATCAATCTTTGTTTTGCATTTAGAGAGAATATTGCCACGCACCTTGTCATCTCGATCTCGTATAATCTTCTCCAGCTCGTAGTACTCCAGCTCGTCGAGCACGTCCTCTGAATTCTCCACGGCGTCTCTGAGCTGCCACAGCCACATACCCAGCCCCTCGTTCTGCATCATGGCCGGCGCACCCTCCTCAACAGCAGTCAAGACTGCCTTGACCTGCGGAAGGGCGTATTGCAGCCGGTCGAGCTCGTCCTGCATGCCGCTGGCTGCCGGGCACGTCTTGAGGTAGGATGAGCATGTGTCAACGAGATTCTCGATGATTGCCGACGCCACCGATTGGCCTATGAAAGTTAAAGCCATAATCCTCCAGATAGCTCTAAGTGCAGCTGCTTCACCACTGCTCAGGCAATGGATCAAAGTCCTGCAGGAGTACAGAAATTGGAGAAAGAGGAAAGAGATGTTCAGCTTGCAAAGAAGAAAAATTTAGGAGGAATGCATATATGAGTTCTTGAATGCTGTCATCTAATATGGAGGAAGCTGAGATTAGAATCTTGGAGACTTTTGCATGGCAAAGCAATAGAGTATGGCTGCTTTATTTGATTCCCCAGGAAAAGAAAGGTGAAAAACTACTTTTCAAAATAAAAAAAAAAAAAAAAAAAAAAAAAGTTACAGTTTTTATATTTCTAATAAATAATTTGAAAGATGAAAATACTATTTTCAGATAAAATTTTAAAAAAATTTAAGAAAATTTTATTTTCTTTAGAAACTAAACAAGATAAAAAAAATAATAAATAATAAAAAATAAAATTCGGTCAAAAAATTATTTTTAAAATATTTAATCTAAAAAAATTCTGAATCAACTCTTATTATTAATAGGATGATAACATTTAATAATTCAAACTGTATTAAATAAAGTGAGTCTCATAAATATACCCAATTTACTTTTAAATAGTGGATGTTTAGTGTAGCTATTGAAAAATAATTTTTGAGTTTAAAAGTGATTTTTGGCTTAATAGGATGTTTGGCTCATAAATATGCCCACTTTTGAGCATCTTATTCTAATTCTTAGAATCACTTTTTTTGATTTTTGGAATCCAAAATCAGAAATAACTAAAACCTACTTCTTAAAACCTAATACTGATTTTAAACTCAAGTTTTAAATTTTTATTTTAATTTAAAATTTAAATTTAAATTTAAATTTAAATTTAAATTTTTAATTTTTAATTTTATATTTGAAATTTTAAATTTCAAAATTTAACTTTTAAATTATAGATTTCAAAATTTTAAATTTTAAATTTAGAGATTAAATTTCAAATCTCAAATTTTAAATTTCAAATTTCAAAATTTAAAATTTTAAATTAGAATTTAAGATAAAATTTAAAATTTGAAATTTTAAAAATTAAAAATTTAAAATTGAAATTTAAAATTATAAGTTTTAATTTTCAAATTACAAATTCTGAATTTTTAAAATTCAAATTTTAAAATTTAATTTTGAATTTTTAAATTTTAAATTTTAAAGTTTTAAATTTTAAAAATGCAAATTTTAAATTTTAAATTTCAAAATTTCAAATTTTAAATTTATTTTTCAATTTTGAAATTGAAATCAAAAGTTAGAATTCAAAATTCAAAATTTAAATTTTAAATTTGTTGTGCAAATTTAAAATATAAAATTTAAATTTAAATTATTTTAAAACAAAATTCAGAAAAAAAATTTATTATTTTCAAACAGCTTTACAAAATTATTTCAGAAAAATCACCTTTTATTTAAACTCAGCCAAACACTGTACAACTTTTAATTAAAATCAATTCTCTAAATCAAAATTAATTCGGCATAAATTATCTTTTCAGAATATAAACTAAACACGAGCCCTTAGATAAAAATACTTCGAATATTACCCTGTATTTTAGTATTATTTTTATTTATTATATATTATGATAAAGAGAGATGCTTCTATACATCGCTTTTAATGTCACTCTTTTACCACCACCGCTGATATCATTTAATCCAACAATACAAAATATTTTATGGTTATACGGGCTTTGCAATCATCGATCAATCCCGGTCATCTAAAAAATTATGGTTTAAAAATAAGCATTGATGGTTTATTAAAAAAATATCTAAATTTTATAATACTTGATATAAAGTCATTTTAAATTATTATAAAACATATTAAATAGATTATATATATTAACTTTATAATTTTTATTATAAATTTTAGAAGTATAACATGTACTTCTACACACCGTGCAAGCAATAATTTCTCTTTGACAAATAAAAAGAAAAAGCTAGATGTTTAATCTTGTATAGAATACCCACAACTATAGATTATTTGAAATAAAAACAACAGCTTTGGTAGTATAATTTTAATTATTTATAATTTCAAACTCAAACCCCCTAAATTATTAGGGTCGAGTTTCATGATCCAATGAAGATGGCAAAATAATGATTTGACGTTGATGTGGTAATAATACAATATTATAGCTATTTTTATATCATTAGTTACAATACAGCTACATTACTGTTAATATCAACAACACGTTACTAGCTAGTCAATTAAATTGATTTGTAAGACTTGAATACAATAAACTGCAAAATTTTAGACAAAAATCTTAATAAATTGAAGTTGGATGATCAAAGTTAAAATTTAATTAGAAAGAATATAATTTGTCATTATTTTAACTTTTCGAACATGAATAGTCAACCCAAAATTGACCTATTTGAGTTATGATTTATTTAATTGGATAGCTCAATTAGTGTAATATTGATATGATCATTCAATCCATCTAATTAAATAAGAGGTAAACTTCAAATTACCTCCTAGTGGTTTCACTCAGTTTTACTTTACGCCCATGATTCAAAAAGTTTAACTTTGCATTCTTGTGATTTAATTTTTATTTTACCAAAAAATTCTATGTCAAAATAGGATGGTAAAGTAAAAATTTTAAAAGAACGATACAGTAGCAAAATAAAAAATATGCTAAACTACATGGGGGCAAAGTGATTTTTTTTAGACCATGGAGTGCCAAAGTAAAAATAAGCTAAATCATAAGAAGGTAAAGTGAAACTTTTTTAACTACGAGGATGATAAAATAAAAATAAGCTATACCATAGAAGGCCAATTTGAAGTTTATTCTTAAATAAATCCACTTCTTCCAATGTAATAACCCATCAATTGGACCCATTTTGAATCATCGCGCATTTTTCTAACCCAATATGCAAATCCAACTTGTTTTGTCTAAAAATCATAATTCAAGCGTTTAGCTAGAAAATCATCCAAAACTTCTTAGATTTAATATATTATGACCAAAATCAACTTGTATTTAGACATAAATTATTCAAAATAAAATGGTCTAATAGGTTCAGGCCAAAATTGTACCTCACATAGTCTCCTACTTTCGCTCTCCCTCTCTCTCTCTGTAAAACTCACGCCTTGGGGGAGTTCGAGCTCATGGATCGCGTGGGAGCGTCGGATTGAGCTTTCGCGTGGTAGCTTATCCTCCTGCACCACATAGAAAAAAAAGAACATGCAATACATGGAGTCTTTCTCTAATCCTGCATCAAGAAAATAGAAGAACAAAACTTTACTCTTGTTATATTCCTGAAAGAATTGAGAGAAATATATATATATAAAAATATATATAGGAGTGTTATACGTACCATTACTATAGTTCCTGCACCAAGAAATTAAAAAAGAACTCGAAATTAAGCTTCTGTTGCGCGTCTCTTATGTTCTAACTCATCACTGGACAACTAGTCTCGTATTTAACATTCGAAAGCAATTGATACTTCACCACCACCACTACTACTACTACTACTCAGGCAATTCATCAAACACTTGGAGTGCAAAAGATAGAGCATGAGGAAATATAGAGAATATGAAAACAATCACTTGTTGGGTAATATGCACGGAAGGTATAAAGAAAAGACAAAGAGCACATAGGTTGGGGAAGACTTATTATTACGCGTGAATTCAAACCAGAGGTTTCGCCGCCTTCTTTGAGAATCCACGCCCCAGTCCTTAACTCAAATATCGCGTTTCTTGACCCACGCCACCGCTACACTGGGGCCAAATTATTGGCACCTCGATAAAATCTTGTTCTAATTTTATTTGACAAACGCATTTGACTACGAATGAAAATAGTAATTATTGGCACCTAGTGGATAAAGAAAAAGCTGCTGCTTTTGGTTCAGCTATAAACAATAAACTAGAACGATTTATTTCAAAAATAAATATAAATTTAAAAATAAGTAGAAATAAAATAAATAAATAAAATAATATTTAAATAATTAGATTGAAGTAGTAAAAAAATAAAAATAATTATAATTTTAAAATAATAATATTTTATCTATTTAATTAATATAAAAATATTAATTAAATAATAATTTAACTTATTTAATTAACTATTGTTAGATTATTCTAAATATTAATTGATAAAATAATTAACAATAATGAGTATAGTTAATGAATAATTTAATAAATTAATAAATTAATTAGTTAGTTATTTAATAGTTAGATAATTAGTTAATAAAATAATTAAATTAGTCAAAATATTAAATTAATTAAAAAGTTAATATAATAATTAAAATTATATTTATTTTAATTAAATTTATTTTCAAGTGAAAACAAGTTTGATTTAGAAAAAATGGCTGAAACAGTAGTTTCAATTTTATACCAGCTTATTTAAAAAAAATAAAAATTACTGTTTTCATCATTAATCAAACGCGTTAATATTTTCACCAGTAATTTTACTATAGATGAAGTAGTGACCTTTCACTCATTAAATGAAAGGAATGTAAAATATATATTCAAAAAAAATATACAAGTGGTATTTATTTTTTATAGTATTACTCAAAATATAAGGATAATTACATTTTTGGTCCTCAAACTATGAGGCTCGTTACACTTCAGTCCGTAAATTTTAATTCATCCTAATTTTTGTTTCTAACTATGAGTCCTGTGATGCTTTAGTTTCCAGCAATTCTATTTTCTTTTCTTTGGCCGTTTGATTCTAAACTTTTTTAAAAAATTACTAATAAAAGAACGTAAATAAAATAATTTGTTACTTGAGAATTGTAAATCAAATAAAAAAAATAGAAATGACATGTCCATAAGATTTAATATTTGTAATCGGTACTACTCCCAATCCAGGGTTCTTGGGGTTTACTTCACTTTTTTTCTTTCTCAAGTTCAAAAGAGAAAAAAAAAATTGGACAAGGCAAGTTGGAAAAAAGTGAGAGTTAGATGATGGAAGTAGTAAGATTACAATCCTTTTTAAGAAGGGTTAATTGCATACATGTCCCTTCAAATATATCGAATTGCAAATATATCCATATAAAATTCAATATTTCATATTTATCCCTTCAAAAATCCACCGTTATTCAAATATGCCCCTACCGTCCATCTCTATTAGAAAAGTTGATTTAACCCTAGGTTAAATGCTTAACCTTGGTCAGATTAATTAACAAATGAATTTACATATTTACCCTTTTCATATTATATTTTTGGAGGGATATATTTGTAACAATTATAATGGTATTACTTTTTGAGGGATATATTTGTAAAGGGGTAAAAAAATAATTTCACATCAAATCTGTTAAAAAATAAACGGATTCCAAACGGGGATTAACCAGAGGGGCATATTTGAAGAACTTTGGATTTTTGAAGGGATAAATATGAAAAGTTGAATTTTACAGGAATATATTTGCAATTCGACATATTTGGAGGGACATGTATGTAATTAACCCTTTTAAGAATTGTAACACAAGCTTTGCTCATTTACCAAAAGAAAAAAATTAAAATAATATTCAGGACATGTCTATACATTTTAACATTTTTTTTAAAAAAAACAATTAACCTTTGTATATATTATTTGAGAATTTAACTTTCATAACACACTAGATAACGTTAGTGCTAACCACTATAAGATAGTGCATCATTTAATGACTTTTGAGTAAAAAATAAATAAATAATTTATTACCTTTTTATATCCACCTATGAGTTTTATTATATTTTTCATGCATTAAATTTAAATGAATAATTTTCTCCCTATTTTAAAGCTTTACAAAATCACGTTGAGAATAACTACTCATTAATTTAAAAAATATGAAATTTGAGGGGTACTATTTCAAACATCTGAAAAAAAAAAAAAAAAAAAAAACAAAGGCAGTGTAAACACTCCTGAAAAATAAGGAACTGTTTACAAAGGAGTGTAGACCAAACAGAAAAACTGAAAAGTCACTCGCCAATTCCCCTCGCAACATATCAAAACAGTCCTCCGAAAGACCTCGAGAAAGCGATCTTATCGGATAACCAATGTCATCTTCTCCACTCTCTACATTGTATTCAAATGTCTCCTCCCTTTTGATATCATCAGCAGCCCAGTTTAGTGCAATGTTCATCTCTGAACCCACATTGCAGTTCCAGCTACTACAGTCACTTGAACTCTTACCATACCCGTAATTCTCTGAAATATGGAGCACACTATTAAAATCGCAAATCTGCGAGTTTTCTAGCTGGCTGTAAATGGTCAAATTGCATCAATTTAATGGTTTTAATCAAATAAAACTAAAACAACCGGTAGCTAATAGAGCCATTAAACTTAAGAAAATTTTCACTTTAACTAAAATAACTCAAATTACAAAAAAAAGGGTCTGTTCCACGATGGCCTATAGCTGAGGAGGTCTCAGAACATGGTTAAAATAAATAGATAAATAAATAACTACACACATAAAAAAGAAACAATGAAATGAATTATTCTAAATCAAAGCCAAAGTTAAACAGATTGGAAAACTGAACAGAGCATACAACAAAAATTGTTCTAAATCAAAACCAAATTAAATTAGAAATTTTTATGAAACTTGTAAAGAAGTAAAAGTAAACAAGTGCAGAATCTGGTTGCAAGTTCATGCCTGCTGCATTGTTGCCCTTATTTTTCCTTTTGCAATGAGTTGGGTCAAGTCTTTTTTCGACAGAGCACCTATTAAATTTACTCCCAAATTGATACAACCTGCATTAAAAAACATAAAAACTTTAACAAAATTTAAAGTATAATTTGTGCCACTGAAATTAAGTTCACAAGTTCAATCATATATACATATATAGACTACATGTAGTAGTCTTGTTCCAATACTGCAGCAAGAAAAATAGGAGAATGTACACAAAACAGTAAAACTTTAACCATACTCCATAACAAGGACGAAATCAATAGACTATAATAATAGGAGTCTTTTAAATTCATACACCACGGAGAACAAAAAGAAAATAAAAATACATAGGCAGTTTATTTAGTCCTATTACATTCCTATAGAGAAATCGATAGAGTCTTTAATTCGTTCTCGCACCACCAAATATAGAGAATAAGCGGTAACACTACAGATTTTTTTTTTTTTTTTTTCAATATGAAATGAAACTAAAGTGTTTTTAAAACTATAAATAAAGTAAAAGTAAGATGCTGCAGGATGTGGTTGCAAGTTGATGTCTGCTGCAGCGTAGTCGTCATTTTTCTTTTACGATGAGTCAACATTGTCTTATCGCTGGAGCATCCACCAAATCTCTAAATGTCGATACAACCTGCACTAATTAACACTAAAAAAAGTTAAACAAAATTTAAAGTTTGATTTATATAGCTGAAATTGAGTTCACAAGTGTAATCTGGTGCATGTTATACTGCTGGAAAAAATAATAATAATTTCAAACACATTTTAAAACAATGTTGAACAACTTCATCAAATAATAGACAAAAAGTAAACAAGCTTATGACCAGACTATGAGATTTGCTATTTATGCAGAAATATTTAAACATTATATTATCTTAAGGACATATGACTATAATAAATTGAGGGGAAACAAAATTCCTCCCTGCCCCAAAAGAGGGCAATTTCTTTCTTAAAGATTTTATGTTGTTTTGGCAATAGAGAGAGCAACAAAAAAAAAGAAAAAAACAGGAATACATGGAATCTGACTCTAATCCTGCACCAAGAAAACTGAAGAACACAAGCATGTAGTAAGACATTAGTCTTTTTTTTTTCCTTTTAATTCCTATAAATAGATTGATAGACAACTTATAGAGAGTCATATATATATTGCTCCAGCACTAATAAAATTGAGAGACAACAATAAAAGCTTATTTCACTCATGCAGCAAAAAATTAAAAATAGAGAGAATAAGTAGTATGATTTTAATCTTGTTTCATGCCTGGAGAAAAATAGATCAAGTGCAGATAGGGAGTCCTAATCCTTTCATGTTCCTGCAGTACCAAAGCAGAACATAAAGCAGCAAAACTTCACTCTTGTTTTATATTCTTGAAAAAATTGAGAGAAATATACATAGGAGTGCTATACCATTACTACAACCCTGCACCAAGAAATTAAAACTACTTTAAAGCTGTTGTGTTCTACTCATCTCTTTATGCTCTAGTCATAGTTAATTTTAGAAAGTAATTGAAAGATCGAATGGATTTATGATCATTACATTGTTAATTTGTTTTACATGACTAATCCATTGCTTCGATGTTCACGCCTAATAAGATATAATACCTGACAAATAGCATAGGAAATCAAGAGCTAATTAAGAGGCACTGAAACAGGAATTTATTTAATTTCTAATACTATCCTCTCTTTATAATCACGCAAGCCCTGCGAGCACCATGTACTAATTATGAGGGGTGATTAATTAGCACTATAAATTAAGGGTCAAAAAATATAAAAATTTTATTGGGGATGCTAATTTAAAATGAACCTGCTTGCATTGTCCAAAAAAGGCTAATTAGTCCTGAAACAAATTAAATAACCTTGTTAAGATTGAATGAGATGTCATAGTTCATTAAGACCGAAATAAATTGCGTTAATTATAAAGAGTAGCACGGGCAAGATGAAGGGTTGTGGAGTGAACATAGAATGTGCATCATCACCTCTTCAGAATCTGTTAATTCAATCTCCTCTTCATAATCTGTTAATTCAATCCTCACATTAGGGATGTTGGCAATCTTGGGCCAATCAAGGCCTATATTCTCTTGGCATCGCTCTTTCAACTCAGGGTGACACCCAGTGATGCGTAGAATACGCAGTGAAGTAGGCAGATCTGGAAGTGACTGGATGAGTTTAGCATTACGTACTAACAATCTCTCTAGGGAGCACAGTTGTGTCATGCTCTGGGGTAGGGACTGAAGGGAACATGCATTCTCTATATTTAATCTCTCGAGGGTAGAGTGATTTTGCAGTAGCCATTCCTCGGGTAAGGAAGTGAGTCGCGAAGCATCAGAGATAGTGAAAATGCTGATGGAGGAGAGACTTCTCAATGGCTCCATGAGTAGGAGCACGTGGTGGTCAATTACTAGAGTACCAAGCTTCAAAAAGCAGTCCGCTGCATTCTTTTGGCCTACATCTTTTGGGAACGGAGGCTGACGCAAGGCAACTTCAATTAGCTTGTCACACCCTCTAATTTCTAACCAATGGAGGGATACAAGAGCTTGTATTCCACCAAATGATGACAATTCTTTACAGTTCTCTATCTCTAAATAGGAAAGCATTGTCCACCGTGCACACACCTGTGCTGGGGGAAGGGAAGTTATGCTTGCACAACTGTGTAATTTCAACTCAGTAAGAGAGGTTAAATTCGCTGACCACAGAAATGACACCTCAAGGTCTCCACATGACCCAATAGAGATTTCATTGAGTACAGAGGGCGGTCGGATGTCTGAGATTCCAAGTGTTGTCAACTTTGGACATTTTTCTATTTTGAGGAACTTTACGGTGTTGAATTTCTGAAAAAACTCTGTTGGAATATATTCGAGCTTGTCACATTGTTCAATGGTTAAGTATTCAAGACCCTGAAAATGATCTTGCCGCTGCAAAAAGAAAAGATGTAAAAATATTAAGTGTGGGCAATCACAACCGTGCAATTACGAATTAGTGTTTTAATATAAGTATATACTTCAAATTGCTCCCTCGTGCTTTAGCCCATTTTCAATTTGTCAACCTGTGGATCAAAAAGTTTCACTTTGCCCTCATGTGGTTTAATTTTTATTTCACTAAAAAATTCTACATGAAATAGGGTGGCAAATTAAAAATATTTAAGGATGGCAAAGTAAAAAATGCACCAAACCACATGGGGCAAAGTGTAAATTTTTGAACCACAGTGTGGCAAAGTGAAAATGAGCTAAACCATAGAGGGGGGCAAAGTGAAACTTTTTGAACCACATGAGAGCAAAGAGAAAATAAGCTAAACCTCAGGGGGTAATTTGAAGTTTATAAAATAGAGCACTTACATTGTTGTTTCCGCAATTCTCATCTATTGCTGGAAGAGCGGTCAATCCCACATTAGAAATATATAAGTCCGTTAGACTACAAGGCAGAGTCAGCAATCCACTCAAATTAGGACAGTTGATAATTTTCATAGTACGAAGTTTAGGAAACATGCACCATCATCTATTCCAATCCACTCCTCCAAGTTTGGCATGTCGTCAAAGTATAGGTCCTCCGATGATGGAAAGGCACACCCATGACTGCTCCCAAAGAACGAAGAATCTATTTTCTTTAGTGCATGTAGTCCTGAGACCTTTATGGTATTGAATTTCTGAAAAAACTCTGTAGGAAGATATTGGAGCTTCTCACATCGTTCGATGGTTAAGGTTTGATGAGCCGGAAATTCTTCTTGCTGCTGCAAAAAGAAAATATGTAAAGATATTAAGTTCGAGCAATCACAGCCATGCAAATATGAATTGGTGTTTTAATATATGGGTAAACTTCAAATAGCCCCCGTGTGATTTAGCTTATTTTCACTTTGCCATCCTATGGTCCAAAAAAAATCACTTTGCCCTCATGTGGTTTAATTTTTATTTCTCTAAAAAATTCTATTCGAAAGAGGGTGGCAAATTAAAACTGTTTAAAAAAATCACAAGGTGCCAAAGTAAAAAATGCACCAAACCACAAGGGGGCAAAGTGTAAATTTTTGAACCACAGTGTGGCAAAGTGAAAATGAGCTAAACCATAGAGGGGGCAAAGTGAAACTTTTTGAACCACATGAGAGCAAAGAGAAAATAAGCTAAACTTCAGGGGGTAATTTGAAGTTTATAAAATAGAGCACTTACATTGTTGTTTCCGCAATTCTCATTTATTGCTGGAAGAGTAGTCAATCCGACATCTTTAATTTGTAATTTATTTAAACATTGAGGGAGAGTAGGAATTCCCCTCAAATTAGGACAGTCATAAATTGTCATAGTATGAAGTTTAGGAAACATGCACCCATCATCTATTCCAATCCACTCCTCCAACTTCGTGCAATTTCTTATTGTCAGGACCTCTATGGTATTGAATTTCTGAAAAAACTCTGTAGGAAGATATTGGAGCTTCTCACATTTTTGATGGTAAGGTTTGAAGGATCCGAAAATTGTTCTTGCTGCTGCAAAAAGAAAATATGTAAAGATATTAAGTTCGAGCAATCACAGCCATGCAAATACGAATTGGTGTTTTAATATATGGGTAAACTTCAAATTGCCCCTGTGTGATTTAGCTTATTTTCACCTTGCCATCCTATGGTTCAAAAAAATTCACTTTGCCCTCATGTGTTTTAATTTTTATTTCTCCAAAAAATTTTATACGAAATAGGGTGGCAAATTAAAACTGTTTAAAAAAATCACAAGGTGACAAAGTAAAAAATGCGCTAAACCACAGGGAGCAAAGTGTAAATTTTTGAACCACGTATGGCAAAGTGAAAATGAGCTAAACCATAGAGGGGGCAAAGTGAAACTTTTTGAACCACAGGAGGGCAAAGAGAAAATAAGCTAAAC
The DNA here is from genome assembly GCA_029168755.2 of Tillandsia fasciculata. Classification (NCBI taxonomy): domain Eukaryota; kingdom Viridiplantae; phylum Streptophyta; class Magnoliopsida; order Poales; family Bromeliaceae; genus Tillandsia; species Tillandsia fasciculata. The sequence continues at coordinate 25,217,958 of CM054936.1, read as the reverse complement.
CTCATGAAGTAATTTGAAGTTTATAAAATAGAGCACTTACATTGTTGTTTCCACAATTCTCATTTATTGCTGGAAGAGTAGTCAATCCGACATCTTCAATTTGTAATTTATTTAAACATCGAGGGAGAGCAGGCAGTCCCTTCAAATTAGGGCACCTAGTAATTGTCATAGTATGAAGTTTAGGAAACATGCAGCAATCATCTATTCCAATCCACTCCTCCAAGTTAGGCATGTCCTCAAAGTCTAGTTCCTTCAATGATGGAAAGGCACATCCACCACCGCACCCATAGAATGAACAACCTATTTGCTTTACTGAGTGCAGTCTCGTCATGTGAAGATCATTAAGCAATGGCAGACCCCCAAGAGGGAGATGCACCAATCCTTTACAGTCACTCAGTTTGATGAATGTCAAGTTGATGAGTGACGAATCTGTCATCCAATAAGGAGATTTAACACCTTGGTATTCTTCAATACACAAACTCTTGAGATTGATATGCGGGCAGAGGTTATCGAGAAGCTGCTCATCTGTCTTTACATTATTAGAGCGGCGTTTGGACCATTCCAATGACAATGATTTGAGATATTCTTTCTCCTCCAACTTGGCCTCCATAGCTTCTTCAGAACTCCTCACATTTTCAAGTCTTCTAATGCTCAGGTGACCACGAAGATCTCTGAGGTTCTTTAGTTCACTGATTTTGTAACCACTCTTCTCTCGGACAATAAAATCTTTTAATTTGCGGATGAAGGGTAGTTTGCTAAGATAAGGAATATTTTCTATCACACCATTAGGAACATCTAATGAACGCAAATTGACCAAGTTAGTGAAGCCATCATATTCAATATTCATAGGAGGAATTCCATCAAAGGATAACTTCATGACTACCAAGTGATAAAGCCTATAAAGAGATTGAAAATGGAAAATTTCATATGTAGTCAAATAAGACGAAATAGATAGGTACCGAAGGTGTATCAAGCTATCAAGTGCATCAGATAATTTATTATATTTAAAACTCACTCTTAAGCTCAATAGCCGTAAGGTTTTAAATCCATTTATAACCTTATTAAACACAGGTAAATAATCTTCATTTTGCTTATAGCAGCCTTTCTCAGAGATGACAAGAGTGCGCAAGTTCTTAAGATTGGGGATCTCTTCTATGGAATGAAGATTTATGGTTTCAAAAGATAAATGTCGAACTGTCCGTGGAATAGTATTTCCTACAACATCACCTCTTATTCTAATGCATTCCCCTAGAGAAACAGATTGTGCTAGGTCGTGCATCAAATCGTGCATAAAATAACGTTTATCAATTTTATTGCAAGTAAAGAATGATTTTCTTGTCAGAAGATCTAAATACTCCCTTCCAATGTCCTCCGGGCTCTGCCCTCCACAAATAGACTGTGATATCAAACCCGAACCCATCCACATGTAGACCAACTCTTTCCTCTTAAACTCATAATCCTGCGGAAATATACTGCAATATCTAAAGCAGACTCGCAAGTTTGTGGGTAAATGGTCGTAGCTTAATCTTAAAACTGTCATGATGCCGTTCTTTCCTTGCTGTAATTTCATAGTGTCTTCTTTCAAGATTCTCTTCCAGTATTCATAATCCTTGCAGGAGTTTAGTAGTCCTCCCATAACCTTTATTGCCAATGGGCATCCTCCAAGCTTCTTCACTATCTGCTCACCAATCGGCTGCAAGTTTTTATAATCATCCGGGTTCACACCAAGGAATGCATGCTTATTGAAAAGCGACATACAGTCGCTCTCCTCCAACTCATTTAGATTTAATGATTCCTGTTTGCATTTCATCACTTTTGCCGCCATATCCGCAACTGAATCCATTCGAGTTGTCAACAAAATCTTGCTTCCTCTCTGCCCGAATTTCAAAGGAGCAACCAATTTCTCCCACTCCATCGTATCATCATCATTCCAAACATCATCCAGTATGAGCAAAAATCTCTTTAACGTAAGTTTTTTTTTAAGATCCTCATGGAGTGTATTTAGATAGTGCATATCACCAGAACTCCCATGATTTATAGCTTCTAGCATCTTTCTTGTTGCTACAATTGCATTGAAGTCTTGAGAAACGCAAACCCATATAATCAGGTCGAAGTACCCTTTCACTCTTTCGTCGTGATAGATTAGTTGAGCAAGGGTAGTCTTCCCAAGCCCACCCATACCAACAATAGTATAAGCAGAGACATTGAAAGTAATCCCTTCAGACTCGCCATCTACCGGTTTGATCAACCATTCGACTATCGTGTCCCTCTCCTTGTCTCGTCCGAGCACCTCACTTTCAATTAAAAAGCTGCTAGTCTCGCGAGCATTCTTGACTTCCTCGAGCTTCTGACGCTTAACGTTAGGGCCATAAATCCCAATAGCAATTTGAAGGAATGGCCCTATACTGGCAACAACCCTATCCAACCCCTTGACGGCCTCCCTCAACCGCTTCAATGTGTCATCGCTAAAGATACAATTAGCGTAACTATCAAACTTTCTTTTGTATTTAGATAGAATATTGCCACGCACCTTGTCATCTCGATCTTGTATAGTCTTTTCCAGCTGGTAGTAGTCCAGCTCGTCGAGCACGTCCTCTGCGTTCTCCAAGGCGTCTCTGAGCTGCCACAGCCACCAATCCAACCCCTTGTTCTGCATCATGGCCGGCGCACACTCCTCGACTGCAGTCAAGACTGCCTGGACCTGCGGAAGGGCGTTCTGCAGCCGGTCGAGCTCATCCTGCATGCCACTGGCTGCCGGGAACGCGTTGAGATAGGAAAAGCATTTATTAACGAGATTCCCGATGATTGCCGACGCCACCGATTGGCCTATGAAAGCTAAAGCCATAATCCTCCAGATAGCTCTAAGTGCAGCTGCTTCACCACTACTCAGGCATTTGATCAAACTCCTGCAGGAGTACAGAAATTGGAGAAAGAGGAAAGAGATGTTCAGCTTGCAAAGAAGAAAAATTTAGGAGGAATGCATATATGAGTTCTTGAATGCTATAATCCAATATGCAAAGCAACAGAGTATGGCTAGCTGCTTTATTTGATTTCCCAGGAAAAGAAAGGTGAAAAACTACTTTTCGATATATATATATATATATATATATATATATATATATATATATATATATATATATATATATATATATATATATATATATATATATATATAGTTTTTATATTTCTAATAAATAATTTGAAAGATGAAAATATTATTTTCAGATAAATTTCAAAAAAATTAAGAAAATTTTATTTTCTTTAGAAACTAAACAAGATAAAAAAAAAAAAGAAAAAAATTCGGTCAAAAATTTATTTTTGAAATATTTAATCTAAAAAATTTTGAATCAACTCTTATCATGAATGGACGACTGTTGTTGGTTATTTTAGATAATATTTAATAATTCAAAACTGTATTAAATAAAGTGAGTCTCATAAATATACCTATTTTACTTTTAAATAGGGGATGTTTGGTGTAGCTATTGAAAAGTAATTTTTGGGTTTAAAAGTGATTTTTTGCTTAATAGGATGTTTGGCTCATAAATATGCCCACTTTTGAGCATCTTATTCTAATTTTTATAATCACTTTCCTTTTTTATTTTTGGAATTCAAAATCAGAAATAACTAAAACCTACTTCTTAAAACCTAATACTGATTTTAAACTCAAATTTTAAATTTTTATTTTTATTTAAAATTTAAATTTAAATTTAAATTTAAATTTTAAATTTAATATTTTATATTTGAAATTTTAAATTTCAAATTTTAACTTTTAAATTATAGATTTCAAAATTTTAAATTTTAAATTTAGAGATTAAATTTCAAATCTCAAATTTTAAATTTCAAATTTCAAAATTTTAAATTTTAAATTAGAATTTAAGATAAAATTTGAAATTTTAAAAATTTAAAATTTAAAATTTTAAAAATTTAAAATTATAAGTTTTAATTTTCAAATTACAAATTCTTAAATTTTAAAATTCAAATTTTAAAATTTTAAATTTTAAAAGTTCAAATTTAATTCTGAATTTTTAAATTTTAAATTTTAAAGTTTTAAATTTTAAAAATGCAAATTTTCAATTTCAAAATTTCAAATTTAAATTTATTTTTCAATTTTGAAATTGAAATCAAAAGTTAGAATTTAAAATTTAAAATTTAAATTTAAATTATTTTAAAGCAAAATTCAGAAAAAAAAAATTATTATTTCCAAACAGCTTTACAAAACTATTTCAGAAAATTCACTTTTCATTTAAACTCAGCCAAACACCGTATAACTTTTAATTAAAATCAAATCTCTAAATCAAAATTAATTTTGCATAAATTATCTTTTCAGAATATAAACTAAACACGAGCCCCTAGATAAAAATACTTCGGATATTACCTTGTATTTTAGTATTATTTTTATTTATCATATATTATGATAAAGAGAGATGTTTCTATACATCGCTTTTAATGTCACTCTTTTACCACCACCGCTGATATACTTAAATCCAACAATACAAAATATTTGAAGTGACCGGTTATACGGGCTGTGCACTCATGATCAATTCCGATCATCTAAAAAATCACGATCTAAGAATAAGCATTGATCCGTTTATTAAAAAAATATCTAAATTTTATAATACTTGATATAAAGACATTTTAAATTATTATAAAACATATTAAATAGATTATATATTAACTTTATAATTTTTATTACAAATTTTAGGAGCACGGTGTATAACATGTACTTCTACACACGGTGCAAGCAATAATTTCTCTTTGACAAATAAAAAGAAAAAGCTAGATGTTTAATCTTGTATAGAATACCCACAACTATAGATTATTTGAAATAAAAACCACAGCTTTGGTAGTATAATTTTAATTATTTATAATTTCAAACTCAAACCCCCTAAATTATTAGGGTCGAGTTTCATGATCCAATGAAGATGGCAAAATAATGATTTGACGTTGATGTGGTAATAATACAATATTATAGTTATTTTTATATCATTAGTTACAATACAGCTACATTACTGTTAATATCAACAACACGTTACTAGCCAGTCAATTAAATTGATTTGTAAGACTTGAATACAATAAACTGCAAAATTTTAGACAAAAATCTTAATAAATTGAAGTTGGATGATCAAAGTTAAAATTTAATTAGAAAGAATATAATTTGTCATTATTTTAACTTTTCGAACATGAATAGTCAACCCAAAATTGACCTATTTGAGTTATGATTTATTTAATTGGATAGCTCAATTAGTGTAATATTGACATGATCATTCAATCCATCTAATTAAATAAGAGGTAAACTTAAATTTCAAATTACCTCCCAATGGTTTCACTCAGTTTTACTTTATGCCCATGATTCAAAAGGTTTAACTTTGCGTTCTTTTGATTTAATTTTTATTTTATCAAAAAATTTTATATCAAAATAAGATGGTAAAGTAAAAATTGTAAAAGAACGATAAAGTAGCAAAGTAAAATATATGCTAAACTACATGGAGGCAAAGTGATTTTTTTTAAACCATAGAGTGCCAAAGTAAAAATAAGCTAAATCATAAGAAGGTAAAGTGAAGCTTTTTTAACTAGGAGGATAATAAAATAAAAATAAGCTATACCATAGGAGGCCAATTTGAAGTTTATTCTTAAATAAATCCACTTCTTCCAATGTAATAACCCATCAATTGGACCCATTTTGAATCATCGCGCATTTTTCTACCCAATATGCAAATCCAACTTGTTTTGTCTAAAAATCATAATTCCAACGTTAAGCTAAAAAATCATCCAAAACTTCTTAGATTTAATATATTATGACCAAAATCAACTTGTATTTAGACGTAAATTATTCAAATCAAATTGGTCTAATAGGTTCAGGTCAAAATTGCACCTCACATAGAGAGGAAGAGGGCTCGGCCCTCTTCCTCTCCTACTTTCGCTCTCCCTCTCTCTCTATGTAAAACTCACGCCTTGGGGGAGTTCGAGCTCATGGATTACATGGGAGCGTCGGATTGAGCTTTCGCATGGTAGCTCGGTAAACTTTACAGCCACGTTAAGGGTTTTAGGTCTCGAGTTCAGATTTTGGTAAATCCTTTTAAATTTAGATTCTAGTATTCCCTAGATGCTTCTACGCCTATTTGATCGTAGATTCTCCGAAACTTAAGTAGGATTTTTAGAAAAATGAATTTTAGGGTTAGGTTTGAGGCTTCTAGGTTTTTGGGGCTTTAGACCTAAATTGATTGTGTTATTCTCTAATTGAATGTTAGAGAAGAGCCCTATGCAACTTTAATTTGAAAAGCGATGTGCGTCGGCAAGCAATTTCGTGTAACGAACCAAATCGGGCAGAAGCAACCATACGTACTCCTCCGGTGGGCATTTTGCCATAGGAGCCTAATAGTAAGTGTCTACAAACAATCAGGAGCATAACGAGGTGGGTTCTGCTCCATGGAAGAGATAAGATCACCTCTCATGTCTTGAGAAAAAAGTTGATAAATTTAATATTATTTTATTGATGCGAGTAATGATAGGTTAATTGGTAAATTAAGTAAGTATAGGATGTATACTACTTGAAATAAAGTAACTACCAGTGGACATGAAATATAGTCGTAAAAAAATATATAGGGATATATACGTATGCCAAGATAGAGACAAGCTTGTAGACCAATGTAGTGGACCAGTAAAGTAGGTTGACATACTCTAGAAATTAGAGAACTCAACAATGAACTAGTGAACATAGTGTCAAGCAAACGTAGGTTGGAAACATAGTGGAAGGTAGACCACTTGGACAAGTTGAATATAGAACCTAAAGTCGTGTGAACTTAGGTGGGAAAGACATTGGACCATGTGTCTTGAAACATAGGTTAGACATCTAGCGGTTAGAGTGCAACAGAGATCGTGGACCTAGAGAGGTCAATAATATAGGGTTAATAGTGAACCCCTGAGACCTAAACAAAGGTGATTCCGAAATCCTAGGATTTGTGACTGTGGGTGTACGACTTGTTCCTCGCTCAGTAGAGATTCTCGGTCACGGGTGTACGACAGGTTCCTCTCCTGTTAAGAATTTCTCAATCGAGGGAGTACGACATGTTCCTCTCCTAATAGGTAATCTATAGACTGTGGGTGTACGACAGACTCCTCTCCCAATCGGTGACTAATAATCCACAGGTGCGCGACAGGTTCCTCTCCCGTTAAGAATTTCTCAACCGAGGGAATATGTAATATCACGAACTGTCTTGTGTTTCTTTTAACCCTTTTTGAATAAATTATTGTTTAAGGGATTAATTAGCGGGATTTCTTGGGAACAGCATCGGTGCGTGCGGGTATTTTTTGGTGTTAGAGCTCGAAAAACGGGGAACGGCATTGCGATCGAATCTGAAATCCGATTTACGGATCTCCCGGAATGAGATTTTGAGGGTTTCGGTACTCGTAGGATGCACCGGAACCCGTGCCATGTGATCGGCATGCTTTTCGAGGAGATGGAAATCTTTCTGTTATATTTGCCGATTAAGGGTTTTATTTTGTACGTACGAGAGGGAAATAAAGTATTTAATTATTATTTTCAAGAAAGCGAAAACCCTAATCGAAGAGAAAAGAGAGAAAAAAGGAAACCCTATTTTGGAGGGGAAAAAGAGCGGATTTCCCATCTTCCTCGATCAACGTGCCGGAAGCCGGGAACGAGACGTTATCGTCTATGAGGAAACGGGTCCGGATCCTCACCACCGCGAGGAACGAGAATGGATCATCTTCTCCAATAGATCAAGGTAAGCGGCGTTTATTCGTGTGTTTTCGTTGTTTCTGGCTTTGGGTTGCGCCGCTTTTTGGTCCGGGTCGCTTGTGCCGTTCGTTGCACCGTCGCTGCGATGCCCTCGAGCACCGCCATCGCGATGGCCTAGAGCGCCGCCGCCGCGATGCCCTCGAGCACCGCCGCCGCGATGCCCGAGAGCGCCGCCGCCGCGAGACGCCGCCCGCACTGCGCACCGCGCGGGTTGGTGTCGCGCGGGCTGGCGCCGCGCGGGGCCGCCCCGCAAGCGGCGCCGCGCGGGCTGGTGCCGCGCGGGGGCCACACCACTTGTGGCGCCGCGCGGGCTGGTATCGCACGCCACCGCCACCGCCGCCGCTCGGTTTCCGCCCTTACTTTTACGTGTTCGGAACCTCAGTTCTTCATGGGCAAGTCTAGTCTTACCTTGTTTCTTTTAGGGGGACTCTTTTTAGGTCCCAAAATCGTGCAAGGGCGCGGGACGGTTTTAGGTGCGCTGTTCAACGCGGTTCAAGGTGGGTACCCTTATCGTGCGTCCTTTTTAAAGTGAGGCCTCATCATGTGTTATGTAAGAGTAAAGTAGATGTGCTAATGGTTTTCAACTAACCCCTTTTCGCATGAGTATCCTTTTATTACTATCTGTTATGACGGGTGTCGCGGTGCTCTATATCGCACACCGTCTTCGATTTTTATCCCCCTCAGTCATCCGAACGAAGGAGGTCCCATCCAGGTCCCTATCGATCGACAAGTTATCGGTCCGTACCTTCTTTTCCCCCATTTCTGTTTTGGCCGAAGATAGGGTCAGATCTTCTTCGTCGCCCCATCTTTTACATTGGGCCGCCCTTCTGCTTGACGGGTTTCTCAACTTTCTGTCATTCGCCCAAAATTCTTAGCTACGCCTCATGGCGGCCTCCAAATCTTTTAGGCGGGCATTCAGTTCCCGCTTAACGGCTTCATCCGTCGGTTTGAACGCTACCGGTCGGATTATCGGTAGCGTTTTTTAAGGCGGCACAGTCGAGCCTCCCGTCTCTTGTCGGTGCATGGGCCGTTCCTGCCTTGAGGCCGGCCGCGACCGCTGAATTGCGACGCCGTTATTGTGGACGTCGGCCTTCAGCCTCTGAGCTTGACGCTTCTGCGTCTTAGTCATGACCGGCTCTTGCCATCAGGCTAGTCCTGTGGCCGTGAAACACTCCTCCACCGGCATATCCACCGGTGGGTTCATCTTCCACAGGTGCCCCTTGAGGATTTCTCTCCTCTGCCATGGTTTTGGTCATGGCTGGATCCTGAGTTCCTGAGCTAACTGAATGCCCATGATCTCCACCTCTCCCTTGGTGAGCCAAGGGAATTCGACTTCGGGACTCGTGAGGGCTGCTTCTTCCCCCCGCATTCTCGGTAGGGAGGCCGTGGTGTCGGCCCTCTCTACTGGTGGTTAGCTAGGCCCCTCTGTCCGGGTCTTTGGTGGGGCCCAATCTGTTCTAGGTGTTGCGAGGGTCTATTTATTGATCTTCCTTCGGCCTATTGGACGAAAGGTCTTCAGGATGTCCCCTGAACTCGGCTTTCGTTATAGCCGCGGTGGGGGCCCTGCTGCTGCTGTGGGGCTCATGGCCCCTCGTGGGCGACTGAGATTGGCCTTGGCCTGTCATGGCCATAGAATTTTCGCCAGACCTTCTGGATAGGCGGGTCTCACTCTCTTGTCTTGTCCCCTTCTCCGGAGGACTGCCTGTTGGACCCTTCAGCCGAACTTGGGCTTGACAGGTCGTCGTTGTGGAGTGCGCCTTCGCTGATGAAGGTAAGCCACCTCTTTACCTCCTCGGGCATGTCGGTAAAGAGGGCATCCCAATCTTCCACGGTCATTTCGGCCCTGCACCTGATGCAGAGTCGAAAGATGTTTCGTGCCAATTTTTGCTTTGCGGGGGACTCGGGCCCCTGCATCAGCTTCTTCCCTTTCAGGTCCATCACGTTCACATTGGGAGGAAAAGGATTTGTGTCAACTTCCATAACTTTCTCTTTTTTGGAGTCGGCAAAAATGAGCCGACCCTCGTCAAGTTCTTTTTGAATATGCTTCTTAAAGGCGAAGGATTTGCCTGTTCGGTGGCTCCAAGAATAGTGCCACTTGCAGTACTTTCGCTGCCTGAGCTCCTCATAGGGAGGGATCGTTTGGCCCTCCTGTAGCTTGATGCGACCGTTCTTGTATAACCGATAGGAAACCTGATCAGTCTTTGACGTATCAAAAGTGAAGGTGTTAGCTGACGCCCGAGTCTTGAGATCATGGGTCTTATTCGGCTTGCGGATCTGGCAGGTGTAAGGTTCACGATCGGATACTATTCCGGCCGCACATTCTTCGGCCTCTTCGGCCGAAGACTTGCCTTCACTTTCTTCACACGGGTCCCGGCGATCCGAGCTTTGTTCGACGAAAGAGACATTGTGCTCCTTCGGCTTCCTCCATTCTTGTCCGCTGCCCTATTTTGACCGCTCCTTATTGTTTATCTAGAATTGCTTGTATTAAGCAACTCGAATCCCCAAATCAAAGAGATTAGTGAAGTATCGACCCTCGAAGTGATCTCGGGTCTTGTAGTGTAGGCCGTTGAAAGTGATTTTAGTAAATTCGGTCTCGAGCATTGTAGCAAAGCACCGATTCCTCGTTACCTTGAAACGGTTGAGGAATTCTTCGATCGACTCGTCAGCATTGTGCCGCAGTGATGCTAAGTCGGCAATTGAAGACTCGGGTACAGCCCGATAGAACTGCTCGTGGAACTTTGCCTCAGCTCGTCCCAATCCCTGACAGAGTTGTGAGCCGGCAGGCTGATATACCACGAGAACGCCGTCTTGATTAATGACGTACTGAACAACCTTATTTTTAAGAACGAGCTAGCGTCCGCCTCTCGGCATTAGGCCATAAATCTAGCTACGTGCTCGATGGTGTTCTCGTTCTCCTCATCAGAGAACTTGTCAAACTTCGGTATCTTCCAGTTGGCCGGGTATAAGTAGTCCGTATCGATATGAGCAGGATATGGGGACTTGAACACTGGCCGGATAGTCGACTTGGCCTTTGTGGAGAAAGTATTATAGATTATCTCCTCCACTTGGGCGTGTATATCGGCGAGCACCACTAGAGGTGCTAGGACCACCGGTTCCACCAAAGGAGGTGGCAGCCCATATTGGTCGGCTTAATTTTGAGGTGGTTATTGCGTGAGGACCTACCTGTTATTCTGGCCCCTAGCCCTTTTGACGAATCCGTCTTGAATTACCGGGGTCGCCGGCTATGCTGGCAGGGGTGACGGCCGATGATGGCCAGTTTGATGCGCTTGAAACTCAGCGTGCCCAGCTTGCAATGCTGGGGCTGCCGTTTGCGCTTGTGGGAGTGGCGGCCCACCATAGTCTGCTTGGTACTAAGCCGGTCCCTGTGGAGGGTTTCGGTGAGCTCGGCCTGAGGTACCGGAACCGTCGACTTCACCAGAGGAGGTGGCGGCCCGTAATGGCCAGCCTATTCCTGAACCGATCCCTGCGGAGGGACCTGCCCGTCATTCCCCCCTCCAACTTGTAGCAGGACGAACGGCGGTAGAGGAGGTAGAGCGACCCCCCCAATAGGAGTCCGATTGTTGGCCGATGTTCTACCACATCGACCATATCCTCGTTTGGTACGGGGTCCACTGCGGCTGTGTTGCCCCCAGCGGTTGCATTGCTTGATAAGTAGCCGCCGGCGGTGCAACTCCCTTAGGTTGTACTGCCGGCATTGACGGCGCCATCGTGACCGATTGCGTCAGCAATTGTTGGGGTCCTATGGAGGCAAACCCTCCATCGTATGGCTCATTTCGGGTCACCGTTTGCCCTATCTGAGCCACTTTCCCATTTGAGGTTGATATAATGGCCATCATTGAATCCAAGCGAGCCTCCCGCGCCTGGCTATTCCTTTCAAAGGACGCTTGTGTCCTCTCAACACGGTCCAGCATTCAGGTCATATGCCCGACTAACTCGGCCGAGGTCGGCTCCTGTGGTGCCGACCTCCCGCTAGTTTCAGGAGCCTTTGGTGGCGTCGGTGGAAGATGGTCCGCCTGCCCGGCGCCGCTGGTTTGGTCGTCCCGTACTTGTCTGGGAACGACTCTGTTCCCGTGGCTGATGTTGTTGTCCTCTAACATGATAACGGTAGGAGGTAGGTAAAAATTACCTGAGTGTCCCACCGGGCATGCTAATTAAGTTGTTGGGGCCGAAAATGGCGGTCCGTGATCGCCCCCGTTTGACCCTTTGAGATGTGATGGGCCGCATGCCAACTAGATCAAGCGATCGGGCCGAAGGGGGATCTGCTCGGCCGGGTTCTCCTCTGGTAACTCTCGCGACCGTTAGGCTTAGAGTAGCCAAATCGGGATGTGGAGATAGAGAAAGAGGCACAGATAGGATAAACACAAAAGACTAAGGAGCCGATTGTGGGATGGAAATTGTATTAAGTGAAATGGGGTTACAAGAGAACAAGGTAGCCAATTAAAATTAATCTACTCCAAGGAAAAGCGAAAAATCTTACAGTTAATCTACTCCTAAGAAAAGTAGTAAAGATTTGAAAAAGTAGGGGTGGTCACGGGCATATGAGGTTGCCAGACCCCTTTTCTTTCAATGGTTCGGGTATTTATATACTTTCCAAATCATGTTTACAGGCACCGATTTTGAATTATCAGTGTGATTTGGGGGAAATCACTATGGAATCCTCAACTACTTCCTTTCGAGTTTAAAATCCCTCAAATAGGATAATAGTCGTTTTTCCGTCCAGATTCATCCCTTTGCTATCGCGCCAAGGCATGATTCTCGGCGCTTTCCAATGCTCGGCGCTGCTTGCCGTTCCGGGTTAGTTGCGAGATTCGCGCCCAAATCTCGCACTCATTCCTTTCGAAATCTTTCCTTTATCGGGTCGAGCAACCGAAGGCTGACTCTGACCTCCGCCTTTTTCATCGTTTGACTAAAGCGGTCCGGTGTTCGCTTTCAGCCGAAGTCGACCTTGGATGAGGCGATGACCCCCTCAGCAGCTATTCCTCCTGTCGGCTGATGCTCTCAACCGATGGCATACGTCGTGTGCTATACTCTCGCACGACTGAAATCGGTCTTGATCAAGCTGCGGATCCTTCTTAGGTTGATTCTTTCCTTCATCGGTTGATGTCTTCGGCTGATGGTAAACGCTACGTGTTGCTTTCTCAAGTGGCGAAAATTTTGGTCTCAACAATTACAATCACACAAGAAAATTCTTATGCCGAAAAAGTTATTTTTAAATATTTTATTTCAACTTCTAAACTTGCCCTAAATTTTCTTCTATTTTAATCAAATCCACCTCTTATACCTATTAAAAATCCTTAAGCCCAAATATAATACCGTTCTTTGATAGTTTAAGCTTTCGGAGAATAATTCTTATTTCACATTATTTAATATGATATTAGAACGGGAGGTCTCAAGTTTAAATTCCTTCAGACCCTTGTCTTATAATTTCCACCTATTTAATTCAACTTCATGGAGTAGGCGTATAAAAAAAGAATTCAAGTGCAACCGTAAGAAAGAATGTTGAATACGATTATTGAAAGGATCACCATTCTGTTGCAATTTAAGTTTTTATAGACAAGTGGTTGTTTCGCAATTTTTAACATGTATATAGTACATAGTGAAGAAAAATTGCGGAGTACTAATTTCTTGAATGCTTCTTGGAAGAGGAGAGGAAATGAAATTAAAATTTTATAGAGAAGACTTACGAGTCAACCAGAAATCCGTCCGTCCGCCCCCACTCCACACCGTTGTTAATTGAAGGAGAAATTATTGTCTGCACACCCAATATTAGAGGTCTATAGATTAAAAAAAAAAATATACAAAGAATGTTTGAACTTTAGTCTTTTAATAAACAAGTATTTGATTTTTTTATTTGGTTTAATTATACGTACTTTATAAAAATTTTTTCACTTTCTATGATATGCTTTTTTTTTTTTTTTTTTCAATTATACTACTAAACTTTTTTTTTTTTTTTTTTAAGCCTCTATACTATAAGAAAATAAACTTATAATTTTGTACAAAAATTGATAATAAATAATGTTTAAAAGAGATATATAGAGCATATATTCAAATTGGGGGAGAAATAATTTTTTGAATGTTTTTTTGGAAGATTAAAGAAAATAAAATAGAGGTTACATAGAAGACGCTTACAAGTAAAGACAAACTTAATTAGTGCTAACGAGATTCTCCATGATTGCCGACTCCATAATCCTCCAGATAGCTCTCTAATAAGTGCAGCTGCTTCACCACTAAAAGGTAATTGAGTGCAGAAGTTAGAGAGGAGAAATGAGCTTTAGAGATTCTCCAAGATTGCCGACTTCATAATCCTCTAGATAGCTCTCTAAGTGCAGCTGCTTCACCACTAAAAGATAATTGACTGCAGAAGTTAGAGAGGAGAAATGAGCTTTAGATTGCTGTCAGCCAATAGAGTACGGCTGTTTTACAGAGGAAGCCAATTACTAGTCACGTCACATGATTAGTAAAAATGTTTTCTTTAATAAAATGTAAGTTGTACATTTTTATTAGTAATGCAATTTTTTTTTTTTTTGCATTTAGTTTTATAAATATTTTTTAAAAAAAACTTTTTATAAAATTTTAATTTATAAAAATAATTTTATATCTGACACGCTGTAACTACCCGGTCCACTGGTAATAATAACTGGGCTTAAGCATTCTGGTATAGAGATGTCATGATCGATGATTCCTGCTATTCCATATCACTTGTGATACTTGCTTTATATTCAGATATGCATGATAGATCCTGATCGATATATACAGATAGATGATTCCCTGTTGGGATCTCGGCTTGTTGCCGAATACCCGGTCACTAGACCGTGAGCTTGAGCATAGTATGATGATTGCCACGCACTGCTGTACTTCACGAACATGGCCGGGATCGCTCCCCGTGGAGATTGTTTTTTACCGGTAAAGTGGTCTTGAGATTGGACCCGTGAGCCCCGATTGCATCTGTGAGTGCTGGGTTATTGTCAGCGGATCGGGTACGAATCAGTGGTTTTTGCCTAAGGTTCTGTGAGACCAATATTGGCACATGATTGGGTACTTGGGTTTCTATTTTTGACGCATCATTCTCAGCTTGCACTGTCACTTATAGCTATTTACCTTGTACCTTCGCTGCTCAGTTATGCTTGATTTTTCAGTTATGTCATGAGTACCAGCGGGAGGTCAGGATCAACCTACTTTGAGGTGGGTTATCTTCGGTCCGGGCTTTATCTTTTCGGCCCTCTGGTTGCTTTAGTCCAGTCGGACACCTGTTTTTGATTAGCCCTGCTGATTTTATCTATATGACCTATCTTGACAGATATTGATTTCTTTAGACATATCATGTACACCTGTTCCTGATTTTACCTGTTCTGGATTTAGCCCTGATAATTTTACCTGTTCTTGAATTAGCCCTGATGATCTTGCATGTTCTTGACTTAGTCCTGATGATTTTGCCTAGCCGTGCATGTATAGGGAAGACTCTGTCCATTTGGATGGGGGATTTTCTATATGTGTGGCGGTCTGTTACGCCCAGTTTGCGAACTCTGATTTATAAAAAAAAATAAAAAATAAAAAAAAATTAAAAATAAAAATTTCAGACCTGATTTTTAAAACTCGGGGCGTGACACACGCGTGCGCTACGAGAGCGGACTAGCTATGATTAAGTGAAGACGATAAATAATTAACCGTGTTTAAATAAGGTGAACTATTTATCGTGCGTTTCTTATATATGCAATAAGTTGTATATATTAAATAGTTTATATGAAAAAAATATTATCATTGGTAGGTTGTATAAAATTCTAACAAATAAATAAAAAATTATTATTATTATAATTTTTATTTAATTGTTAGAATTTTATCGATAGATTTTTTTAATTGTTAGAATTCCATATAATTTGTTAAAATTTTTAGATGATTGTTAAAATTATATATAATTAAAAAAATAGTTTTTTTTAAAATTTTATTAAAAATAATAAATAAATAATTATTTTTATTTTTTAAAAAAAATATCACGCTATCTGCTTTTATTCATTAGAAAATTGAATTAGACAACAGAAGTGAGACACCACAGTCTCGGAGCGAAGGCGAAGATATATATATATATATATATATATATATATATATATATATATATAGAGAGAGAGAGAGAGAGAGAGAGAGAGAGAGAGTCCGGACGATTATTGTTTATTATTTTAAATAATATTTAATAATTTAAAATTTTATTATGTAAAGTGCGTCCCATACATATGCTTTTTTTTTTTATTTTACAAAAAAGTAACTTTATTTAGTCACCACTTGTAATAGTGAAGCAATAGATCAACCAACCACTAGGATTCCTTCTTATCCAAACAAAAAACAGAGAAAAAAGAGGCAAACAAAGTAGTGGGAATACTCTCGAAACTTGCAGAAATGAAGTGACTAAGATCACCACTTAATAAGGAAGATTCTTTCCCATTTTAATGAAAGTAAGATCTAATTGCACCCTATTATATATTATACTTTAGGGGTAATTTTTTATATATTTTTAAAAAATTTTCTATTTTCAGATTTATCACTCTTAGAAGACTAATATTAAAACTACCCTTCTTATATTCCAACTTCTTTCCAAAATATCTCTGAAGTTAAACTCTGTTAGTGTACCGTTTGGAGCTGCCGTTATCTGTATGAAATTATCATTTTGCTCTTTCAAATATACCTTTCTACCATAACCAACTTTTCTTATGTAGGGAATAGTTGATGGAAAATGTTTTGGTACATAGGGGCAAAATAGGTATATCTGATAGTTTTCAACTCCGATTATTATTTAACTTTAGTTTAACCTTAGTTAACTTAACAAAGAAAAACAGTAGGAATATTTTTAATAACGGTGGAACGTATGAGGGATATATTGGAAAGAAAAAAATATAAGAGGGATAAATCAGATATTTCTTCAGATTTCAAAGGTACACAGGCAATTATCCCTATATTTTAATATTATTTTCATTTATTATATTATAATATATTTTTTAAAAAAATATTATTATATTGAGCTAGACTAGTATATTTTTCAAAGCATGAAGATTTTTATATTTTTAATTTTTTTTTTCTATAGTAGAACATTCGATTCGACGATCGACTTTGGTAGACATAATTTACAGTATTATAACTATCTAAAAACTAAATTTTATAATTTTTTAATTTTATTTGTCTAATAAATGAGTAGTTTCAAAATAAAAGAAAAAAATAAAAATATCATAGTAAAATAATAGAAAATTTAAAATTAAATTGGAAACATTGATATTGCTTTTCATGACAAATAAAAATTTTTATTAAAATTTTATCTAGTTTGAATTATTCTACACCGTTGAGTAGATATAACCGCAAGTGCCAAAAGAAAATCTAAGAAGATTAATTTTTTATATATGCTTCTTCGAGAAAATATAATACAAACTGTAAAAAAAAAAAAAAAAAAAAAAGAGAGCAGGTTTTGGAAGAGACAGATGTGAAAGCATAGAAAATTTTATACTCCACACAACTGCTATACAGAGAAACAAATTATTGACACATGATATTTAAATATTTTTTTATTATTCATCACAATCTAAATGTCATGACACACGGAATACAAAATATGCAATATGATATGATTAAAACAAAATAATTCGATAACTTTTAAAAATTTAGAATACGAACATACATGAATATCGATAATAAAATATAATATTATTAATATAATAATATATATATTTATTATGTATAAAATATAAAATTTAGTAAAATATTATTTTATTTTTAATACAGATGAAAATTAATAAAATTTTCATTGATAATTTATATATTTAAAAAAAAAATTATTATACAAAATATATTTATATTGTCTAAAAAAAATTTATACCTGCTTATCAGAAAGCTAAAATATTTATTATCTTACATTATATATGTATAAAAAAATAAAATTATATATATATATATATATATATATATATATATATATATATATATATATAGAGTCCGGCTAGAATACTATCGATAGTACCAAATAATTGGTGCTATCAAGTTTTCAGCCGTCAGATAAAAAGATATGCGGTTGAGATTATAATGATCCCCTAAGAGTTTTACTATTCAACCAACCACCTAGTAAACCCTAGGGGCCCACTATAATCCCAACCGCATATTTTTTCATCCAACGATTAAAAACTTGATAGCACCAATGACTTGATGCTATCGATAGTATTCTAGCCTAATTCTATATATATATATATATATATATATATATATATATATATATATATATATATATATTAATTGTATGTATTATAGATCGATATTGAACGCACATCTAAAAAGTGTCCGCATCGGACACGAGTATTATACGGACAAACTAGACTTATAGAAATGTTTATGATATATATATCACAACTCTCTAGATATTTTAGACTTTACTATTTTTTTAACTTTTAAGAAAATATGATGAAAAAATTATTTGATTTCTATTTGTAAATAAAATACAAAAGTATTCCTCCACACTTTTCTTCTCACTCCCTTTTTTTTTTTTTTTTTTTTTTTTTCGTTGATCATTTAAGCCCTATCTCGATATATGAATACATTATTCCTGTGATATATTTAAAAAAAGTTTTATATATTTGGTAGATGAGAATGAAATCAAATATTAATTTAAAATTAAATGCTATTAAAATTTAATTCTAGTGGGTGAATTATTACACTATCAAATCACGAATATCCGGACCTTTTGAGGAGAAAAAAATAAAACGCCTTTCTTACAATTATGCAAAAAAAAAAACTTTATTTAAATCAAATTCACATTTCGAATTTATTAAAAAAATTTAAGTTCAAACACATGTACTGTTCTCTAATAACTTAAATTTTTAAAAAATAATTATTATTTTATATTATTTAACATAATATCATAATAAAATGATTATTAAAAAAAATTCAACTTCTCAGCATGGGCGTATAAAAAAAAAATCTCATAATTTTCACATATTTAATTCAACTTCTTCGCAGGGGCGTATAAAAAAAAAAAAAAAATCAAATACAACAGTAAGAAGGAATGTTAAATATGATTATTAAAAAGAACATCATTTTGTAGCAATTTAATTTTTTATAATCGAGCAATTATTTTGCCTGCTTTAAAAAATATATAATGCATAGGAGAGAAAAATTAGGGAGGAGTAATTTTTTGAATGGTTCTCAAGAGAGATAGAAAATGAAATAAAAATTTTATAGAGAAGAATTATAAATCAACCAAAATTAATTATTGCCGACAGAGCAATACATCCGTTCCCCACTCCAACCTTTTTAGGGAGAAAGTATTATCTGCATGTACAATATTAATGATCAATAGATGATCAAGAAAAAATATACCAAAAAAGAAAAAAAAAATCTAAATTTTAGCTCTGTTGTCAAAAAAATGTTTAATTTTTTTATTTGACTTAATTACACTACATATGATTGTTGTTGATCATTTTAGATAATTTATTATAATTTAAAATTTTATTAAATAAAGTGGAGGCCATAAATATGCTTTTTTATTTTTAAATAAATAATAATTTTATTTAATTACGACTAATTATTATATTTCTTAACACGCACTAGTCAAGCAATTAATCAATTAATCATTTGAAAACTTTCAAATCCAAACAAATATCCGAGAAAAAAGAATTTTTTTTAAAAAAAAGATAGTGGGATTGCTTTAAGAACTTGCAGAAAAAGAGTGACAAAGACCTTCACTTAATAAAGGAGATTCTTTTGCATTTAATGAAAGTAAGGTTTAATTTCACACTACTGTACTATATTTTAATATTATTTTTATTTATTATATTGTTATATTAAGTTAAGCTAGTATGTTTTGAGGTTTATATACTTTCAAACTTTTTCAATAATTACAATATTAAAATTAGTAATGATAGGTGTACATTTCAAATGTGGTATATATTCTACACCCATTTCATTCTGGGGTGGATATTTATTCACTCGTCACATTAATGTGACGAGTGAAATTCACCCTACACAGAATGGGGTGGGTGTAAGATGTACACCCCATATGTACACCCAATTTGAAATGTACATCTAATATTTTTCTATTAAAATTATCTATGAATTAATTTTTTTAATTTTTTAATTTTATTTATCTAATAAACGAGTAGTCTCAAAATGAATAAAAAAAAAATAAAAATTTCATAAAAAAAATAATAGAAGACTTAAAGTTTAAATCGAAACCAGTGATATTGTTCTTCATGGTAAATAAATTTTATCTAACTTGAATTTCTAATAGCAGGCGTCAAAGAAAGATTCAGAAAGAGTAATTTTTTGTACACTTCTGGGAAGAGGGGAGAAAATATAACGGAAGCTGTACAAAAAAGTCGCAAGTTTTGATACACATACATGTGAAAGCATAGAAAGTTTTATTCCGCACACCATTGCTCTACAATGGAGAAATTATTGACACTTTTGGTGTTCTAGTTTTTCTTTGTAATCCACCGCATCTTTATAGATATTTTAGATTTGGACGGAGATTGAGTGATTCCTGTGGCAATAAAAAATTAAGATGAAAAAAATATTTCATTTATATCTGTAAAAATTTATCATATATATATATATATATATATATATATATATATATATTATATATATATATATATATCTATATATAGT
>CM054936.1:25161078-25197448 GCA_029168755.2 Tillandsia fasciculata | reverse complement strand
ATTTCTAAAAACTAATTTGAAATATGAAATACTATTTTCAAGATAAATTTTTTAAAAAAGATAAAAAAAATTCGGTCAAAAAATTATTTTTAAAATATTTAATCTAAAAAAATTCTGAATCAACTCTTATTATTAATGGGATGATTGTTGTTTGTTATTTTAGATAATATTTAATAATTCAAAACTGTATTAAATAAAGTGAGTCTCATAAATATACCTATTTTACTTTTAAATAGGGGATGTTTGGTGCAGCTATTGAAAAGTAATTTTTGGGTTTAAAAGTGATTTTTGGCTTAATAGGATGTTTGGCTCATAAATATGCCCACTTTTGAGCATCTTATTCTAATTTTAAGAATCACTTTTTTTTTTTTTTTGGAATCCAAAATCAGAAATAACTAAAACCTACTTCTTAAAACCTAATACTGATTTCAAACTCAAATTTTAAATTTTTATTTTTATTTAAAATTTGAAATTTAAATTTAAATTTAAATTTTAAATTTTAAATTTTATAAAAATTTTATATTTGAAATTTTAAATTTCAAATTTAACTCTTAAATTAATGATTTCAAAATTTTAAATTTTAAATTTAGAGATTAAATTTCAAATCTCAAATTTTAAATTTTAAATTTCAAAATTTTAAATTTTAAATTAGAATTTAAGATAAAATTTAAAATTTAAAATTATAAGTTTTAATTTTCAAAATACAAATTCTGAATTTTTAATTTTTAAATTTTAAATTTTCAAATTTAATTCTGAATTTTTAAATTTTAAATTTTAAAGTTTTAAATTTTTAAAATGCAAATTTTAAATTTCAAATTTTAAAATTTTATATTTATTTTTCAATTTTGAAATTGAAATCAAAAGTTAGAATTCAAAATTCAAAATTTTAATTTTAAATTTTAAATTTGTTGTGCAAATTTAAAATTTAAAATTTAAATTTAAATTATTTTAAAATAAAATTCAGAAAAAAAAAATTATTATTTCCAAACAGCTTTACAAAATTATTTCATAAAAATCACCTTTCATTTAAACTCAGCCAAATACTGTACAACTTTTAATTAAAATCAATTCTCTAAATCAAAATTAATTCGGCATAAATTATCGTTTCAGAATATAAACTAAACACGAGCCCTTAGATAAAAATCCTTCGAATATTACCCTTTATTTTAGTATTATTTTTATTTATTATATATTATGATAAAGAGAGATGCTTCTATACATCGCTTTTAATTTCACTCTTTTACCACCACTGCTGATATCATTTAATCCAACAATACAAAATATTTGAAGTGACCGGTTATACGGGCTTTGCACTCATCGATCAATCCCGGTCATCTAAAAAATTATGTTTTAAAAATAAGCATTGATCGGTTTATTAAAAAAATATCTAAATTTTATAATACTTGATATAAAGTCATTTTAAATTATTATAAAACATATTCAATAGATTATATATTAACTTTATAATTCTTATTATAAATTTTAGGAGCACGGTGTATAACATGTACTTCTACACACGGTGCGAGAAATAATTTCTCACTGCTTTGACAAATAAAAAAAGAAGGCTAGGTGTTTAATCTTGTATAGAATACCCACAACTATAGATTATTTGAAATAAAAAAACAACAGCTTTGGTAGTATAATTTTAATTATTTGTAATTTCAAACCCAAACCCCTAAATTATTGCAGTAAAGTATCATGATTCAATGAAGATGGCTAAATAATAATTTTACGTTGATGTGATAATAATATAATATTATAGTTATTTTTATATCATTCATTAGCTACGATACAGCTACATCACTGTTATATCAACAACAACAACACGTTACTAGCCGGTAAATTAAATTGATTTGTATGACCTGAATACAATAAATTGCAAAATTTTAGACAAAAATCTTAATAAATTGAAGTTGGATGATCAAAGTTAAAATTTAATTAGAAAGAGTGTGATTTGTCATTATTTTAACTTTTTGAACATGAATAGTCAACCCAAAATTGATCGACCTATTTGAGTTATGATTTATTTAATTGGATAGCTCAATTAGTGCAATATTGATATGATCATTCAATCCATCTAAATTAAATAAGAGGTAAACTTAAACTTCAAATTACCAGTGGTTTCACTCGGTTTTACTTTATGCCGCCGACGCCGCCTGTTGGCCTATGAAAGATAAATCCATAATCTTCCAGATAGCTCTAGGTGCAGCTACTTCACCACAAAGGCAATTGATCAAACTCCTGGAGTGCAGAAGTTAGTGAAAGAGAAAAGAGATCTAGGTTGAGCTCGCAAAGAAGACAAATTGAGGAGGAATGAGTTTGTTGAATGCCGTCAGCCAATAGAGTTAGTATGACTGCTTTATTTGATTCCCCATGAAAAGAAAGGCAGAAAAATTGGGGAGTAGTAGTAATTTCTTGGATGCTTCGTGGATGGAAGAGAGGGAGGAAATGAAATGGAGGTTTCATAGATAAGACTACTTATTAGGAGTCAAGCAAACTCGATCAATTATTGCCGACAAAAAGGAATCCATCCGTACACCCCCACTCCCCACCCTTTTTGACTGAGAAAGTATCGGCTTCTGCCCAGGATGATTATTATCCGATGTTAAGCGAATATGGATATGAATATAAAAAATAAAAATTCGACGGATTTGAATTTGGATATAAATTTTAATTGTATCCGATTCAAATTCGAATCCGATCCGAATCGAATTAATTTTATGTTATATAATATATGTATATATAAATATTTGATATTATATTTAAATTTATATTTTAAAAATTTAAATTTAATATAATATATTTTGAAATATTGTAAAAAAAAAAAAAATTATTTTGGGTTTGAATTTTCGGATTCGGATTTGGATTTTAGATTTTGGATTTTTGGTCGGGTTCGGATTTGGATATGGATTTTTAAAATCCGTCGGATTCAGGTTCAGATTCGAATTTGGTAGTTTTCGTCGGGTTCAGGTTCGGATTCGAATTTTTAAAAATTCGTCCCGAATCCGACGCGTTGACATCCCTAAATATTAGAGGTCTGTAGATTAAGGAAAAAAATGTACAAAGAGCATTTGAGCAGACATTTGAAATTTTTTTTTTTATTTGGCTTAATTACACTATACTATACTGTATTTTATAGATTCTTTTCACTTTCTACATTATACTATTTTTGTTTTTTCAAATACACCAATCAACTATTCTTTTATTCAATCTCTACACTATAAGAAATAAACTAATAATTTTGTATAAAAAATTGTTAATAAATATTGGTAAATGAACTTCTCTAAGCAGGAAGAAATTTTAGCTATCCATATATACTCTCAATCATATTACTATGTCCAGAAACTATATGTGCTACTGATTTATCCTTTACTTGGAGATTCTAACTTAGAAATTGTTTGTCCATTAAATGAAATAATGGCATTATATCTGATTCAGATCTTCAAAATGATGCGCCGGACTTTATTGATGTGGGTATTACCCAAAAATAATAATAAAAAAAATGCACCTGATCAAGTTTTAGTAAGAGGGTAAAAGGTGTAAATCAATCACAAAAAAAAAAAAAAACTGGGATAAGTTCTCCAAAATGCATGCAGAGTTGAAATTTTCCTTAATTTAATTGACTATATCACCAAAGATTCAATTCTCAAGGTTCTTATAAATTCAAAATAATAATATAACAGTAACACTACCAAGCCTTTGCTTGAAAAGAATGAATTAAATGGCAGAATTTCAACTGAGGATAAAACCTGCAGAGAGAAGGATCAGAAAGAATAGCAACCTCAAAATAAGCCAAATCATAACTATAACCATGTCAAATAAGCTGGATAAACATCTATAAGAGAGTACAATGAAATATTGGAATGGCACTGACTGTCACTGCTGTTTGAGAAGAAAAATCAAGTTGATATGACTTTGTCCAGACAGACATACTTTCGAAACCTCTTTTGCCATGCCAAATATTTCATCAGCATCAGCAGGTAGAAACCATCCACTCTTGCAAGCATTCTGAAAAAGCCCACAGCATACATGGGTAGTGAGCTTCAAAAGAAACTTTTGAAATACAAAGCAAGATATAAGCTTGCATGCTGTTTATTAAGCATCATCAGAAAAGTTGAGAACAGTAAAAAATGGCCATCAACTAGGAGCAATAATCTTTTAAAGCAACTCATGAGATTCCTAACAAAAGCAAATTTACCCCTGTAAAATCGAACTATCATATATACTCTTACAGATTGCAGAGTCTCACAAAATAAAATAAATTAAAAATTAAAAATTGAAAATTAAACAACCATCCACCACATCATCAAAATTCTGAACCTCTTGATTTTCCTTAAAGCAAATGCCATCACTTTAAGCAGCAACTAAAATTGTCCTTCTCTACTAAGAAATCAAATTAGTCCCACCGCTTGTACTTACACTCAAAATATCCTTCAGCTTGCTAATTGGTCTGCTAGGGAAGATTAATTAAGCAGTAAAACAGAATAACCAGTAAAATTAAGCTACATCAAAGACACTAATCACACACACACACACACACACACACACACATATATATATATATATATATAATAGTCCTATTCCAATCCTGTATCAAGAAAATTAGGAGAATATACACAAAGCAGTAAAACTTTAACCATACTTCGTAACAAGGACGAAATCGATAGACTATAATAATAGGAGTCTTTTAAATTCATACAGCACCAAGAACAAAAAGAAAACAGAAATACATAGGCAGATTATTTAGTCCTATTACATTCCCATAGAGAAATCGATAGTCTTTAATTTGTTCTCGCACAACCAAACATAGAGCATAAGCGGTAACACCTCAGTTTTTTTTTTTTTTGTATTCAATATGAAATTGAACGGAATGGTTTTTAAAAACTATAAATAAAGTAAAAGTAAGGCGCTGTAGGATGTGGTTGCAAGTTGATGCCTGCTGCAGCGTAGCCATCATTTTCCTTTTACGATGAGTCAACAGAGTCTTATCGCCGGAGCATCCACCAAATTTACTCCAAATGTGTCGATACAACCTGCACTAAAAACTAAAAGAAGTTAAACAAAATTTAAAGCATGATCTATACTGTTGAAATTGAGTTCACAAGTTTAATTTGGTGCCTGTTACACTATTGAAAAAAAAACAAAAATTTGAAACACATTTTAAAGCAATGTCTAACAACTTCATTGGATAATAGACAAAAAGTAAACAAGCGTATGACCAAGATATGAGATTTGCTATTTATGCCATAATATTCAAACACTAAATTATCTTTAGGATATATGAATATATATATTGAGGATAAACAAAATCGAAGCATTTAACATCCTTGCCCCAAAAGAGGGCAATTTCTTTCTTAAAGATTTTACATTGTTTTGGCTTTAGAGAGAGAGAGAAAAAAAAAAAAAGAAGAAAAGAGGAATACATGGAATCTGATTTTAATCCTGCACCAAGAAAACTAAAGAATACAGATGTGGAAGCTAAGTGTTCGATTGATGGATAGGGGTAATCAAATATAAGTCTTGGGAGCACCATATACTCTAAGGGGTGATTATAAGCACTATATATATATATATTTCCTTGTATGTATCCAAAATCATAAAGTAAGGGTAAAAATAAAAAATAAAAAATCTTTTGAGGATGCTAAGTTAAAAATTGAACCTGGCTGCTCTCGCATCATCCAAAAAAAGTGTAAATAATCCTGAAACTGAAACAAATGAGATGTAGTTCATTAAGACCGAAATGAATTGCATTAATTACAGAGTTGTTTTGGCTACTTCAAAGAAGCTCAACAACTTCATCAGATTGTAGACAAAAAAAAAGAAAAAAAAGCTTCATCAGATTATAGACAAAAAAAAAACAGAAAAGCATGCGCGCGCGCGCACAAACACACTCTCTCTCCCTCTCTCTTTTATTCTTGCTATGATTGTACAAATATTCTCTGTTTTTATAAATAATTAACCTTTGAAATATTCAATTTTTACAAATAGTTATCAAATAGTTTAGTTGGCCTGTCCATCAATTAGACAGCAGTTCTGATCAAATATCTTACAAATAGTTATCAAATAGTAGAGCATACACTCGGCCTATTTTAATTTGACAAGAAAAAAAATAAATAAAACACATAAAAATAGCAAAAAACATAGTTGAAATAACTTGATGCATGGAAGCTTTTGATAAATCAATCTTGGAGACTCATTCTGCTTTTCTTGCAAGTTTAATGTACCTTTTTGAGTTTAATCTTGGCCTATTTAATGAAGTACATTTCACGATAACAACGTAGGGATTGAAAGTTTAATGATGCTTTTTGAAAAAAGAAAATAAATCTAAAGTGTGTAGTACAAAGATTGATAAACAACAATAGTCTAACAGAGTCTTGTGGGGGGAAAAAAAAAATTAGTACATGATAGAAAATTTTAATAAAGATTCTGCAGTATAGTGTAGTAAGGTGTAATTAAGCCTTCTTTTTATTCTTCCTTAGTATATGTACTATATAGAATGCAAATTAATTCAAGAGTGATATATCATGCCACAAATTAACTTTGAGTAGTTGATACAATTTGGGAGCACCTATTAAATTTACTCCCAAATTGATACACCAAAACATATAAACATTAACAAAATTAAAATATAATTGTACCACTGAAATTAAGTTCACAAGCTTAAACAAGGTACTAGTTATGCTGCTGACAGAAAAAAAAAAAAGAAGGGTTTGAAACACATTTGAAAGCAATGTTTAAACTAGGCTTAGCGACTTCATCAGATAATAGACGAAACAAAACAAGCTTACCAGGCTATGAGATTTGCTACTTGTGCAGGAATCAAACAGTAAATTTCATTCATAAAGATTATACATTAATTTGGCAATAGTAAAAAAAACATGCAATACATGGAGTCTTTCCTGCACCAAGAAAATAGAAGATCAAAACTTTACTCTTGTTATATTCCTGAAAGAGTTGAGAGAACTATATATATATATAGGAGTGTTATACCATTACTATAGTCCTGCACCAAGAAATTAAAAGAACTTTCGAAAGCAATCCATATACTGCGTATATTATATTCATTACATTGTTTGTTATACGAGTCAAATCCGTCCTGCGAGCACCGTGTATTATAAGGGGCAATTAGCGCGCTATATTCCCTTATTAGTTATTATGAATTCAAACCATAAAGTAAGAGTACAAAATTTAAAAATTCTATTGAGGATGCTAATTAAAAACAAACCTGACTGCCCTTGCATTATCCCATAACTAATCACTCGAATCCCTGTAACAAATGAGATAGCCATGTTAATAAGATCAAATGAGATATGTACTTCATTAAGATTGAAATGAATTGCATTAATTACAGAGAGTAGCAAGGCCGATAGATAAAGGGTTGTGAAGTGAGCATAGAATGTGCATCATCACCTTTTTAAATATTAATTCATTCAATCATCACAAGCTTATGATCAGGCTATGAGATTTGCTATTTATGCAGAAATATTCAAACATTAAATTATCTTAAGGACATATGACTATAATAAATTGAGGAGAAACAAAATTCCTCCCTGCCCCAAAAGAGGGCAATTTCTTTCTTAAAGATTTCATGTTGTTTTGGCTATAGAGAGGTCAAAAAAAAAAGAAGAACAAAACTGGAATACATGGAATCCGACTCTAATCCTGCACTAAGAAAACTGAAGAACACAAGCATGTAGTAAGACATTAGTTTTTTTTTTTTTTTCCTTTTAATTTCTATAAATAGATTGATAGACAACTTATAGAGAGTCATATATATATTGCTCCAGCACTAATAAAATAGGAGAACAAAAGCAGCAAGACTTTAGCCATTCTTTGGTACTGCAATGAAATTGATAGACTACAATAAGAGCCTTTTTCACTCATACCTGACCAAGAGCATAGGAAATCAAAAATCATAAGGGACGATTAGCACTATATATATTTCCATTTATGTATCCAAAATCATAAAGTAAGGGTAAAAAATAAAAATAAAAATTCTTTTGAGAATGCTAAGTTAAAATTTGAACCTGGCTGCTCTCGCATTGTCCAAAAAAGGCTTATTAATCCTGTAACAAATGAGAAACATAGAATGAGATGTACTTAATTAAAACCGAAATGAATTGCATTAATTGCAGAGGGTAGTATGGGAGAGATGAAGGGTGGTGTAGTGAATATAGAATGTGAATCATCACCTCTAATTGAATCTCCACATCAGGGATGTTGGCAATCTTGGGCCAATCAAGGCCTATATTCTCTTGGCATCGCTCCTTCAACTCAGGGTGACACCCAGTGATGCGTAGAATACGCAGTGAAGTAGGCAGATCTGGAAGTGACTGGATGAGTTTAGCATTACCTACTTTCAAACTCTCTAGGGAGCACAGTTGTGTCATGCTCTGGGGGAGGGACTGAAGGGAGCACGCATTCTTTATTTCTAATTCTTTGAGGGCGGAGTGATTTTGCAGTAGCCATTCCTCAGGTAAGGAGGTGAGTCGCGAAGCATCATAGAGAGTGAAATGGCTGATGGAGGAGAGACTTCTCAATGGCTCCATGAGCAGGAGCGCGTGGTGGTCAATTGATAGTCTACCAAGCTTCAAAAAGCAGTCCGCTGCATTCTTCTGGCCGACATCATTTGGGAACGGAGGCTGACGCAGGGAAACTTCAATTAGCTTGTCACAACCTCCAATGAATAAATCCGAGAGGGATACGAGAGCTTGTATTCCCCCAAGTGATGACAATTCTTTACAGTTGTTTATTGATAAAATGTTAAGCATTCTCCACCGTGCACACACTTGTGCTGTCGGAAGGGATGTTATCCTTGCACAATCCCATAATGTCAGCCAAGTAAAAGAGGCCAAATTTGGTAATAACCGGAGCAAATGCACTTCAAGGTCGCCGCATGACCCAATACAGATCTGATTAAGTGTAGAGGGCAGTTGGATGTCTGAGAACCCACGCGTTGTCAACTTCGGGCACCTAGTTATATCCAGGTATCTTAGGGGGTTGGATTTCGAAAAGAACTCTGGTGGAACATATTCGAGCTTCTCACATTGTTGGATGCGTAAACTTTCCAAAGCCTTAAAATATTCTTGCTGTTGCAAAAAGAAAAAATATAATGATATTAAGTCCGGACAATTACAGCCATTCAAATATGAATTGGTGTTTTAATATAAGGGTAAACTTCAAATTGTCCCTGTATGGTTTAGCTCATTTTCACCTTGCCAAAAAATTTCACTTTGTCATTCTGTAGTTTAATTTTTATTTCATCAAAAAAATTCTATATGAAATAGGGTGGCAAATTAAAAATATTTAAAAATTTATAGGATGACAAAATAAAAAATGCGCTAAACCACGCGAGGGCAAAGTGAAACTTTTTGAACCACGGAGTGGCAAAGTGAAAATAAGCAAAACCACAGGGGGACAAAGTGGAACTTTTTCAACCACAGGGGGCAAAGTGAAAATGAGCTAAACCTCAGGGTGGGTAATTTGAAGTTTATAAAACATAGCACTTACGTTGTTGTTTCGGCAATCTTGATTTATCACTTGAAGAGCGGTCAATCCGGCATTATGAATCCACAATTCTCTTAGACTACAAGGCAGAGTAAGAATTCCCATCAAATTAGGGCATCCATTAATTTGCATTTTATGAAGTTTAGGAAGCATGCACCCATCATCTATTCCAATCAACTCCTCCAAGTTTGAAAGGTTGATAAAGAGTAGCTCCTTCAATGATGGAAAGGCACACCCACCACTGCTCCCAAAGAACAAAGAATCTATTTTCTTTACTGCATGTAGTCCACTGAGGAGAAGATGATTGAGGAATGGCAACCGCCCAAGAGGTGGGAGGTGCTCCCATCCTTTACAGTCCATCAATTCGATGGATGTCAAATTGTTGATGAGAGACAAATCTGACATCCAACGTGGAGAATTAACACCTTGGTATTCTACAATACACAATCTCTTGAGATTGATATGTGGACAGAGGTTATCAAGGAGCTGCTCATCCATCTCTACACTATTGGAGCGGCCTTTAGACCATACCAATGTCAATGATTTGAGATATTCTTTCTCATTCAACTTGGCCTCCATGGCTTCTTCAGAAGTCCTCACATTTTCAAGCCCTCTAATGCACAGGTAATCACGAAGATCACTTAGGTTCTTTAGTTCACTAATTTTGTAACCACTCTTATCTCCAACAAAAAAATTATTTAATTGGCAGATGAAGGGTAGTTTGCTAACATAAGGAATTTTTCTTTCCATATCATAAGGAACACTTAATGAACGCAAGTTGACCAAGTTAGTCAAACCATCCCATTCAATAATATCAGTAGCAGCAGGATTGGTAATTTAAGGAAATAACTGGAGGAATTGTAGGTGATAAAGCCTATAAACAGATAGACGAAGGAACTCCGTGATACTTCCAATCGTTGTCTCTCTTGGCCAAAGAGATAGGTAGCGGAGGTGTACAGAGCTATCAAGTGCATCGCCCATTTTATAAAAGTCAAAACTCCCGCTCATGCTCAGTAAGCGTAAGTTTTTAAATCCTTTTATAACCTCATTAAACACAAGTAAATGATCTGTATTATACTCATGATTCTTTTCAGCATCTATGAAAAGAGTCCGCAAGTTCTTAAGTTTGGAGATCACTCTGATGGAAAGAAGATTTATGTTTTTAACACATAAATGTCGAACTGTCTGTGGAATAGTAATTCTTGCAACATCACCCTCTATTCTGATGCATTCCCCTTTGGAAACAGATTTTGCAAGGTCGTGCAGTAGATCGTGCATAACAAAAACTTTAGAAGTTTCATCCCTATCATAACTGGTTTTGTAAGTTAAGAATGATTTTCTTATCAGAAGATTAAAATACTCCTCTCCAATATCTTCCGGCCTTCGACTTTCATTAATAGACTGTGATATTAGACCTGACCCCATCCACATATAGACCAACTCTTTCCTGTTAAACTCGTAATCCTGTGGAAATATACTACAATATCTAAAGCAAACCTGTAAGCATATGGGTAAATGGTCGTAGCTTAATCTTAAAACTGTTATGATGTCATTGTCTCCTTGCTGTACTTTTATAATGTCTTCTTTTAAAATTCTTTTCCAGTAGTCATAATCCATATAAGAATTTAATAGCCCTCCTATAACCTTTATTGCCAATGGGCATCCACCAAGCTTCTTCGCTATCTGCTCACCAATCGGCCGCAAATTTTTATAATCATCCGGGTTCACATCAAGAAATGCATGCTTATTGAAAAGCAACAAACGGTCGCTCTCCTCCAACTCATTTAGATTTAATGATTCTTGTTTGCATTTCATCACTTTTGCCGCCATATCCGCAACTGAACACATTCGAGTTGTCAACAGGATCTTGCTTCCTCTCTGTCCGAATGTCAAAGGAGCAACTAATTTCTCCCACTCCGTCCTATTATCATCGTTCCAAACATCATCCAGTATAAGCAAAAACCTCTTCGGCGTAAGTTTTTCTTTAAGTTCCTTATGGAGTGCATTTAGACTCTGCATATGATCAGAACTTCTATGATTTATTTCTTCTACAATATTTCTCGTTATCGTAGCTGCATTGAAGTCTTGAGAAACGCAAACCCACATAATCAGGTCGAAGTACCTTTGCACTCTTTCGTCGTGATAGATTAGTTGGGCAAGGGTAGTCTTCCCAAGCCCACCCATACCAACAATGGTATAAGCAGAGACATTGAAAGTGATCCCTCCAGACTCCCCATCTACCGGTTTGATCAGCCATTCGACTATCGTGTCCCTTTCCTTGTCTCGTCCGAGCACCTCACTTTCGGTTAAAAAACAGCTAGTCTCGCGAGCATTCTTGACTTCCTCGAGCTTCTGACGCTTAACGCTAGGGCCATAAAACCCAATAGCAAGTTGAAGGAATGGCCCCATACGGTCAATGACCTTGTTTAACACCTTGACAGCCTCTTTCAACCTCTCCAGTGTGTCATCGGGAAAGATACCTTTAATAAAACTATCAATCTTTGTTTTGCATTTGGAGAGAATATTGCCACGCACCTTGTCATCTCGATCTCGTATAATCTTCTCCAGCTCATAGTACTCCAGCTCGTCGAGCACGTCCTCTGAATTCTCCACGGCGTCTCTGAGCTGCCACAGCCACATACCCAGCCCCTCGTTCTGCAT
Source organism: Tillandsia fasciculata (assembly GCA_029168755.2). NCBI lineage: Eukaryota > Viridiplantae > Streptophyta > Magnoliopsida > Poales > Bromeliaceae > Tillandsia > Tillandsia fasciculata. The sequence goes on along the minus strand of CM054936.1, from coordinate 25,185,280 downwards.
CATGGCCGGCGCACCCTCCTCAACAGCAGTCAAGACTGCCTTGACCTGCGGAAGGGCGTATTGCAGCCGGTCGAGCTCGTCCTGCATGCCGCTGGCTGCCGGGCACGTCTTGAGGTAGGATGAGCATGTGTCAACGAGATTCTCGATGATTGCCGACGCCACCGATTGGCCTATGAAAGTTAAAGCCATAATCCTCCAGATAGCTCTAAGTGCAGCTGCTTCACCACTACTCAGGCAATGGATCAAAGTCCTGCAGGAGTACAGAAATTGGAGAAAGAGGAAAGAGATGTTCAGCTTGCAAAGAAGAAAAATTTAGGAGGAATGCATATATGAGTTCTTGAATGCTGTCATCTAATATGGAGGAAGCTGAGATTAGAATCTTGGAGACTTTTGCATGGCAAAGCAATAGAGTATGGCTGCTTTATTTGATTCCCCAGGAAAAGAAAGGTGAAAAACTATTTTTCAAAATACAAAAAAAAAAAAAACAGTTTTTATATTTCTAATAAATAATTTGAAAGATGAAAAAACTATTTTCAAATAAAATTTTAAAAAATGTTAAGAAAATTTTATTTTCTTTAGAAACTAAACAAGATAAAAAAAATAATAATATATTCTGTCAAAAAATTATTTTTGAAATATTTAATCCAAAAAATTTATGAATCTTGTTTGTTATTTTAGATAATATTTAATAATTCAAAATTGTATTAAATAAAGTGAGTCACATAAATATACCCACTTTATTTTTAAATAGGGGATGTTTGGTGTAGCTATAGAAAAATAATTTTTGGGTTTAAAAGAGATTTTTGGCTTAATAGGATGTTTGGCTCATAAATATGCCCACTTTTGAGCATTTTATTCTAATTTTTAGAATCACTTTTTTTTATTTTCAGAATCCAAAATAAAAAACAACTAAATAGGTACTTCTTAAAACCTAATTCTGATTTTAAACACAAATTTTAAAATTTTATTTTGATTTCAATTTTGAAATTTAAATTTAAATTTAAATTTTTAATTTTATATTTTATATTTTATATTTTAAAATTTAACTTTTAAATTATAGATTTTGAAATTTTAAATTTTAAATTTAGAGATTAAATTTCAAATCTCAAATTTTAAATTTCAAATTTCAAAATTTTAAATTTTAAATTTAGAATTTAAGATAAAATTAAAAATTTGAAATTTTAAAAATTAAAAATTAAAAATTTGAAATTTGAAATTTAAAATTATAAGTTTTAATTTTCAAATTACAAATTCTGAATTTTTAAAATTCAAATTTTAAAATTTTAAAATTTTAAATTTTTAAATTTTAAATTTAATTTTGAATTTTTAAATTTTAAATTTTAAAGTTTTAAATTATAAAAATGAAAATTTTAAATTATAAATTTTCAAATTTTAAATTTATTTTAAAATTTTGAAATTGAAAATCAAAAGTTAGAATTCAAAATTCAAAATTTAAATTTTAAGTTTGTTGTGCACATTTAAAATTTAAATTATTTTGAAGCAAAATTTAGAAAAAAAAAAATTATTATTTGTAAACAGCTTTACAAAATTATTTCAGAAAAATCACGTTTCATTTAAATTCAGCCAAACAATGTACAACTTTTAATTAAAATCAATTCTCTAAATCAAAATTAATTCTGCATAAATTATCTTTTCAAAATGTAAACTAAAGGAGCCTCTAGATAAAAATGTTTCGGATATTGCCCTGTATTTTAGTATTATTTTTATTTATTATATATTATAATAAAGAGAAATACTTTTATACAGCACTTTTAATGTCACTCTCTTACCACCACGGCTTATATACTTTAATCCAACAATACAAAATATTTGAAGTGACCGGTTAAACGGGTCGTGCACTCATCCGTACTAATCTCAAGGATACTTTTGTTCATTTATTGCTTTACAAATCAGATAATCTTTTCAAGTATTGTGACAGAAAAAATTACCTACTAGGTATAATGGTACAACATGTAAATTAGATCAAGTAATCTAAAAATTACGGTCTAAAAATAAGCATTGCTCGACTTATTAAAAAAATATCTAAATTTTATAATACATGATATAAAAACATTTTAAATTATTATAAAACATATTCAATAAATTATATATAAATTTTATAATTTTTATTATAAATTTTAGGAGCACGGTGTATAAGATGTACTTCTACACACGATGCAAGCAATAATTACTCACTCCTTTGACAAAGAAAAAGTAAAAGAAAATACTAAGTGTACATTTCAAATGGGTTATTTATCATACATTCTACTCATCCAAGGGTGTGGTGAATTTTATCGGTCACTTCGAAATGACCGGTAGCTAAGTCCTCACCCTTGGATGGATGGGATGTATGATGTACACCTTTTACGAAATGTACACTAGCATAGCTCGGGATGTATGATGTACATTCTTTTCGGGATGTATGATGTATACCCTTTTTGGGGTGTACACGTAGCGAAAGTAAAAGCAAGATGTTTAATCTTCCGTAGAATACCCACAACTATAGATTATTTAAAATAAAAAGCACAACTTTAGTAGTACAATTTTAATTATTTGTAATTTTAAACTCAAACTCCCTAATTTATTGCAGTCGAGTTTCATGATCCAATGAAGATGGCTAAATAATAATTTGACGTTAATGTGATAATAAAATAATATTATAGTTATTTTTATATTATTAGCTATAATACAGCTACATCATTGTTATATCAACAACACGTTACTAGCCGACCAATTAAATTGATTTGTAAGACTTGAATATAATAAACTGTAAAATTTTAAACAAAAATCTTAATAAATTGAAGTTGGATGATCAAAGTTAAAATTCAATTAGAAAGAATGTGATTTGTCATTATTTTAACTTTGTGAACATGAATAGTCAACCCAAAATTGACCTATTTGAGTTATGATTTATTTAATTGGATAGCTCAATTAGTGTAATATTGATATGATCATTCAATTCATCTAATTAAATAAGAGATAAACTTCAAATTACCTCCCAGTGGTTTCACTCAGTTTTACTTTACGCCCATGATTCAAAAAGTTTAACTTTGCGCCCTTGGGATTTAATTTTTATTTAACCAAAAAAATTTATGTCAAAATAGAAGGGTAAAGTAAAAATTTTAAAAGAATGATATAGTAGTAAAGTAAAAAATATGCAAAACTATATGGAGGTAAAGTGATTTTTTTTAAACCATGGAGTGCCAAAATAAAAATAAGCTAAATCATAAGAAGGCAAAGTAAAACTTTTTTTAACTATGAGGATGATAAAATAAAAATAAGTTATACGATAGGAGGCCAATTTAAAGTTTATTCTTAAATAAATTTACTTCTCCCAATGTAATAACCCATCAATTGGACCCATTTTGAATCACCGCCCATTTTCTAACCCAATATGGAAATCCAACTTACTGTGACGCCCCAACTTCCCAAGGGGTCACCCATCTTAAAATTACTTTACTTCTAGTACGCTTAACCTTTTTAACCTCTTGGATCTAGCTACTAGCTACCATTCAAAATGCTATAGTTGAGTTAAAAGATTTAATCATATTATATCATTTATATATAGGACTAATCCAAATTTTGAGAGTGTCACATTTTTTCCCCCTTAAAGCCCTGACGTCCACGTCAGGCTCAAGCACACTTACAAGTACCAGGCGATGTGAGACTCGTCTCGCTAACCTTCGTCAACCTTGTGGGGAGCTGCACTCCACCCACAAGATACCAACTGTGACGCCCTAACTTCCCAGGGGGTCACCCCTCCTAGAATTAACTCTAGCTCTAGCACGCTTAACCCACTTAACCTCTTGAATCTAATTACCATCCAAAATGCTATAACTGGGGTAAAAGATTTAGTTATATTATATCATTTATATATAGGACTAATCCAAATTTTGGGGCTGTCACACTCACACGTTGTTTACCCTTTTTTACAGATCAAGGTGATATCGGTGATGCGCGGGACCGCGGCAAAGCGCAATAGTGGATCTAGAGAGGCCTAGTGGTACCATTTTGTTATAGAGTAAACTTGATGTATTTTGTGTAAGAATTTGAATTTTGTAAATAAATAAATAACTGAAAATAATTAAAGCCAAGTTGAATTTGGACCATGAAAAGCACAAATAGTCTAAGAGCCTCTTTTTCCGCAGTGTAAATTGCACAGTTAGTGGGCCAGAAATATTACTTTTCAATCCGAGCCTGATCTCGAAGATCCGAGACCACGAGTGCGACCGTCACGACGAACTAATCGAAAACCATATTAAGCTTGTTCAGATCCGACGGTCGGATCTTCCAGAAATCAGCGATGAAGCGGGCGGGACCCGCGACTTAAGTCGCGGGTACAAGTGAACAGTAAACCCTAAATTCGAACCCCTTTAGCACCAATGTTGAGCCAATTCGCTATCCGGAAGCCAAACATAGCACTTCAAATAGTGGATTTGAACGGTTCCGTCATTCTGGACGCAATGGCGCTGACGGAATTTCCGTCTGACGACCCTAGAGTCTCGAAAAGCGCGATAACTGTACTTTGACACAGTTATTATGGACCCAAAAATTCATCCGGGCACTATTTCGAAAAACAAAAATCGCTACCTGATAGGTCTCGTCGAGCCGAACGTCGTGGCTCAGTCCATTTTTCGTTTCGACGACCGGATTGCCTCGAAAAGCGTGAAACGCAGCGAAAAATGTGAATTTTGCATAAAAATCCCTATAAAACCTGCCTCGTAAAGCGTGCCACTGCATGAGGAGGGACCTGGGTGCGAGACTAAACTGCTGTGAAGGACTGGGGATGAAATACCAAAGGATGGAGGACCAAATTGCAAAGTTGCAACCATTTGAATTTCAAAACCCAACTTCAGTTTGGATTTTAAAAGGCCCGAAGCCTCAGCAGGGCTCTTCACCAGTCCTCAACTTCCTCTCCTCTCTTTGCGCACTCCACGCAACCGAAGCTCCGCGCCGGCCGCCGCCACCACGTCGCCGGAGAAGAAGGATCAAGCCATTATCTTGACCTCGGGGGCTGAGTGTGGGAGATTCTTGAGAAGGCCTGGGTGATCAAGACTTGAACCTGTGGACTTCTCTGGGTGGCCGCGTCCAAGCTGAGGTGACCCCGTGCCCTGCCGCCGCCGCGCGCCGCCGCATCATCCTCCTCTCCTTCCACGTTTCCGGTGAAGGTGAGTTTATGGAACATTCTTCTTTAAGTTGGTTTTTAGGCATGACCATGATGCTCCTGACACCGAGAGCATCGACCGGGTGCAGGCTGAGCCGGCGCCGCCGACCCGATCACCGGCGGGAGCCATCCCATCGGATTATCGCTTTCTCGGTCGATCTTCAGCGCCGCGGTAATCCGGCCGTCCAACCAAAGATCAGTACCATTGGATCTTGTCCTCTTGACGACTGAAACCTCCCCACAAGACCTGAGCTCGATCGGATCAAGATCGGTGCCGCGCGGGGAAGCCCTAGAAATCGGATAATTGGCACCTTGGCCGACAGCCGCCGTCCGGCGCCGCCGAGGCTTTCCGGCGTTTGGCACCTCTACACCAAGCTCCGCGACGTCGAGATAGAGCTCTTGGTCCATCTCGCACAGGCCCGGAGTGACCTCGCCGGAAACTGCCATTAACAGCCATTGAGCTTCGGCCGAGCTCCGCCGCCGCGGCTTGCCGACGATCCCCAGCACCGGAAAAACACTCAGGTGAGCTCCTCTGGTCCTTAGGAACCCTCCCATCATCTAGCATGTGAATCTTGACGTCGGGTTTTGTACTTGTAGAGTTGCACCCGAATTGCCTTCAAGCTCGGGCTCCGGCGATCCCCGGCGACTCGGGCTCCGGCCAACCCTACAGGTACACTCTGAATACCCATATGAGGACCCCCACGATTTTGTTTTGGGACAGAAGGCACCCTGTAGCTTGGTTTTAATTCTTGCACCGAGCTAAGCTTTTCGGGCATGCCTCCGGCCGCCGCCGCCTCCGGCCGCCGGGGCTCGACCCCACTTGACCAGAACCCCTTCTGAGACACCCCTCTAGCTGATGCTCACCTTGGTTCCAGGTCAGAAGCTGGTTTGCCCAAGACTTAGCCCAAACCGAGCCTTGTGTTGGTGGGGTGTTGCTCCGGCCATTGCTCCGGCCAACTTCCGGCAAGTCTGAGGTGAGCCCCACTGTCTCCAACCCTTACTGAATATCATGCTTCAGTTAAATCATTTTTAGATCATGTATGTATTAAGTTGTAGCATACTTGCAAATGAACCCAAAAAGGATTATGGGCCAACTTTGTAATTGGGCCCCGTGCCAGCCAAAACCTGTGAGCACGGGCTCCGTTTCGACGTAACGAACGCGCTGGAACTTACGCCGTCGTCGTCGGATTCCCGGATTTCAAGAACGAGTCGAAACAAGCAGTTATTATAGTGTTTTCATGCAATTTAAGAATTTTTATGGACCAAGTTGTAAATTGGACTTGATGGCTGTCTTTAGACAGTGTTGACACACCTACTAGACATCTTGTTAGAGTTCCGTAGGGTCTCGTTGATCGGGAACAGGATTTCCGTTCGATAAATCGACAGTTTTATCCCGTATAAGCATTCTGTTATAGTATTGTCGTCGGGATGGGTATGTGTGTGTCTATTACTGATTGTAACTTCTTATTCAGGGCCCAGTTGTTCAGCACCAGCCTCCCAGTAGCTGCGCAGGAGTTCGTGGATCTGCCTTCATCCAGGTGGGTTATCTTCGATCTGGGCTTTAGCTTTTTGGCCCTCTGGTTGCTTTAGTCCAGTCGGACACCTGTCTTTGATTAGCCCTGTAGATTTTATCATGTATCCCTATTCTTGACTGTGCCTGATGATTTGATCTATATACCGCATGATTGTTCGATAGACATTGATTCCTTAGACACACTATATACATCTGCTGGTCAGTGTTCATATCTTGATTATATCTGATGAGTTCATCTATATGCCATATGATTTTCCTGATAGACAGTGATTCTTTAGACACAGCATGTACATAGATGTCAGGATCGGATTTTACCTGCTATTTCCTTTCATCCGTGATGGTTGCTTGATATTCAGATATGCATGATAGATCTTGATCGATATGATAGATGATTTCCCTGTTGGGATCTCGGTTTATTGCCGACTACCCGGTCATTAGACCGTGAGCTTGAGCATAGCATGATGACTACCACGCACGCTGTACGTCACGTACACTGACGGTTTGGCCACCATCACAGTATTTTTTACCGGTAAAGTGGTCTAGAGGAAGGACCCGTGAGCCCCCTGATAGGCACCAGTGGGTGCGGGGTTATGTCAGCCAAATAGGTGCCAGATCAGTGGTATGAGCCTGAGGTCCTCGTAACCAATATTGGCATTGATTGGGTACTTTATTTCTTTCGTTGACGCATTATTCTTATCTTGCACTGTTATTGATAGATATCTTACCCTGTACCCTTACCGCTCAGTTTATGATTGATTACCTCATTTATATCCAGATTTCTTGTATTACTTACCTACAGTTCTTATGCTTGATTATTATAGCTATACATTGATTTCTAGTATTTATTACCTGCAGTTTCATTACCCTTGATTATCTGCCTATTCAGTTATCTGTGGATTTATGTTGATTATCAGTAGATCTTATTTGTTATTCAGCTTTACCCTATGATCTTTACTATCCGCAGATTATTGTACCCAGTAGGTACGATTAGCTATTTCTCGGCTCGTCGTGCCCACTGGGATACATATACAGTGTATCTCACACCCCCTGGGTGACCATTTTTCAGGTCGTTCGGGTAGAGGGGTGTCGGGACGATCCAGTGAGGCTGTCACGATAGAGCTGTCCCCCTGATGAGATAGATTGATGATTGAGATCCCGATGATCTGTAGCTGACTCTTGTTTATGCCATTTCAGCTTCCAGTTTATTTAGCTATTTCAGATTGTTGTTGCATGATTATTTGGAATATCCTTGTTGATTATTCATTGATTAGTTAGATGTTGATTGATCTCTGATGGATGATTGGATTAGCCTAGCCGTGCATGTATAGGGGATTCCCTATATGTGTGGCGGTCTGTTACGCCCGTTTTGCGAACTCTGATTATTTCAAAAAAAAAAAAAAAAATTCAGACCTGATTTTAAAACTCGGGGCGTGACATTTTGAGAGAAAAAAGAAAAATTGATGTAAAATGTATTAAAGTTTAGTCTGGTTTAGATGTATCAACTTTATGTATTCGTTCTTTATGCTTAAAGTTAAATGCTTATATTTAGAAGCTCTACTCTGATATTGTATGTATCTCTTAGTGCATGTTTGTATGATTGAGATGTAACACCATTTCATTCGGGTAGGAAAAAATCATGCCCGATCGGCGGGTCAGTGCGCATGCCCAAACCGATCAAATTGGCGGCCTCAAGATGTGACACAAGTTGCACAAAAAAGTAGCAAGTTTTGGAAGACATACATGTGAAAGCATAGAAAATTTTGGCCCCCATGCCACTAAGGGAGAAATTATTAGCATCTTATGTTTAAATATTTTTTTGTTATCCAACACACCTTCGTAGATATTTTAGACTTTACTACCGGAGATTAAGTGAGACGCGCAGCAAGAAAATGTGATGAAAAAAAATATTCAATTTATATTTGTAAAAAATTATCTTATATAATTTTTATGGCTTTATCAGAAAATACAAAATCATTTTTCCACACTTTTCTTCTAACTCCTTTTTTCCCTATTGTTCATTTAGGCCCTATATGGATGAATAAATATGTTGTTTGTTATATTTCCGTGATATACTTGAGAAGTTTATATATTTGGTGCATGAGAGTGTAATCAAATGTCTAAAATTGAATGCTACTTACATTTTGTCCTAGTAGGTGAAATTGTTGTACTATTAAATCACGAATATCAGGATCTTTCAAGAAGAAAAAAAATCAAGCCCCTTCCTTGCAATCACACAAAAAAATTCTTATGCCGAATAAGTTATTCTTAAATATTTTATTTCAATTTTCAAACGAGCCTTTAATTTCTATTTAAATTAAATCCACATCTCGGACCTACTAAAAATCCTCAAGCCCAAATATAACACCGTTTTCTAATAGAAGCTTTCGAAAAATAATTATTGTTTCATATTATTTAACATAATATCAAAATGGGAGACCCCAAGTTTAAATTCCACTAGGTTCTTATCTCTTAATTTCCATCTATTTAATTCAACTTCACTGTGCGGACGTATAAAAAAAAAATTCAAGTGCAACTGCGAGAAGGAATGTTGAACATAATTATTAAAAGGAACACTACTATGTAGCAATTTAACTTTTATAGAAAAACTTTTATAGGAACAATATTAAAGTTTCGCAATCTTTAATAGGTATATAGTACGTAGCAAAGAAAAATTGGAGATGAGTAATTTCTTGAATGCTTCTTGGAAGAGGAGATAAAATGAAATGAAAGTTTTCTAGAGAAGACTTACCAGTCAACCAAACTCAATTATTGCCGACAGAGGAATCCTTCCTTCCTCCCCCACTCCACACCCTTGTTGTGGGAGAAACTATTGTCTGCATACCCAATATTACCCAATATTAGAGATATATAGATTAAGAAAAAAATGTACGAAGAACGTTTGAACTCTTTTTTTTATAAACATGTATTTGATTTTTTTTCTTTGGTTTAATTGCACATACTTCATAGATTTTTTTCACTTTCTATATTATACTTTTATTTTTTCAAATATACTACTCAAGTAATGTGACGATCCGTTCAACTAGCAATAATAATTCGTTTGATCCAGATTGTCAGCCCAAAATAATTAAATCTAATTATTATTACTAACGTCAACGGTCTGTTATATAACCAATCAACGGTATGTTATATACTCAATCACAATTACATTCCCTTCTAATGTAGGACTTTGTTTAGACCTTATACACACAGCGCAAGATCACCAAGCGACACAATCCAAGATCACCAGGTGATGATCCCCATCTAATGTGGCATACAACTCAAAATCATCTGGCGGTGTGAGACTTGCTAGCCTGATCTGAAAACATACAACCCAAAATCACCAGACGATGTGAGACTTTTATCTCGCTAGACTTGTCATTTAGATCCTGGCATAGCCTGTTACCTAATCCTTCAGACTTTGGCTCAGTCGGAACTCGTCACATATTTTCGACTCTCGCTCAACCGGGACTCGTCACATATTTTTTATTGGCGATTGGCTCTGATATCAAATATGACGATTCGGCCCACTAACAATAATAATTTATTGGGCATAAAATATTTAAGCTCAATTATTATTACTAGTGTCCGCAGTCTCTTATGTACCCAATCACAATTTTATTCTTATCTAATGTGAGACTATTGAGATGTCACAACACAACTAGTCATTTTTTTCAGCCTCTACACTAAGAAAATAAAGTTATAATTTTGTACAAAAATTGATAATAAATACTATTTAAAAGAGATAAGAGCATGTATTCAAATTTAGGAAGATGTAATTTCTTGAATGCTTTTTGGAAGAGGGGAGCAAATGAAAATGGAGGTTTCATAGATAAAACTTACAATTCAGGCAAATTCAATTAGTGTTAATGCGATTCCCAATGATCGACGCCACCAATTCGGCCGTGAAAGTTACAGCCATAATCCTCCACATAGCTCTAAGTGCAGCTGCTTCACCACTACTTAGGCAATTGATCAAACACCTGGAGTGCAGTAGTTGGAGAATGAGGAAGAGATGTTCAGCTTGCAAAGAAGAAAGATTTAGAAGGAATATATATATAGTTCTTGAAAGCTGTCAGCCAATAGAGTATGTGTGCTTATATCTAGGAAAGGAAAGGTGAAAATATGCTTTTCCAAAAAAAAAAAAAAAAAAAATACAGTTTTTATATTTCTAATAAATAATTTGAAAGATAGAAATATTATTTTCAGATAAAATTTTAAAAAAATAAAAAAATTTATTTTGGTTTTGGATACTAAATAGGACAAAAAAATATTTTTCAACCAGAAAATAATTTTTAAAATATCTTTTTAGAAAACCAAATAATCTTTGAATCAACTCTTATCATTGGCGAGGGTGTGTTGTTGGTTATTTTAAATAACGTTTAATAATTTAAAACTTTATTAAGTAAAGCAGTCTTCTAAATATGCCTACTTTACTTTTTAAATAGATAAAGATGCCACGAATTGTATTTTAGTATTATTTTTATTTATTATATTATAATAAAATTTTTAAAGAATATTATTAAATTGAGCTAGGCTAGTTTGTTTTTAAAAGTACGGAGGTTTATATGCTCTCAAGTTGTATTCTACGATAGATAGAGATGTCAATGGATCGGATCCGAAGCGGATTTTCAAAAATTCGAATCCGAATCCGAACCCGACTATCAAACCCGAATCCGAACCAGAATCCGACTAATTTTAAACATCCATATCCAAATTCGAATCCGACAAAAAATTTAAAACCCGAACCCGAACCCGAACCCAAAAATCCAAACCCGAAATAATTATTTTTTGTCGCCATTGAAAGCGTAGGCCATTGAAAGCGATTTTAGTAAATTCGGCCTCGAGCATTGTAACAAAGCACCGATTCCTCATCGCCTTGAAATGGTTGAGGAATTCTTCGACTGACTCGTCAGAATTGTGCCGAAGTGATGCTAAGTCGGCAATCGAAGACTCGGGTACAGCCCGATAGAACTGCTCGTGGAACTTTGCCTCAGCTTGTCCCTGTGATGATCCGGACTCCCGCAGAAGCCAAACAGTGACTAAGGGGAGCTTGTACAGTGCAATAAAGCCCGTAGAAACGAAATTGGATATTTTTAATTGACTCTGCGCAAAAATCGGAGCAAACGGAAATTTTCAGGAGCTTTTTACAAAATTTCGGATGAGAATTTGGCGAAACGGACGGCGGAATCGGACTCAGCGCGCGAAAACGGTCGAAATGGTATATTCGCTTTATTTTTCGGCACCTGGGTACTGTTCACCGGAACAGTAACGGCCGGAGTTACTGTTCCGGCAGGCGGCGGCCGCCGGCGAGCGGCGGAGGGCGGCGGCGCACGGCGGCGGGCAGCGGCGCAGCGGCGGGGCAGCGGCGGAGCGCGGAGGAAAGCGGCGCGGGCAGGCGCGGGCAGGCGCGGGCAGGGCGCTCGGTGCGCGGTCCATGGGCCAGGCGTGCACCGGGTGCACCAACTTTTCCCCGTGCCACGTGGCATCTCCTGATTGGCGGGCCGGCTTCTAGAAACGTCTAGATGCTTGACACGTGGCATCATCCTGTTGGCCGACAGGTTTCCGGAAAACCCGGAGCGCGGAGCTGCACATGGACCACGTGGGACACGTGGCAATTTCTGATTGGCCCTTGCACGGATGTTTCCTGTTTGGGTGACACGGGGCGCTTCCTGGTTGGCCCGTTTCGGTGTTTCGTGTTTGGATCAGGATTTCGTGAGGGAATATTCCCTTTTGGCCCACTATATAAAGGATCCCCCACCCCCTCTCTTTGCACCTTGGAATCCGAGCCTTTAGAGAGAGAAACTGAAAAAGTGTTCTATATGAAAGTTGTTCCTCTCTCTCTCTTCTTTCTCTCTCTAGAATCTCAGGAATTTAGGAGTTACAGATAGAGAGATATCTGCGACGCGGCGCACTGCGACGATTTTTCTTTTAGGCCCATTTCCCGTCGCAGTTCCGTCGAAAATTCACTGCGGGCTAACCAGGTGGAATTTTTGGACGATTTTTGCGACAGCGCGACCGTAAGAGGTAGGGCTTCGATTTCCGTATTGATCATTTTGCTCCATTTCGTACTTTTGGCACAGTTTTTAGGTCCCCTTTGACCCCCTTTTTACTGTGATGATTTTTGGACAGCACCGACTTCTCCGATTTTTATCTTGACGTAGGAGCGTCAGATCGAGGCGTTTTAAGAGTCGATTTTGATCTACTCTTCGCGAGGAACGCAACCGTGATTTTTCTGGGATTTTAGGAGCTCATTTTAGAGGTGAAAAATTCCTCTTTTCTCGTGCTGTCTGAAAAACAGCAAAAATTGTGCTTTTTGGGCTTTGTATTTATACCGGGAGCATTGGTTTGCAGGATTAAGGACTGTGGACAACCAGGAGACTACCTGGGGTGTTGTTTGAGCTGTTCAAGGTGGGCGGTTGTTGCTTACCTCATTTTTGACAAGCTCACTGGGATTACTAGAAATCCCCTAAAATTTAATTAATGAGAACAATTGGGACAAAATAAATATGATAATTGCTGAGAACCATTGGGACAACTAACAGGACTACTAACAGGACTACTAACAGGACAACTAACAGGACAATTAATGAGAACCATTGGGACAAATTAATATGACAAATGACAAGGACCGCTGGGACAAATTCCCCTAAAAATTAATATAACCCCACAAATGATATGCTGACTTATATTGGGACACTGTGATTGAGACAAAGGCTATGATCTCGCATGCAAATGAATTTTATTCAGTAAATCAATTGTTTTAAACCTTTGACCCTATTTTACAACTTTTAAAAATAAAGACAGTTGCATGCATGCCCGGACATCAGGTAAGGCCACTATTCATTGCTACACTATCATTTTGGGATTTGAACATGTTTCATTGTTGTCCTTTGCATTCATATGTTGTTGCTCAAGTGTGAGCAGGGGTTTGGGATAGTGTAGCCAAGGTTGTGCTAGATTGTGGACTTGTGGGGTATTGCGGTGACCGCGGACAGTAGGCGGTTGACCAGATGTTTATCCTTGCATCAGATTGGGTTTCTATAGTAGATGGAGTTTCCCACTTTGATCATGGTTACGATCCAGTCCTGCTATATCATGTGCTACAGAGATACTTGTGATACTGATGACAGAGATATTTTACTCGTGTGGGTCGCTCCCCTCGAGTGCCACTCCGGAGTGTGTTATTATCCCCTATCGGCAACCCCGATTTGGCCAACATTATCCCCTATCGGCATATCCGATTTGGCAAATACTATCCCCTATCGGCGTTATACCCGATTTGGCAAGGCACAGCAGGAAGTACCAGTTTTGCTAGTGACACCAGTTTGAGTTCATTCAGACAGGCATTTATACACTAATTCATACATTTAGTTATTCCATTGCTTGGCATTTAGAGGCATGGTGGTGGTAGTTTCCTTTTTATCAGCAGTCTTTATAGCTTATAACTGTTCTTTCCTGTTGCCTCTAGTAGTCCTAGTGGGTGCGTCAGAGTTGAGGTTTTTACCCACTAGGGGAGGCTGCTGGTTTATCTGGTAGTTCTCACCCCCATTATTGCTTTCCGTTTCTTGCTTCTTCTTTTTGCAGAGTCATCTGCGGGAGCTGCTAGGCTATCAGCAGCTGATAAAGGTAAGGGGATCGCTGAGTAGAGGGATCTCCTGGAAGACTGAGAGCTGTAGATAGACGTCGTACCCTACTCTGACTGTAATATTCTCCTTTTATTTTGGGTCTGGCTTCCGCCAGCTGGATGTACTATTTTGGTGAGCTGGGAGATTATTGTACTTATTACAGTTGTATTTGTATTTCCAGTCTGAAATACTATGTGGATCTTCTATTCAGCTCGATATTATGCTCTTGAACTGTTCATATGATATCAGAGCAGGTTACCAGCGCTTCGTGTTCGCGGGAAATCCCGTGTGCACGGCGGATCTGTTGGCGAGCCCGGGTTCCGGGGCGTGACAGATTAAAGTTGGTATCAGAGCTTAGGGATAGGTCAGTTGGGACTTAGGAAACCCTAGGCTTTTGGCAGACCCTAGGATAATAGGGTATGAGAGGCGTGATAATTTTGCGGAAGTCGTTGGGTTATTTATTTAACTCTTCTAGTAAAGTAAGAAGGATCGACTTAGCCTACTTCTGGTAGACAGTTATGTTGGCTGCAGACAACATAAAGTCACAGAAATAGGAGAATGTCTTTGACTTTCGTTAAGAGTGGGTCATGTAGGGTGATGATACTGAGTATGGTTTCTTGTGGTAGGATGCCTCCGCGACGGAGAATGTTGACGCGTTCTCAACCTGATTCCCCTGAACCCGATCAGGAGGAGTCCGAGCAGGGCCAGCAGAGTGAGGTGCAAGAGCTGCAAGCTCAGATGGCCCAGATGTCTGAAGCTGTTCGGCGTCAGGAGGAGGCCATGAGCCGGCTGACGCAGTTGTTAGAACAGAGGGCGCAGCCTGTTGTAGCACCCTCGGAGAATTCTCCCGTACCTTCTTCCCCTGCCGTGAATCCCCCAGTTGTACCAGTGACCCTGGCATCCCCTGTGGCTCAGGGAGCAATCCGGCCATTGACTCCTGCAGAGGAGCAGGAGTTTGCTGACAAACTTACTCAGTTCTGTAAGCGGGGACCGCCCAGGTTTTCAGGGCGGGATACTCAGCCTTGGGAAATCGGGACTTGGCTTTCCTCAATGGAGAAGTTATTTCGAGACTTCTTCATTGACCCGAAGTACAGGGTACATATGGCTGTACACTGCTTAGACGGGGATGCTGATGCATGGTGGCGCCGGGTGGAACCCCTGGAATTTCAGACCACTCGGCAGCTACCCTGGTCAGAATTCAAGAAGATGATTTTAGATACGTATTTCTCCACAAGTATGAAGAAAAAGCTGGAAGATGATTTGAAGAATCTTCAGCAAGACAACCGGACAGCATTGAACTATTTTCAGGAGTTCAAGCGGTTACTCAACTGCGTACCTTATGTCGCCAGGGACGGACCCCACCAGGTAGAGCTCTTTGAGTCGGGCTTGCGCCCAGAGATCTATACTCTGGTGCATGCTCAGAGACTACAGACCTTGGAGGAGGCAGCAGAGCATGCCCAGTGGGTTGAGAGGGGAGACCACGTCGTCGCCAGACGTGGGGGCCTGGTCGCTCAAGGCGCTGACAGAAAGCGACCAGCGCCGGACGACGGGGGACAGGCCAGTTCTTGGAGGCCGCCACGACCGCCACGGCCTCAGTTTTCCGGCCGCGGACGTTCTGAACGGCGAGGGCCTGGTGGATCCCAGAGGCCACCGCAACATCAGCAGCAACAGCATTCGCCTCAACAGAGATCGCAGTCGCGGCAGCAAGGGCCTCCGCGACAGAGGCAGCAGGCGAGGCAGCCACAGGCTACGGTTAGGTGCATTTTCTGCCAAGGACAACATACCTCTGATACTTGTGATCTGAGGTTTGGCCGCTGTTATCGATGTGGACAGTCTGGCCACCTCCGAGCTGCCTGCCCATATGCACCATCGACGGCTCCTTCTTCAGCATCTGCTCCTTCTTCGTCCCAGCAGTGGTCGACAGCTCAGCGACCATATGCTCCAGCAAGCAGGCCATCTTCTTCCTATCCCACGGAGTATCGCCCTCCAGCTCAGAGTGGGCGAGTGTATGCTGCGCAAGTAGAGGACTCTTCGGCAGCAGAACACGTGGTGGCAGGTATCACCTTACTTTCTGGCATTAGGACTCGTACATTATTTGATACTGGAGCATCGCATTCTTTTATCAGTAAATCATTTGCATCATTACATGGGATAGAGGTAGGACTGTTACCACGTGCACGAGAGGTTCAGATTCCCGATCACACCTTGCACGTGGAAGAGTGTTGTTGGTCCTGCCCGATGCAAATCGAGTCCTGGATTATGCCAGCTGACCTGTTGGTCTTGAGACAGCTGAAGGACTTCGATGTGGTCCTCGGAATGGACTGGCTGGCTCGGTACTTCGCAACTATTGACTGTGCCGCAAGGACTGTCACCTTTAAAGAGCCAGGCCAGGAAATGTTGGTATTTCGGGGATGTCAGAGTGCTTTCTTTGCCTCTATAATTTCGACTTCTCGAGCGAGGCAAATGATCCATCGTGGATGTATAGCCTTTTTGGCTAGTGTTATTGAGGGGCCTACGGCGGCGCCGGGACTCGGGGATATCCCTATTGTCCGCGAGTTTCCGGATGTTTTTCCACCTGAGCTGACTAGCATGCCGCCAGATAGGGAGATTGAGTTCGTGATCGACGTGGTTCCAGGAACCGCGCCAATCTCAAAGGCTCCTTACCGAATGGCACCGGCTGAGTTGCGAGAGCTTAAGGCGCAACTTCAGGATTTGATGGACAAGGGCTTTATCAGGCCGAGTGTGTCGCCTTGGGGAGCACCGGTGCTATTCGTGAAAAAGAAAGATGGGTCACTTAGACTATGTGTGGACTATAGGGAATTAAATAAAGTGACCATCAAGAACAAGTACCCTTTGCCGCGCATTGATGATCTCTTTGATCAGCTGCAAGGGTCTTGTGTCTTCTCTAAGATAGATCTGCAATCCGGTTACCACCAGTTGAAGGTGAAGGCCGAGGATATTCCGAAAACGGCCTTTAGATCACGGTACGGGCATTATGAATTTACAGTTATGCCTTTTGGACTAACTAATGCCCCTGCCGCATTCATGGATTTAATGAACCGAATCTTCAAACCATACTTAGACCGATTCGTGGTAGTTTTCATTGATGATATCCTGGTCTACTCCCGAAGTAATACGGAGCATGAGGAGCACTTAAGGATCGTGCTGCAACTTCTGCGAGAGAAGAAGTTGTTTGCCAAACTGGCAAAATGCGAGTTTTGGCTTCGGGAGGTAGTCTTCTTGGGCCATGTGATTTCTGCCGCAGGAGTGGCAGTGGACCCGGCAAAGATTGAGGCAGTCCGTGATTGGCCCCGACCGACGACGGTTTCTGAGGTACGTAGCTTTATGGGATTAGCGGGGTATTACCGTCGGTTTGTGGAAGGCTTTGCGAAGCTTTCCACACCCCTCACTCGCTTGACACGCAAAGAAGTGAAATTTATCTGGAGTGAGGACTGTCAAAGGAGCTTTGAGGAGCTAAAGAATAGACTGATGACCGCACCTATCCTTTCCCTCCCTGTTATGGGAAAAGGATATGTGATTTACAGCGATGCATCACACAGCGGACTTGGTTGTGTGTTGATGCAAGAAGGGAAGGTAATTGCCTATGCTTCGAGGCAACTCAAAGATTACGAGAAGAATTACCCTACCCATGACTTAGAACTCGCTGCTGTAGTGTTTGCACTAAAACTTTGGCGTCATTACCTATATGGAGAACACTGTGAAATCTACACCGACCACAAGAGCCTAAAATACCTGTTCACGCAAAAGGAGCTAAATTTAAGGCAGCGTAGGTGGTTAGAGCTATTAAAAGATTATGATGTAGATATCCTCTACCACCCAGGCAAAGCTAATGTGGTCGCTGACGCCTTGAGCAGGAGAGCGGTGCAAAGTTTGTCGATGTTGATCACGGACCAGGCACCGCTATTAGAGGAGATAAGACGGCTCGAGATAGAGGTTGTGTCCCCTGGGGACTCTGCTAGACTGACATCTTTAGTCTTGCAGCCCACTCTGTTAGAAAGGATCAAGGAGAAACAAAGTGAGGACCCCCACTTGACCAGGATTAAAGACCAGATTCCGAGTAATCAGTCAGGGGACTTTATGGTAGACGCCTCGGAAGTACTAAGGTACAGGAACCGAGCATGTGTGCCAGCGGATGCGGAGATCCGAGAGCAGATATTGCGAGAGGCCCATTATACACCCTATACCCTACATCCTGGTGGGACTAAGATGTATAAAGACCTCAAGGCACACTTCTGGTGGAAAGGCATGAAAAGGGATATCGGGAGATTTGTGGCTCAGTGTTTAACTTGTCAGCAGGTGAAAGCTGAGCATCGAGTGCCAGCTGGCAAGTTACAGAGTCTCCCAATTCCCCAGTGGAAATGGGACCACATTACGATGGATTTTGTGGTCGGACTGCCAAGGGCACAGGGAGGAGCAGACGCTATCTGGGTAGTCGTGGATCGACTTACCAAGTCGGCGCACTTTCTGCCCATGCAGACTACGTGGCCACTGGACCGGCTAGCCCAGTTATATCTGGATGAGATAGTGAGATTACATGGAGTACCCGCCTCCATTGTGTCAGATAGAGACCCGAGGTTTGTTTCGCATTTCTGGAAAAGTTTACAAACAACCTTGGGGACTGAACTCAGGTTCAGTACGGCCTTTCATCCGCAGACAGATGGGCAGTCAGAGCGGACTATACAGATCCTGGAGGACATGTTGAGAGCTTGTGTCCTGGATTTCGGCGGAGGGTGGATTCGACACTTATCTTTAGCCGAGTTCGCGTACAACAATAGCTTTCAAGCGAGCATTCAGATGGCTCCGTTTGAAGCATTGTATGGACGCAAGTGTCGATCACCACTTTATTGGAGTGAAGTGGGCGAGAGGCGGACCTTGGGACCAGATGTGTTGTTAGAGGCAGAAGAGAAGGTCCGAGTGATTCAGAAGCATCTTCAGACCGCCCAAAGCCGACAAAGGAGCTATGCCGATGTTCGGCGACGAGACTTAGAGTTTCAGGTTGGTGATCATGTGTTCCTGAAAGTCTCGCCGTCCAAAGGAATCAGGAGATTCGGCATTCGTGGAAAACTTAGCCCCCGATATATTGGACCCTTTGAGGTATTGGAGCGTATCGGACCAGTTGCCTACCGACTTGCACTTCCTCCGAGGCTTGCTGGTGTCCATGATGTATTTCATGTTTCTTCTTTGAGGAAGTATGTCTTCGACCCATCGCACGTCATCGACTTCGCACCGCTGGAGATTAGCGAGGATTTGAGGTATGAGGAGCGCCCACTGCGAATTCTGGATCGAGAAGTAAAAGAATTGCGCAGTAAGGCCATTCCCTATGTAAAGATCCAATGGAGCAATCATGACGAGCGCGAGGCTACATGGGAGCTCGAGTCGGAGATGAGAAATGCTCACCCCTACTTATTCAAGACATCGGATTGAGAATTGTGGTTGAGTCTTGTTTCGAGGACGAAACTCTTTTTAGTGGGGGAGGATGTGATGATCCGGACTCCCGCAGAAGCCAAACAGTGACTAAGGGGAGCTTGTACAGTGCAATAAAGCCCGTAGAAACGAAATTGGATATTTTTAATTGACTCTGCGCGAAAATCGGAGCAAACGGAAATTTTCGGGAGCTTTTTACAAAATTTCGGATGAGAATTTGGCGAAACGGACGGCGGAATCGGACTCAGCGCGCGAAAACGGTCGAAATGGTATATTCGCTTTATTTTTCGGCACCTGGGTACTGTTCACCGGAACAGTAACGGCCGGAGTTACTGTTCCGGCAGGCGGCGGCCGCCGGCGAGCGGCGGAGGGCGGCGGCGCACGGCGGCGGGCAGCGGCGCAGCGGCGGGGCAGCGGCGGAGCGCGGAGGAAAGCGGCGCGGGCAGGCGCGGGCAGGCGCGGGCAGGGCGCTCGGTGCGCGGTCCATGGGCCAGGCGTGCACCGGGTGCACCAACTTTTCCCCGTGCCACGTGGCATCTCCTGATTGGCGGGCCGGCTTCTAGAAACGTCTAGATGCTTGACACGTGGCATCATCCTGTTGGCCGACAGGTTTCCGGAAAACCCGGAGCGCGGAGCTGCACATGGACCACGTGGGACACGTGGCAATTTCTGATTGGCCCTTGCACGGATGTTTCCTGTTTGGGTGACACGGGGCGCTTCCTGGTTGGCCCGTTTCGGTGTTTCGTGTTTGGATCAGGATTTCGTGAGGGAATATTCCCTTTTGGCCCACTATATAAAGGATCCCCCACCCCCTCTCTTTGCACCTTGGAATCCGAGCCTTTAGAGAGAGAAACTGAAAAAGTGTTCTATATGAAAGTTGTTCCTCTCTCTCTCTTCTTTCTCTCTCTAGAATCTCAGGAATTTAGGAGTTACAGATAGAGAGATATCTGCGACGCGGCGCACTGCGACGATTTTTCTTTTAGGCCCATTTCCCGTCGCAGTTCCGTCAAAAATTCACTACGAGCTAACCAGGAGGAATTTTTGGACGATTTTTGCGACAGCGCGACCGTAAGAGGTAGGGCTTCGATTTCCGTATTGATCATTTTGCTCCATTTCGTGCTTTTGGCACAGTTTTAGGTCCCCTTTTGACCCCCTTTTTACTGTGATGATTTTTGGACAGCACCAACTTCTCCGATTTTTATCTTGACGTAGGAGCGTCAGATCGAGGCGTTTTAAGAGTCGATTTTGATCTACTCTTCGCGAGGAACGCAACCGTGATTTTTCTGGGATTTTAGGAGCTCATTTTAGAGGTGAAAAATTCCTCTTTTCTCGTGCTGTCTGAAAAACAGTAAAAATTGTGCTTTTGGGCTTTGTATTTATACCGGGAGCATTGGTTTGCAGGATTAAGGACTGTGGACAACCAGGAGACTACCTGGGGTGTTGTTGGAGCTGTTCAAGGTGGGCGGTTGTTGCTTACCTCATTTTTGACAAGCTCACTGGGGTTACTGGGACTCCCCTAAAATTTAATTAATGAGAACAATTGGGACAAAATAAATATGATAATTGCTGAGAACCATTGGGACAACTAACAGGACTACTAACAGGACTACTAACAGGACAACTAACAGGACAATTAATGAGAACCATTGGGACAAATTAATATGACAAATGATAAGGACCGCTGGGACAAATTCCCCTAAAATTTAATATAACCCCACAAATGATATGATGACTTATATTGGGACACTGTGATTGAGACAAAGGCTATGCTCTCGCATGCAAATGAATTTTATTCAGTAAATCAATTGTTTTGAACGTTTGACCCTATTTTACAACTTTTAAAAATAAAGACAAGTTGCATGCATGCCCGGACATCAGGTAAGGCCACTATTCATTGCTACACTATCATTTTGGGATTTGAACATGTTTCATTGTTGTCCTTTGCATTCATATGTTGTTGCTCAAGTGAGAGCAGGGGTTTGGATAGTGTAGCCAAGGTGTGCTAGATTGTGGACTTGTGAGGTATTGCGGTGACCGCGGACAGTAGGCGGTTGACCAGATGTTTATCCTTGCATCAGATTGGGGTTTCTATAGTAGATGGAGTTTCCCACTTTGATCATGGTTACGATCCAGTCCTGCTATATCATGTGCTACAGAGATACTTGTGATACTGATGACAGAGATATTTTACTCGTGTGGGTCGCTCCCCTCGAGTGCCACTCCGGAGTGTGTTATTATCCCCTATCGGCAACCCCGATTTGGCCAACATTATCCCCTATCGGCATATCCGATTTGGCAAATACTATCCCCTATCGGCGTTATACCCGATTTGGCAAGGCACAGCAGGAAGTACCAGTTTTGCTAGTGACACCAGTTTGAGTTCATTCAGACAGGCATTTATACACTAATTCATACATTTAGTTATTCCATTGCTTGGCATTTAGAGGCATGGTGGTGGTAGTTTCCTTTTTATCAGCAGTCTTTATAGCTTATAACTGTTCTTTCCTGTTGCCTCTAGTAGTCCTAGTGGGTGCGTCAGAGTTGAGGTTTTACCCACTAGGGGAGGCTGCTGGTTTATCTGGTAGTTCTCACCCCCATTATTGCTTTCCGTTTCTTGCTTCTTCTTTTTGCAGAGTCATCTGCGGGAGCTGCTAGGCTATCAGCAGCTGATAAAGGTAAGGGGATCGCTGAGTAGAGGGATCTCCTGGAAGACTGAGAGCTGTAGATAGACGTCGTACCCTACTCTGACTGTAATATTCTCCTTTTATTTTGGGTCTGGCTTCCGCCAGCTGGATGTACTATTTTGGTAAACTGGGAGATTATTGTACTTATTACAGTTGTATTTGTATTTCCAGTCTGAAATACTATGTGGATCTTCTATTCAGCTCGATATTATGCTCTTGAACTGTTCATATGATATCAGAACAGGTTACCAGCGCTTCGTGTTCGCGGGAAATCCCGTGTGCACGGCGGATCTGTTGGCGAGCCCGGGTTCCGGGGCGTGACAGTCCCAATCCCTGACAGAGTTGTGAGGCAGGCTGATATACCACGAGAATGCCGTCTTGGGAACGACGTACTGAACAGCCTTATTTTTAGGAACGGGTGGCGTCCGCCTTCGACATAGGCCATAAATCTAGCTACGTGCTCGATGGTGTTCTCATTCTCCTCACCAGAGAACTTGTCAAACTTCGGCATCTTCCAGTTGGCCGGGTACAAGTAGTCCGTATTGATATGAGCAGGATACGGGGACTTAAACACTGGCCGGATAGCCGACCTGGCCTTTGTGGCGAAGGTATTATAGATTATCTCCTCCACTTGGGCGTGTATATGGGCGAGCCCCACTAGAGGTGCTGGGACCACCGGTTCCACCAAAGGAGGTGGCAGCCCATATTGGTCGGCTTGATTCTGAGGTGGTCATTGCGGGAGGACCTGCCTGTCATTTTGTCCCCCAGCCCTTTTGACGAATCCGTCTTGAATTACCGGGGTCGCTGGCTATGCTGGCAGGGGTGGCGGCCGACGATAGCCAGCTTGATGCGCTTGAAACTCAGCGTGCCCAGCTTGCAATGCTGGGGCTGCCATTTGCACTTGTGGGAGTGGCGGCCCACCATGGCCTGCTTGGTACTGAGCAGGTCCCTGTGGAGGGACCTGCCGCCGTTCCTGCCCCAAGCTCTTTCGGTGAGCTCGGCCAGGTACCGGAACCGCCGGCTTCACTAGAGGAGGTGGCGGCCCGTAATGGCCAGCCTATTCCTGAACCGATCCCTGCGGAGGGACCTGCCCGTCGTTCCCGCCTCCAACCTGTAGCTGGACGAACGGCGGTAGAGGAGGTAGAGCGACCCCCCCAATAGGAGTCCGATTGTTGGCCGATGTTCTGCCACATCGGTCATATCCTCGTCTGGTACAGGGTCCACTGCGGCTGTGTTGCCCCCAGCGGCTACGTCGCTTGATAAGTAGCCGCTGGCGGTGCAACTCCCTTAGGTTGTACTGTCGGCATTGACGGCGCCATCGTGACCGATTGAGTCAGCAATTGCTCGGGACCTATGGAGGTAAACCCTCCATCGTATGGCTCATTTCGGGTCACCGTTTGCCCTATCTGAGCCACTTTCTCATTTGAGGTTGATATAATGGTCATCATTGGATCCAAGCGAGCCTCCCGCGCCTGGCTATTCCTTTCAAATGATGCTTGTGTCCTCTCAACACGGTCCAGCATTCAGGTCATATGCCCGACTAACTCGGCCAAGATCGGCTCGTGTGGTGCCGACCTCCCGCTAGTTTCAGGAGCCTTTGGTGGCGTCGGTGGAGGATGGTCCGCCTGCCCGGCGCAGCTGGTTTGGTCGTCCCGTACTTGTCTGGGAACGACTCTGTTCCCGTGGCTGATGTTGTTGTCCTCTGACATAATAATGGTAGGAGGTAGGTAAAATACCTGAGTGTCCCACC